>KN167687.1:29561-47619 GCA_000757745.1 Steinernema scapterisci
TTTAGGCTTAGGCTTAACCTTAGGTAGTCACCAAGCCCAACAACACCTGCCTCGCAGTACTCATTTAAAGCCATACATCCTCTTACCTGATGCACACCTGCTCAAATACGCACCTGGCTCTAAACAAACGAGATCTTGCAGTCCAGAGCTTCCAAACACCCAAAATTTCAAAAAACTGAAAAACGTGAAGCCCAAACTTATGACCAAAATAATGAAAAAGACCCAAATAACTCCAAATCTTAGTAAAACCAACCCACCTGATACCGCTGCATCTCCACCGGCACCGCCGCTTCTTTGCACATCCATAAGTACAGACCAGTAAACAGACACAAAGCTCCAATAATCCTTAACGCCTTTCTCCTCAGTCCGAAGCGAAAAGGAATCGATGCCATAGTCCGGCCACTCCCTCATGAAAAGCGAAAGTTCTCTCCGTTCTTATCTCTGGGAAGCGGACATAGGGGCTCGATGGGCTTGATAACAATGAAACGGCCCGCTCTGTCGGCGCGTGAATCACGACTGCGCTTTTACGTGTAGTCAAATAAGGCGGCCGCGACGGTGGAAAGTGATTCATGTTGGGGAAAAGCGGGTGCAAAAAATGGGAATCGATTTGGAAAGGTGGGGGAGGGAGAAGCGGGAAGCACTTTTGGGTGTAACTGTAGCCAAAACCGACTTTTCCAATAAACCAAAACTTTAAATTTGGACATTTTTTAAAGATTTTGAGCCAAGAAAATGTAAAAAATATAATTTGGAAAGAGTGCCTGCTCGGGGACTCGAACCCGCGACCCTCCGCGCCATAGCCAAACGCTTTAACCACTGCGCCAACCGAGCAAACCTCTATTTAATGACAAACCCATACATATCCCCGCGGCTTATATCAACAAAAACCCTTATAACGGCAAAAACCCAGCTAAGGTCAGGCTTAGCAACGTAATACAAACGCTAGATGCTCTTAGCAACCACGGGTAGTTGCAGCAAAAACACTCAAACCACGGTGTGCATCCAGCGCTGCTCTCCATGATGACTGAGCCGTTGAGAATTTAATAGAAGCGCTTTTGTGTTCAAACGCTCGCGTGCGGAGTCGGTTGTAGGCGCACTTTAAGAACGCAAATGACGGAGAATTGTAGGCGAGACCCTCGATCGATCAAACGAGAAACGAGAACGCTTAGAAATTCGAAGTAACAAAAAGTTTGATAAGCGCACCGAAGAGAGCGAAGTGCAGGCTGACAAGATGAAGACGCTCGATCGCGCGCCTCTTTGCAAGCGCTAATGTATGCACGCGATTGTGAAGCGGAGATAAGGGGACCAGGGACCGCGACCTCTAAGTTTCTCATTCCCAAGACAATCTCGGTTTATTCAAACTTCATCATAAGTAGGACAATGATCACTTAAACAGAATCTCGACCATCGTATGGCCGTAAGGTTTAACCAGGAGACTCTTTCCTTGATTACCCAGGTAAGTCACCTTGAGATCTCCGTCCTCTCCTCGCTCCGATGCCCATTCACTCTCAGCTCCTCGAATTCCTTCCACCGTGTTTCGAACATTCTTCGTCAATGTCGTCATGATGACCCGCTTCCCGGGACATCCTACTTCACCCTCAAAAGCTGTCCAGGCTTTCAGACTACTCGCGATCCAATTAATCTTGTAGACAGAATGGCTAGAGTGGTTGAAAGTTGGAGTATTGGATCTAAGGAAGGTTTCATAAAACGTGATGCAGGCTTGGAGTGACCATGAGCGACTCCAGTACTCCAAGCTTATCTCGTCAGGACTCAAGCCTGCATGGAAGCACAGCTGTTGAACACAAGCCTGGTCACAGTTTCTGTCATTATGCAGGGAATCAACAGGCAGTCCAAAGCTCTCCATTAGATACTGATGGCTGGGACATCCCTCGATCTTCAAAGTCAGCACAGGGAACAGCCTGCACAGACGAACGGCCGCCTCAAGTCCGGCTTTGTTGACGACCACATTTCCGTCCGGCTCGAATTTTCTCTGAACAACGATTTCACAGCATGTGAGAAACTTACTTTGGTCCTTGGCCGCGTTGAGGTCCAGCCGAGCAGGTCCCTTGTATATGATGGCTTCATGAACGCAGTGGTCGCCGTTGTTGTGCAGGGCGATTTCCAGCGTCATCGTGATTCCATGCGCTATCATACGATGCTGGGCGTTCCCGAAGCGCTCGCCTAAATCTTTCCAGGATTGGCCGCCGTTGTAGCGGTAGAGGTCTTCGTAGAACTCCATCGGGCAGAAGTCCATGGTGACGGCTTCGCTGCTAATCCGGGGATTTGACAGTGGCTAGGGGTCGTTGGGAGTTCGATGTGAGGTGGAGGGGTGTGAATCAGTGGCACAGAATCGCATTGTGTACTGCTGGTCTCGAAGCGATTGATGGGAATTGTCAATTTAACACAAAATAGATGTGATTGAAATGTTTGGCTTGAAGGTGGATTCGAACCCGCGACCTCTGGACCCGTAATTGTCATGCTAGAGGTCACAGGTTCGAATCCGCTGCTGGGGCATGAATTTGCTGAAAACGCAAATACGGGTTTTTGTGCAGCTCTCACTTTTTAAAACTGGCCAAAATTGAACGAAAAGCAATAAAAAATACAAAACGAAATGTTTGGCTCGAAGGCGGACTCGAACCCATGACCTCTGGCGTGACAATTAAGGATACAGAGGTCACGGGTTCGAGTCCGCCTTCAAGCCAAACATTTAGTTTTGCAATTTTATGGCTTTCATTGTTTTCCCTTTCAACTTTACTTAGTTTTTAAAGGTTAGAGATGCACAAAAATCGGTATGCGAATTCATGCGCCAGCACCGAACTCGAACCCGTGACCTCTAGCACGTCAATTAAGGATCCAGAGGTCACGGGTTCGAATCCACCTCTGGTCCAAACTTTAAAATCACAATTTTCTCATTTATTCAAATTTTTATTGGTGTGTTAGAATTCATGATAAGCCTATTTCCTAAACACAATGACACATTTTCTTGAGCGATCGATCTGAGACGCAATGAGACGTGTTCCCGTATCTGCAATTTGACCAAAATTTGCTCATTTCAGACTATTCTTAACTCACTTATTATTCCTCTCAATTTCACCCGTAACTTTCCATTCACCCGTTTCCAGATCCTTGATAACAGTTCCCTCCAGGATTGCGTTGCTAGGAGGTTGAGCTTGAAGGGAGATGTGGTAGCTGAAAGACTTTCGCCGTCTCAAATGGCTTCAAAAGAAGCTTACTTGATGCTTAAACCCGTTGAGACACTTTCCTGGACATCGTGGTCCTTAACTAGATGATTTGGTGGCAGTTCTACAGTTGCTGACGTGACTCGATTCAAGGCTAATCGAAGACACTTGAAGTTAGACTCAGTTTTGGCTTTGGCGAGTTGGTCGTTGATGTAGGCAAGGAGGTGCTGGAGAGGTCCGCAGTAGGAAAGGTAGGAGGTTCGGATGGCTTACCTGAGCCGGTTCCGCTGCATCCTCAGGCTTCAAGGCCAGTTCGTTGTAGCATGGACAGTAGTTCTTGGGTATGCGAGCTTCTTTACAAGTGCGTTTGGCTGGGTGAGGTCGGAATAAGGAATAGGCTCGTTGGGGCTGTGGAGGGAGAGTGGAAGGTGCGAAGTTACCCTAGAATTAGAACCACCTTAGGACTCGTCCTAAGGTCCTTTCAGCATGCCGGGAAGACTCCAGAATGCCATGATCGCCCACATACCTCAGCGATTTGCTCCAAAGTAGCATAAGTATCATAGTGAGTCGTAAATGCGTCCTTATTCTTCACCAAACCCTCGTGCAGATGTGGATACTTCTCCTTTATTCCCGGCGGGATCCTTATTGACAGATACGGTAGTCTCGACTCCAGTCTCCCCACCAGAGTCTCCCTAATCTTGTCATAACGCTGACCGTGGTCACTGAAGAAGATCACAATGGTCTCATCCCACTTGGCCTCATTCGCCTTAAAGAAGGCCTCATAGTCTTGGTCGGCAGACCCTATCAGGTTCAGATAGTCATGACTCATGTCTTGGCTCCACTGGAAGGCGAATGTTCTCTTGCCTTGGTACTTGTCTATAAACCTGAAACTGGCTTTTCAGGAATTTCAGGATTCAATGGACTCCTCCTACTCTTGAAGATACCTAAGCTGGGTCATATGCTTAGGCTCCTTGTTGTAACAGAAGGGGGAGCTCCTAGATGAGACCATAGTCCAAGAACTGGCCATCCAGAACGGCCGGAAATAGTGATCTGTAGGCTGGAACTTGAACCCACAGCAGCCTTGGTAATTGAAGGTTCCCATGTCAGGTCTGTCTTCCGCGAAGAACGTGGCGTAGCCTGCACTGGAAAAGTTCTTCCAGATCATCGGGAAGTCGTCGTAGAACATGTTTAGGTCATCTGGGAGCTCGTTTGGAAAGTCCTAAAATAGGCTTCTCAAGCATGCCTAAAAGGGTCAGATTGAGTCAGACTTACAGGCAATTTGGTCCCTTGTTTTCCAGTCAGGATCGCGACCCAATTGGGGTAAGTGTTATCGGCGACCTTGACATGGCTGTTGAAGTCCACAAAACCCATGGTTTGCATTAGAGCATGAGTCAAAGGCAGCTGCCGGATCATGTTGCTGTGGGAAAGGCCGTCCAGGCCGAACATGAGAACGCTGGGATGGTCTGGGGAGCTGGGCTCAAACATCCTAAAAGTCAATTTTTGAGGTCTTTGGGTCTCACAAAGCTTACTTTTTGACTGGGACGACCTGATGGAAGTGGTATTTGTAGAACGTGACAGGAATCAGACCCTTTCTGGTGCATTCGACTTCCACAAACTCGTCGTTTTCAACTATTGTCCCAGTTTCTGGATTCATTTCGGTCCAGTTCCCGTAGAGCAGATCAGAATCTGAGACCCCTGAGTAGTGGCGGAATGTCCGGTATTGACAGGAGGAGGAGGCTTTGTAGTCCTCTGAGATCTGAACCTCTGAATTTTACCTCTTCAAGATTTCACGTTTTCTGACCTTCAAAACCCCATCCTCTAAAGTGACGACCTCAGGCTGAATCTCCTTACATCTCAGTGGCTCAGGCTTACTGTAGTATTTGAGGATAGACGGGTCCCATGGGTCAAGTTGGGGCACGTTGCAAGTGTTGTCTTGGGTGGAGAACTGTTTTAGGAGGTTCTAAAATTGTCGACTAGATTGGAAAAATGGGGCGTTTACCTGATAATGGACAAGTTCTAAAGGCACAGTTTTGACAGCAAGAAACAGGTAGAAATAGACACATTCTAGGAATAGAGCTACTACCAGAACGCTCAGTTTGACTCTGGACAGACACCGGAAATAAGGAAGATGGAGTGACATGACATTTGAGGCAGTTTGTTGGTTAAAGACCTAGAAACCATATTTGGTAATCAGGTATACATCACAGAAACGCGCCTGGCGATATAGACAGTCATGGACTATTGACGGCAAACCCCAATGATCAAAGCCAGGTCTTGATCTGTAAGGTCTTAAGTTTATCTGCCTAAGATATGCCGGAAAGTTCTGAACAGTCTCACATCTCACATCACAACAGACATCTAGGAACTCCAAATCGCCATATTTCGCGAGATACGGAGTCTAGGTTTGAGTAGGTGCCTCAGATCGGTCGGAAGCTTTCAGAGAGCGTTTCCGGACCTCAGAAAGCATGTTCAGGAGTACAGAACCATTCACAGCTATTAAAAACCCAAACTTTTTGGCAAAATTTGACCCGAACACGAGTGACAAAAACACGGATTACAAAACAACCGAGCCTTCTTCCCGCTGCCGGTTTGTCCAAAATACCGGAAGCCACTTAGCACGGTAAACACAACCCCTAGAACTTAAGCAAACAGTAAACAGAAGTCATTTACAAAACATGCGTAAGGACTAAATCAGCAGCTATTTACTTGGTTTACGAGCAAGACACCAGCTGCGGTTGACTTTGAGAACACAGTGTGTGTTGTGCAATAAGGATAAAGACTGAAGTTGCGCCCGTGGCGTGTTGCAGATGGTGCATGGTGCAACTGATAAACGTCAGGGAAATATTGGAACCCAAGACCTCAAAACATCTGTCTCAAGAAATCCCAAAAACCAGGTCAAAACGTTGGCAACATCTTTCAAAAGTGCTAAATACAAGCCTGCACGCTTAACGGGAAGCCGAAGGACACTTGAAGAGCACCGACTATAGTGCAGTTGCCAAGCGTTAAGCTTCCAGCCACTTCCAAATGCAACGATTGAAAGCGCCCTTTCGCGCGAAATGCGGCGGGCGCATAGCAGTGCAGCCGAAAAGAGAAGACTCGCCTTTTTCCCCTGCCCCTCGACGGCGCGTCATCTCGTTTTTTTGCTCCTTCAGCGTGGAATCGATCAAAACAGGTCCGCGCTGCTACTCGTAGCCGATTAGCGGCAGTCGGCAGAACTGAATCGGCAAATCTGCGAGTCTCAGAAACGATCACCGCGAAATGTAAACAGATCTTGGCTTTGCGGGTTCGGATTAAAATCATAAGAAGGGGGATGGGGGTTAGTGGAAATGACCCGCGAGGGTTGGAGAGAGGGGGAAAGAGGCAAGAGAAGTGCGACTTTGAGGCGCGTTGCAGGCAGCGATCGGTCTGTCCGCATGGCTGCGGGATGATGTGCGCGCAGAGTATGACTAATGGTATGTGACGGGAATTACACATGGGGTTCTACGCCTTTGAGGCATGGTAAAGGTAGGCCGACGATCATAATTTCCGGTCCCAGGATCAAGCCGGTTTTGAAGTTCCTTGTTGGCGACCCCAACCTGGACCTACTTTTCCTGTATCGTCGTAAATCTCTACTGTTCAAACCTTCCTCCACTGTCCCCAACACCAAACAAATAGGTCACGTTTATTAAAACAAGACTTTCTACATTAATTAGAGCAACAATACCTTAAGTTGGATAAGTGAAACGCCGAGGCCTAATGCTATTTACATAGATAACAACAATACCACATATAATTAACTAAATTTGGGCCTAAAATAACACATCGAAGCAGAGAGAGCGATGGAACAAAGCGATCTGACAAATAGGAATTACTTACAATGTTGGGTTATCACAGATACGAGCTGACTAAGGGGTGCAGGAAATTGAATTGGTCGTCCGAGCGCAGGCTTGGTTGAGTCGGTTAGATCCAGTGACTGCTGAAGATGTTCGGGAGTGTCCTGAACTTCAGAGAGCAGTCGGCGCCGCAGGAGAACAGGCGCATCTGGTGGTCGACGAGGAGCTGTTGGACGCCTTGGAGGTTCGACGAGCCGACTTGACGTAGACTGAAACCGCCTCGGGTCGCGTGTTCTCCTGGGAGCGAGTAGAGGAGGTTCGGGACGACGTCTCCGCCGCTCCAGATCTGAAAGAAACGGGGTTTATAACGATGAAACCAAGGGGTTACGGTACCTTGATGTCCCCATCGTTGGATCCGGCGATGATCAGATCTCCGGCGGGATCTGCGGCTAGCGACTTCACGGAAGTTCCCTCGAACGCCTTGATGCTCGCTCGCTGTTGCCTCTGACGCACGTCCCAGATGTTGATTTCTCCATGGCGGCCTCCGGAGATGATCGTCTAAAAATCGAGGATAAGGACAGAGATCGCAATCCCAAATTACCTGTGAATGCGGCAAATAGTGCAGGCTGGTGGCGCCATCGGTGTGCGTAACCCAGGAATGGACCATTGCCTTGTTTTGGGGAAGAAGGGTGTCCCAGAGCGCCAAGTTGATGTCTCCAGTTCCGTGGCCAGCGGTGACGAGCACCGAACTCGTTTGGCCCAGGAACTTCACGTCCGCTGCGGTCTTCTGGTGGCACTTTTGGTTCTAAAACTGATCTTCAGAAGCTGTCTTACGGATCCAAACTTACGAAGAAGGGCTTCCTGACCGTGAGGCTCTGGCTAGCCTGCCACAGGCACAGTAATCCATCTCCATCGACAGCGGCGAACTTGTTTCCGTTGGTCGAGAAAACGACCTTCGTGACCTTCGCGTACTGGCCAGCGACCCGAGCCGTGAAGAGAGGCTGCTGGGATCCCCATTCCCAAAGCTTGATGGATCCGTCAGAAGAGCCTCCGAGATCTAAAGAACGCATCTTAAACACGGGTCACGATGGAGATTCTCACAGTATGGCAGCGTGGGATGAGCATCCAAACGTCGAACTCCGGAAACAGTTCTTTTCATCATCTAAAAAGCTAAAGATTATCCAAGGAAACTAAGGATGATCGGAAACAAAGTCGACACAACGATAGGCCCACGACCTCAACCACAACCAAACAACAGCCTGACGCAGTATGCTACAGTAACACCGAGCTACGGTAATGAAAAATACCTTTCTCAAAGCTTTTCGACTACGGTCAACCACAAAAGGAGTCATCTGTGAAATGAAAAAAGATTGTAGAAGACAGAGTCAAAAATGCATTCTTGGAAATTAAAGATCTGAAAGTGATTTGCAACGACTTACAAAAGAGTTCCCTGGAACTGCCGATCTCCCCGCGTCCGTGATCAGCTGGTAATCGTCGTTATCCTTCAGCGGGTCCTTGGACATCTTCTCCAACGCAATGTCCAGTTCCGCCCGGCTTTGGAGCCATGAGCTCTTCTTGTGGGACAGGTTCTCCTTTTCTTCGTAGACCGAAGAGATGTCCAGTTCTTGGAGTTCTCTTCCGGTGGATAGGACTACCCAACCGTTGCGGCTCTGAAACATGACAGTTTAGGCTCCTGGAAATGGGGGATATGCTTACATGACCACAAGCGAAAGCCACGATCGGCTCCTGTTCGCGATGGACGATCTTGTACGGATCTGGGAGTCGAGCAATGTCAGCGGAAGAAGCCTGGCTTCGAGTCGTGTGATCCTGGGAGGGCCTGGTGCCCTGGCCAAAGATGAAGCGGACAAAGATCTCCATCAGGTGCTCTTGGCGCACCAAATATGCCCACAGGCGGCGCACCGGCAACGCGTTGTTGTCGTCCGACTCGAACGGCGTGTTTCCAGGTTCGATCAGCACTCGGTACTTCTTCAGAAGTCCGACGCTCAACGGATCCGAGGTGTCGACGGACATATCGGGAAGTAGGCTCATGGGGCAACCGCCAGGATACGTATCCAGCTGGTTCTCGAGGCACGCGACCCAGTTTTCGAGGAGTCGCATGATCGATGTAATTCGTGGGCTCAGGCTTGGGAGATCTGGAAAAGACGTTTAGAGAATGCATGGAACACAGTAACCCACCTCCAGAATCGAATCCTGCCAGGGAGAGGAAGTGGCTAAGACGGAAGAGCTGCATGTGAACACAAGCCAAGCGCATCAGGAGCCATGGATACGAGTTTGGAGAATTGTGGGCCGGAGGTTCCAGGTCGACATCGTCGGAATCCGAATCGTCGTCAGCATCGGAGAGCGAGTCGTCTGAATCGTATTCCACTCCGAGATCCTTGCCATGTTGAGGCTAAAAAGGGCAATTAGCATAGATCTTCTGAATACCGCAATCCCACCTTCTGTGCAAAATACTGAACGATATGCTTGTTCGGGGGAATCCAACAACTGATCGTTTGCTCCGTTGCGCTGGGCGTCGCGGCCAAAGACGAAGAGCTGTTGCCAGAAGCGACGAAGCTGGCCGTCGGCGAATGGGAACTCAAGTCAGTTCCGAACACCTTCGCGTGGAGGCGAGCTCGGAGAGTCGCAGAATCGTTCTTCGGCGTTACCGTACTCTGCGTCACTGTGGAAACAGTGGATGCGGGTCTTGCCGGTCCTGGAAAATCACAATTAGAGTCAACAGATTCTAAATCCTGCTTACTTGGCGGCCGTGCAGGAGCCGCCGCTTTCAGCTTCTTCTCGCCGCCTCCTCCGAAAACGTCCCCAAAGGATGCCGTGTTCATGTCATGAGCCACTAAGCGATAGAGCCAGCGAGCGTCACAGGCAGTAAACGCGTAGCAGAACAGCGACATCGAAATGGAAACGAAGCATTCTGTGAGCAGAAGGCGTAGATTCGGCGAGTCTTCATCATGTTCACGGCTAAGGAGCGCAACGAGGTTGTCCACGCCAGGCCATTTCGAAGGCACGGAACACACGCTTATGTCCTCCCGAGCGTTGGCGGACAGGGTGCGAATTCTCCTCACGGTCAAGGCACTGGAAAGAGAGGATAAATCGGCCGTTAGGAAAGTCGGTTCTTTACCCGCTGTGCTGGCAATTCTCGCTAGTGCAGCAGTGGTCAATGTCCGAGAGGGCCTGGTAAACACAAGAAGACAATCCTTGGCAAAGATGGTATAGGGAGTAAGCCTGAAATTACGCAATTAGATCAATTTTTTTAGGAAATTAAGCCATACCTTCACAAGAGATTGCTCGATCACCGGAGGCTCTACGACATCCAGAATCGAGTACAGCAAATCTCCACACTGGTTCTCGATGAAATGGAGCGGCGATGGCACGAACATCTTGAACGAGGATAGCGAGGCCACCAGGAGAGGGAAGGACTGAATGTCAGGAATTGGATCTAAAGAGGCCAGTTAGTAGAATGTGTCTTCAGAAGTAAGCAATACCGTTTGAGAGCTTCTCGACCTCGACTCCAGAATCCTGCTGAACTTCGAGGAGCAGAATCAACAGCTCCATTAACGCTGAAGTCAAGCGGTAATTCTGGGCGCTGTGAAGGGCGCAGTAGGAGGTGAAGGAACGGATCAGCTTCTGGTTGGCGATCAGCCATCTCCTTCTCCTAATCGTTGCCTTCGCCTTAGCCGAGAGGTTCATGCGATCCCTTTGGAGCGCTTCGTGGAGTGGCAGGAGTTGGTTGATCTCGTTTCTGAAATTTACGGATTCAAGCCAATTTCTGAGATTTCGCATATCTTACCCATCGCAGAAATCCAAGATCTCGAGTCCACTATCGTCCTCTGACGAAACCGACGTTTCCGTGTGGTAGTCGCACACCTTCTTCAGCAGCACGACTTCGCGCTCAAGCCATTGGAAAAGCTCGGAACGGAGCTGGCCTCCGTCGACTTCAAAACCGCTGGCGAGCATCGACATCTCGTCCATCAGGATCCGCAAACAGGCTGAGAACTTCAGCTGCTGAGCGATGATGTCGATGTTCGTCTTCTTGGTCTCCTAAAGGACTAACATAAAACCAGGACTTCTAAGCTTCAATCTTACAAGCTCAGCGCTATCGTTCAACGCATCATCGGCCTCAATTTGAAGATCCAATTTCGGCTCGTCCACAGCTTCGATCTTGACTTCTGGAATCGGCTCCTCTTCATCTTCCTCGTCTTCGTCTTCGCTCCACTTGAGTTCAAGATCGTCGTTCCCAATGACGTCTGTTGGAGCTGACCAATCCATAGCGTCCACGGTGTTAGCTTCATCGAACGCCGGCTTGTCGACTTCGTCCACGGAATCCTAAACGTTTCGAGGTTACACAAATCTCTGAAACGCTGCTTACCATAGCCGGCCGCCTCGCTTTCATGGCTTTCAGGGATAACGTCGTTGCGATGTTCAAGTTCTTGGGTAAACGTTGCAGAACGTCGAGGGCGAGAAGTGGGCATCCCTTGGCAAGGTGAGCCGAAGCCGTACGGAAGAACAGCCGTCGTTCGCTCGGCGTTACTTGATTCTCCAGCTCCTTTCCCAACGCTAGGAAAGCGTCAGTAGTGCCGACCTAAAACACATAAATTTAGGAACCAGTTTTCCTGGGATACGGTACCTGGATTCCAGCATCGTTCAGCTTCTGCCTAACACACAAGAGGATGTTTCCGGAGATAGGTGTAGAAGTTGAAAATGTCCGATAGGGAGCAATTGCTCAGATCCGAGCTTTCAAAGCGATCTTTGCTCGCTTCCTCAAGCAGCGTGGAAGCGGCCCTCGCGTAGTCCTTCAGAAGCCAGAACGCCATGGAACGCTCGAATGGGTTCCTCTGGCGACCCTCGGAGTGGCTCAGGTCTGAAGAACTGCCGATGACCACGTTGCCGGCGTCGAAATCGTCGACGGAGATTCCAAGAACTTCACGGCACAAGAGATCCTTGAGCAGCGCGTTCTGCTGGGTCACGTCGGGCTCGTAGAGGCGAATCACCATCATGGCGAGCTGGATATCGTCGAGTTTCGACATGATCGTCTGTAGAGCATCCTTCAGGGAGCCTCCGAGCAAGAAGAACCCAGCGGCGTGCTGATATCGCTGTTTGCCCATTAGAACGAACGCGTTCTTGAGAGCAGCTTTTCTCCAGAAATCTTGAGTGAAATCCTGTTGGAAGAAATCAGCCATCTTGGAATCTTGGACGCTCTAAAAACTCATGTGAGATTCGAATAAGATGCAAAAAGCGCTAACCTTGAAAAGATGGGTCAGGACGTTCTTCTTCTTCAAAGCAAGGTAATACAACGATGCGTCCATAGGATTCTGGTCTTGCTGGAACGCAGCCTTGGCGAGCTTCTCGATACAGGTCTTCAGCAATGTGGTGTTCTTGAGCCACCAAACGAATCCAAGCGACCTCAATTCCGGCCAAGTCGGGCTTCCCTTCTGCAGGCATGGGATCGCGTTGAGGAGTTCGTTCTCGGCTTCTGAGTGAAGCGCCCAAATGACGTGGGCCGAGTTCACTCCCTTGTCACCAAGTCGCTTCCTCTGGATCGGCGGAAGGCAGAGGAGAAGGTACTCGTGCTGCTTCATCGCCATCAAGAAACGCAGGCCGCACTCGTCTACCGAATCCGTTGAAGTGCCACTCTGGGCGTAAGAGTTCTCGGTCAGGACGCTCACGTTGGGAGCCTTAAGAGCCGCATTCGCTTGAGTTAGCTTGTCCATGACATCCGAGGAAAAGTGGCTGAGGGTATCGGCAATAGCCAGCAGATGCATCTGGTCCACGCTGGTAAGGCCGGGCAGATGCGTGTGCGTCAAGAGTTCCGTAAGCATGCGGTTGTTCCGCTCCGAGAACGCCGTAGAGATAATGGTCGACCGAAAGACGTTGCTGCTGCAGGAATTCGCCCTGGATCTGGTGCCAGTTGATCCATGGTCATCTTCGTCTTCCAGTAGATCGTCCGGTAGATCTTCAATTACGTTAGCGGAGAACAGCGAATCGTAGTTTGCCTGGTAATGAAACATCAATCACAGCCAATCCTAAGCTGAACTTACATCCTGGGAATTCATTTTCTTAAGATCATCGCTGACATTGGATCCGTCAGTATCGTCCGCTTCAAAGAGAAGATAAAGCGGGAGCGGAGATATTCCATCCAACTCTTCGTAGTCCGGAGTATCCTCAATGGTGATGGAGAGCGAACGCTGGAGATCTCTTGGATTTCCAGGGCTTCCATCTCCTAATCCGACCGACGATAACTTTCGCATGGAAGCGCCTCGGTTCAGCACGTTCATGCTGCCTGTGTTCTTCCTCTGGAATTTCAGGAATTAGTCGAATTCTCATGCTGAATACTAACCTTTAGGACTTTGAGAACATGGAGGAGAATGGCTTTAACACGGCGCGTTTTTCCGGAATTGAGCATCTCGATCAACTGCTTCGGATGGTATTGCGGCAGGATCGGACTTGCGAGTCTTGCGGCTTCGAACAGTCCCTCATCGCTAACGGCTTCCACGACGTCGTCGTAGTTCACGAGTTCTTGTAGATCCTTCGTTGACATAACCCTGAAAATTCAAGCTTAGAAGAAACGATAAAAATGGATTTCGCACACCTATTCATTATCTCCTTGATCATCTTCGTTCCACTTGAATGGTCGAATTTCGGCCGCTTGGACAACTGATCTAGCATCGAATGGGATCGGCTCAGATTCAGCGTCAAGCTAGGCGCGATCGAGGCCGGTGGAGGCTTCGAGATCTTCTCCTTCTCAGGCTTCGGAGGAGCAGTGGCACGAGTGCTCAAACTCCACTGGTTGTAGACCCTCATCTCGCTGTGGACGCCGACCAGAAGGAGTCCATCTCGAACCCAAGTCATCGTGGTCGGGAACGGCGGCAGTCCGTCCGCGGAGTCCAATTCCAGCACTCGGATACATTGCCAGCGGACCTGAAACAGCGCAAATTGAGAACAGAATACAGTAATCAACACATACTAATCTCGATCGCAAATCCTCCGGAGAGACCAGTGACGACGCTTTCCTCAGCGGCGGCCGTCGGACATCGTGGGTGTCCTTCATCATAACCACATTCCGCTGCGCCGTATCTTGGGACACCTGCGTGTAAATGTAGATATGGGTTCCGATTCCCACAGTGAGAATATGGGAACCATCTTCCGTACTCACCCAATCCAGCCACACGTTAGGATTGGCTTTGCCTAAATGAATATGGATCATCACAGGTCACTAAACATTGAGGAACAACACATAAAACATCCGCAAGCATTACCCAGGCAAAAAGAGGCAAACTCAACAACACCGCATGCAAAATCACACAAAAAATCATGCTTCCAATCTTAACTTAACTTACGCCTTGCTATGAGATGTGCACAAATTAACTGGTGATCGCTGAGAACCCTGCGCAAGTTGAGAGAGGTGTCACTTCCTGGAGAAGAGAGATTGCTGAGATTATTCTTGCCTGCTAAACCACCTCAACCACGACCACGCTACCAAATGATTGTTAGCCATAACCACCTCCACCATCATATGATTTACGCAACATCTACGACTACGTCACGAGTGCAGCGCACGTGGATAAGAGTAACTTACCGAATTTGCTCCTCGAAGGGATCCGCTTCAGCAACGAAGACCGATGCGAAGGATCCCGCTGGGAAATCTCGCAAACAAAGTTGTCCACGGGGTGTTTTACGTCGTAGTAGTCGTTGATATCACATTTGGCGTACTTGGAGCAGAGGACGGAGGAACTGGTGATCTTCAAAGTGTCCTCTCGAAGCCATTCAACTCCTCCGGAAGATTCGCACTCGAAAACGGCTACTTCGATCTTGTTCGACATTTCCGAGCCGGGCGCTTTGAATGCGCATGCGAATCTTCCACTGTGAGCTGCGGAAACGTTGCAGATTGAACCTGAATTTGAGATTCAATTCATGGTTATGCTGCGAATCCTTACCGTCCATTTCCAGAGCGCTGGGAATGTCGTCGCTGATCATTCTCCACTCTTCCCAGGCGTAGGAGCACGTGCCTTCAGTGTCCTTCTTGACGCACTTGTAAAACCGGATGTGCTCATCCGAGCAGGCAACCATGATGACGTACGGGGCCTGGCAAGCTGGGTACAGGCTTGACGAAGACAGGTGACCAGCTGTGGCCACAGCCGATAAAGCGCGGACGCCTTCCGGGAGCCCCAATTCACAATCGCAAAGAAGAGCGGAATCCATGGACAGTTTCGCTGCGGAAGGTCGCATGGGAGACGCAGAGCGGTAGTAGCCAATGTTTCGTCCGGAGCTGTTGCCTTCTGAAAGCATACTGTAGATCTAAGAACCCATTCTTAAGTACTTACCTTCGTGTTCGATCAGCATGGGGATCTGAGAAGACAGGTTCACGGACCACATCCTCAGGCGATCGACGTGACTGTCCTTCTCGATCATCACCAGGAAGTAGCGATCGGCAAAGGTTGTGGCCTTGGATCGGTCGATCACAGATCCGCGCAAGGCGCTCGCATCCAAATCCACGTCGCCGTTGCTGATGGCGAGGCGCTCGTTGAAGATGTGGAGCATCAGAACGCCGTCCCACTTCTAAAGCAAAGAAATTAAGTACGGTAGTTGGGTTTAAGAATCCTACATGATCGGAGTTCGAAATATCCGAAAGACGAAGGACGCATCCTGGCCGCGCGGTCGACTGGCTCGACACGACGTTGAAAGTGTCGTTGAGCCTGTGGTAGTTCGTGCTCTGCGGCGCTTCTCCGGTGCTGCTGAAACGGATTTTGTCATGCAGCGATTTCATGGGACAACCTTACCTGAATGACGAAGATCGCGTTCTTGTAGCCTTCGCGCTAAAGAGCTCCGAAAGGAGTCCACGAGCGTCCACGACCGCCTGATAAACGATCAATTTCCCTCCGTTGCTAGCAACAAAGCAGGAGCTGGGAGAGTTGCAAACGCTTCCCAGGGTCGAGCTGGGCAATATCGCTGGGATCCAAGCCAAGCAGGAAAACGCTTCCGCCACGTTGCTCGTGATCCTGGCCAGTTCTCGGACTCCTCCACTGCGGCATAGAGGTCCAACGGGGCTGATCTTCCACAGGATCAATTCGGATTCTTTGACCATGTCCGCGTTGTTGTTTACCGATGCGCAGAGTTCCGAACTGAACTGACTGCTGGTGATCAGCAGTGGAAGAACTGGATGTGGGACGACCTGGAAAATTCGTAAATCACTTAAGAAACTGGCTCACTGGTCTTACCTTGTTGACCTGGAACCGATGCCCACACATCCTCGATTTGTGCGTCACGTTCAAAATCGTGGTGAAGCTGGAATTCTCCTCCATTGAGAGGCGCCAGAGATTCAGCGACCCGTTTTCATGGCTTGTCAGCATCAGGAGTGTATTATTCTGGATCTTCCGAGATATGGCGTTATGGATGTTATCTGGAAACAATGCCATGAGAAGCTAAAACCCATATATTCTGCTTACTATGGTCCGGTTTCTCCTGCTCAGTTCCATCCATCGATTCTGACGAACTCGAGTGTTCGTGGTGCCTCTGGAGGACGTCGACATAGATGGGGTCATGGGGGTTGAACGTGTTGAGCAGCGGATTCAGCGAAGAAGCGTCCGTCAGAGGGAATGCGGACGGAAATCGGGATGTGAAGCTGACGGTCGGCTGCCTACAGTTGTCGTCCAACCATTCCGTGGTCCTGGAAAGAGACTCATAATGCACCTGACAGGTTTCAAAGCCAGCTTACCAAGATAATAAGCTACCGTCCACAGGGTGAATCGCGAACAGAATATCGCTCGACTTGGTCCACTGGCGAAGTAACGATTCCAGCTTAATGTCCAAAGCGTCGTTCGTGGCCATCGATATCTGGTCCGAGTTTACTGGCGACGTGACTTCCGGAGTCCCGTTTATCGTCGACGGCGTCTTCACAGGAACGTCGATCTCCACGCTTGTACACTCGGAGTTCGCGTCTTCACTTGTTCCTGGAATTAACCATGTAAATACTCAAACTAGACCTCAAAACTAACCGCGTTCGCTCAGAGTTTCGTTGAGTAGCGCTTCAGCGAGAAGTTTCTCGGCCCCTTTGCTGAATATCAGCTCCTTATTGTTGAGCCAATGCACGGTTAGAGGCTTCTTCTGGAGCGAGTTGTTCGTGTCCATCGAGGGGACAAGCAGGCAATCTTCAAAACCTTCGTCAAGGTTACATTTACGCTTCGCAATCGTACCGTTATCTGCGTTGACTGTGCAGGCAAGGTAGAAATCCACGGGGTTGAATTGACCGCTGTTGTTGCTGGCGAGGTCCCAGCATGATGGGGAGCGGCTTCCAGAGGCGTAGAACGCGCCTGAGTTGCACTCGGAATGCTTCTTCTTTTTGCTGTCGTGCCTGAAAACGTGGATTTAGGAGATGTGATCTCAGGAGCGGAAGCGCGAGGCACGACCGCATCAGAGAGAAGCGTGGATTGGGAATGAAGGCCTGGTCAGGAATCTGTCTGCTAGACAAGCTGTCTGAAAATCAACCGAGACCGTCGGTTTGAAACGTAAAACCAGTCACGTGCCAGACGAGACGTCTCAAATGTGTCTAGAAATGCGCAGTGGTCATTTTTGCAGCTGTGCGCGCCGTGAGCGGTCGGGTCACCAGGATCGGTGACCCTGATGCACCCTAAGCCTAGATCGCAAGCCCAAACTTACTTCAATTTCGAAAGCCGGCTCAAAATCTTCTTCCTGGCATTCTTGACGCGGAAATGTTTGTGCTTCTTATGATGGTGTTCCTCGACCTCGGCGACTTCGATAATATCGCCGTTCACGTCGAATGCATTGTCGAACGGACAATTCTCCTTCCAGATCCTCGAGGTGTTGTCCACGCACCACGTAATGAGGACGTTCGGGATGCAGTTCCGCGGCATGTAGCGGCCGGTTTTGCGCCATTCGAATCCAGTGATTGGGCATGGGTGTTGCAGGTAGCAGTGCTTGAAATTCGTCCTCTGGTTGGCCTCGTTTCCTTCTGAAAATTAACCGTTAAATTTAGGATTTTTCGGGTATTTTCTTACCGTTGTCTTGATACCAAATCTTGACCAGCAAGTCGTTTTCACC
>KN167689.1:5264-17285 GCA_000757745.1 Steinernema scapterisci
TATTTTCCGTCGTCCATTTAACAACCCACATGGGCTCTGGAAACGGAGGCGGAGGTTAGGAAACGAGGCTGAGAGAGCCGAGCACAGCTGAACACAGCTGTGATTAACGCAAACCGAACTCCCGGGATTTACGAGTTGTGTTTTCAAAATCACCGACCGCGATCTTCTGAAATTCTCGTGCACCCAAGCCTATATTATTTGCGTTTTTCCAAGGAATCCCCGCCGGCTGACGCCAACGAAAACAGCGCTTTTTATGGAGAATAAGGCCGATGCTCAAAAGAGCGTCGTAGCGAAAATCGAACAATCTTGCTCGTCGTTTTCCATAACACCCGGTTTTGTTAAACTTTGTACGCTTCTTGCGTGCCCAAGAACGCGTTTCTAATTCCTTGATTTCAGTGTGCGGATTCACGGCTGGCTCGTTCTTCGGCTTCGGCGTCCGATCTGCGTGGAAACAAACCCGCGGCGCCGATCGCGAACACCTCACCCGAGCGAAGGTCGTCAGCGGCGTTGGATTCGCCTCCCGTGCTCTGGCCACCGCGACTCTCATCTCCGTTTCTGGATTCATGCTGCTCGTCGTGGGAGTGTCCGCAGCACTAAACGTCAACACACCTCGGCAGTTTGGCGAACGGATGAAATCGGCGTTTGGCGACTCTCTGCGTATCTCCAAGAATACCACCGACGGCGCCCAAATCAACTCGCTGACCGAGCTCTTCGAAGAAGCCTCCAAGAAGCCAGCTGCAGCAGTGGAAGAAGCCCCGAAATCCACCACCGAAGCTTAGGAATTAGAAGATTTTTGTTGTATTTCCTTCTCTAAGATGTTATTAATTGTTTTATTCTCATTTTTGTTCCTGTTCTTTACTTTATTTGTTCTCTGTTCTCACCGTTGGTATTCCAAACCTCTTCCAGTGCCTGACGCCGCCCGATGCCTTCTCGTGGTCGCGCATCCTGACGACGAAACGATGTTCTTCGCGCCGACGCTCCTGGCGCTCCAGAAGACCAATTGCTCAATCTACATCCTGTGCGTTTCCAGCGGCGACGAAGCCGGCCTGGGACTCGTCCGTCGCTGCGAAATGCGCGAAGCCGTCCAAGCTCTCGGCATCCCAAGCGGCAACCTCACAATCCTGCACTACGACGAATTCCCGGACGGTTTCGTGCGCTGGGATAAGGAGAAACTGGCCCACCATCTGTTGGAATTCATGGAGAAACTCGACTGCAACTTTGTGCTCACCTTCGACGAACGAGGCGTCAGCGGCCATCCGAACCACTCCAGCTGCTTCTCGGCGATGCAATACCTGTACTCCAACGGTCTTGTACCCGCGGACGTGCAGATCTTCGTGCTGGAAACCGTCCCGATCTGGCGGAAATACGTTCTCTCTCTCGATGTAATACCCAGTTTCTTTCATTCGACGTTCATGTATGTATCCGATATACGATCTTTGCTCACCGTCTTCCTCGCCATGCGCTGCCATCGATCCCAACTGGTATGGTTTCGATATCTCTATCTCTTATTCAGTCGTTATGTGCTAATCAACACGTTGAAGCGGATTCCTTTGCACAAATTTTATGTTTCTAAGAAGAGTAATTAATAATGAGCGATAATAAAGATTTTATTGTGAATTCATCATTGGCCAAATGCTCCGATTCCCAGGAGGACGTTTCTTCTCGTGAAGTGCAGACCCTGTACGGGAGTGTTCTTCGTCCGGTACGTCCATAGGTGGAATCGGGACGTCGAATCAGCGCTGAAATTCGGGAATATAGATCTGGAAACTTGAGATTTGGGGCTTACTTGGAAAAGTTATCATTGGCGGTCGTGAGCAGAGATTCCAGCGAGTAAAGACTGATGGCCGATTGGGGAGTGCTGACAGCGATGGTTCCGCCGTCCCTGGAGAAGCTTAACGCTGCCATGGAGAAGAATGGGTCCGTATCGTGGCAGTGGACCAGTTTCTGTTGAGCGATATCCCACACGATCAACGAGCCTTCTTCCGAAACCGATACGATGTAGCGCCCGCATGGGGAAACCTGGAATTTAGCGTTAAATCTGGTTATGATATCGAAGCTTACCTTGATTCCTCGAACGGCGCCTTTGTGTCCGGCAAAAGTTCTAACGCAGCAACCGCTTAGAACATCGTAGAGCCGCACGTATCTGTCGTCAGAACCGCCGGCAATGTAGTTGCAGTTGGGATGATAGTCGATGCAGCTGACGTCGGATTGCGCTCCGGTGAAGATTCTTAGCGGCTGCATTCGATCCGTGGCCCAAACCATCGCTGTGGCGTCGGAGCCGGCGGTGGCGAAGTAGTAGGATTTGGGGGAGAACTGCACTTGCCAGATGGGAGCGTTCATCCGGTACACGACCAGATTTCTCCTGGTGCCTAGGGACCAAAGACGGACCGTGGAATCGAGCGACGAAGAGAGGAGAAGCCGTCGGTCCGGGGAGATTGACACGGAATATACGATTCCCTGATGGCCTTGCAGTTTCACGCTCTTCACGTCCCGGCTTCTGTCGTAGATCTGCGTGATCATCTCCTCGGATTCGGGGTCCAGCGCTTGCAATTCTTCGATGGATTTCAGCGGGTACAAATTGTTATCCCCGGTCGCATGAACTTGGATCATCGAGTCGCCGAATCCAAGGCCGACCAGCGAGGAGTCTTCGGTGACATCTACTGCTGTCAGGCCGCCGCCGGCGTTCGTCACCGTGAACATGCAGATGTTCGGCGGCGAATCCGCGCTGATTTTCGCCTTCTTCTGGAGTTCCTTATTCGCTTGCCGCTTCTCTGCCTTCAGGGCTTCTGTGAGCGCCGGAAGCGGGATTCTGTCGATCACGGGAGCGTTCGCATCCTTCTTCTTCGATTCTCTGCCGTCCTTTTTCGCCTTCTTCCGGTCCGAAATATCGTCCTTTATTAATCCGTAGTACACTTTGTGCTTCCTTTCTAAAATTGACATTTTAGATTCGCGATTTTCTGGAATTTACAACACTCACCCGATTTATCGCCACCTTCTCCGTGTGGCGTATGCGGTTCGGGTCTCATAATCGTGGGATTCTCCTGAAATCGGTCATTTTTAGGAACGTGGATTCAGGAAGAGCCGAGGGCAAAGAACGCAAAACCCAAAATTGGCTGTCACGCAAACAAATACGAAAATACTCTTCTACCGTATACGTTCCATGGCCATCCACAACTTACGTTGTGAGACCCTTAGATGTTCCGAATCGGCCGGAAGGATCAAATTGCTCTGATTCCCACGATTCCTGTTCAAGAACTCACCTTTTAGATCGTCCCTTGTCAGCGAAACCTCCGGAATCGTGGCCTTCGAGTGCAGATATCATGTGGCGATGCTGAGCTGACCTTCAGTGGACAAGTGGCTCAGCATCCTGTGGAGTCTTGGGGAAAAGGTGTCGAAAGCAGCTGGGCGGCTTGGTCCTCATCGAGCTTCTCTTGGTCCATCAACGTCGCCAAAAGATTCAATTCTTTCTTGCTCTGAAAATCCCGAAAATTAACCGGAAAACTCAGATTCAGAACTCACGTAATCTCGACATACATCGAAGCTAACAGTCTTCACGGTGGTCGTCAGGTCGGTCAGGAAGTCTTCCGGGTCCCTGGGATCGAGGCCGCCTTCAAAATCGAAGTCTTCGTCCCACATTTGGTTCTGGAAATAGACGTGGAGGTTAGGAAACGAGGCTGAGAGAGCCGAGCACAGCTGGGCACAGATCGCGGAAACTGAACTCGCGGGAAATATGGGTTGTGATTTGAAATCAGAAATGGTCAAGCGTGATATGGAAACAAGGAAGACTGGCCCGGAAGCCAAGATTACGGTCATGAAACCCATTCAGGATCCACATTTAATCCTCAGAGGCTTGACCCTGCAAAGGACCTAAGACTGCTAAAACTATCCATGAGCTTCTCAGCCATTTTCCGTCGTCCATTTAACAACTTTCGATCACCATTTCCTTCATTTCACCCCTTAGATTCTCCTCTCCCTGGAAAGCCCCCCAACTTTCCCCCACTTCGATCTTTGCTCCCCTCTGCTCCCCCTTTGCTCGCCCATCAAACTTCTCCGATCAACCCACACCAATTACACACCCTAAAGTGCACCGATGTCGCCGCCAGAAAGTGCAAACTTGTGCGTACAATGCACATTTGATCATTTGACCCATTAATCGATAACCAGGAACGTTGCACGACGGGGTTCTCCTGGTCAATCAGATATCACTGAACACGTGATTTGGTGGTCAAAGTGAGAAGAGACGAGAGGACGTGCGAAAACGGATCTACTGAGTATGAGAAGAGATCAAATTGCCAGCTTTGGGAGAAACGTTTCAGCGAAATCCGAAGGGGGAAGCGGCTCCAGGGACGGGTGGCTCAAGCACAACCGGTCCTTGGGAGAGGTGTAGACAGGAATGGCATTTTATGTCTGGTTAGATGTCTCGCTAGACCTGTCTCGAATCATTTCACAGCTAGCATTCTGTCTCAAAAACCCTAAAAAACCAAAACAGACGTCTAGTCTCGCTCGTCCCCAAATCTGTCTCATCTCGTGACCACATCGCCAAATTCCAAATTCTTGCCTTTTTGCCCACATTCCAAAAATTTTTGCCCCTGTCTGCAAACGATAATGCACTTTTAGACACCCAAACAATTCGAATCTGCAAGTGCAGGCTTCCCAAAAGACGCACGAAAGGCTCATTTGCGAATCAAAAGAATCGTATCACAACCATATCGATTTCTCACCATTCATAGCGTAAAATGCCCTATTGGAGACGTTCCCTTCTCATATGCAAATTTTCCAGATTCGAATCCGCGGCGCCAAGGCGTAAAATTCAAATTCAAATGTTTCCAGCGACGGCCCGCGTTGGGACCGCCACTGCGCGTTCCGTTTCCCTCACGGCCTAACTCCTCTTGCCGACGGGGCTCACTGAGGTACAGACACAGACAGTCTCCGCGATCGTTTCAGCTGTCTCCGAGACGCTCATTTCGGATCGGCGGCGATGGAGGCAAGCGGTGGTGTTTGCGGCGCTGTTTTCGATGAGGGGTCATGTTGACGCCGTTAGGAACGATGGATGGATTGTTGTTGCAAGGCTTGTGCAAGATCTCGGCCCAAATTGTGCGTGGGATGGAACTGCGAAGGTTTTCAGAGCGAGTGCGGCGCGGTAACACGTCGATTTTGGCGATTTTTGAAGCTGTTCGGCGCTGTTCGGCGCTGTTCGGAGGCGGAGACCCTCAAGGCCTACTTTTCCAGGAAAGTTCGTATTTTTGGGTTCGCAACTTTTGGGATTTTATTGCTCTCGCGTTTGCTCGAAGTTCCTCACGTTTCCCAGTCGAATTCAACTCAAACTGCGCGACTTTCGCTCCTTAAAAGCAGCCAAAAATGCGGATTTTTGGCGTCCAAAAATGACCGAATTTCGCCGCGTGTCGCCGTGTTTTTCCGCTTCTGTCTATGTCTGAATTTGAATTTTAATTGGCCGTAAATTTTGCGTTTTTGTCTAATTTTGCTTATCTTATCACTCGTGTGTCGCGATTTTGCTTCGTCTGCAATTTGTCGTGTTTTTATGCGAAAATTCGCATTTTCGAATGTCCTAAAATTGCTGATTTTGTCATATTTCAGTCTAGACGCATTTTCGAGACTTTTTTGAGACAGTTTGCTTTCAAAACCGACCGATTTTTTGTCTGAAATTTGAAGAAGACTTCCAATCAGACGTCTGAACTTATGTCTAAATCGGTCTAGACGTGTCTGAATTTAGTTGTTGTCTGGAAATGTCTGATTTCAGCGAAATTCTAGACACGTTTGAAGCCATTTTGAGACAGATTTCGACCGGTCGTTTTTTCCAAAACGTCCGAAAATGCGTTGTGGTCAGTTTTGAGGCGCGATTTGCCTAGACACATGTCTAAAAAGCTTCAAATCGTCTCGATTTCCATTTACGCGTCTGATCTTTCATGCTCTCCTTATGCCTCCTTCTAACCCTGATTTTCCCAATTTCAGGCAATCGCCAAACTCCCCAGATGAGTTTGCTGTTCAAGAACTTCCCCTATCGTCAACAGCAGGGTGAGTACTTTGTCCTTAATGCGGTTTCATACACTTTCCCGTGCCAATTTTAGGACGCGCTGGCATCGTTTTGTCTACGCGAGCATCGCATTTGCATTTTTGCATCCCGGGTATAAGGAACCTCTCGACTGACGAAGAAGTCAGGCGAACAGTCCTGAAGACGACAGCAGCAATGATTTCCAGCTGTCGATGCACTCATTAGAGTGCGCACGTACACGTCCGCGTGTTCTTTGGGCTCCAACGGCAGCGAACCCGTCTGTCCTGTGATCGGTGGTTCCCCACACGGGCAGCAGCAGCTAAGAGAGCAAAAAGAAGGCGAGGAAGAAGCAAAGTGCGGCTGGCGCTCGTGTTGCGATTGCCCCTCCTCGTCTCCACCCAGTTCCCAGCACGCCGCTGGCTTGCGCTTGGGCTCCGCTCGGGTGAAGGGGACATCCCATAGACGCGCCGCAACCACGCTTCTGCGCTGATAAAACGCGGTTTTTCAACGACATCTCTGTGCGCGCGCTGCTCCTAAAGTGCAAATCGCAACCGCGCGTCGGAAAAAGTGTCGACGACGGAGATGGTCGTCCGCGCGCGCTTTGGGCATCGTCGCTTCTTCAGCGCTTCGTTTCTCCTCTCTCATTTTTTCTGTCCTCTGTTCCTCCGTCTGTCCACACATACAAAGTGCTATCTCATCTCCTCCTCTCCTCCGTGTTTTACATTAGAACGTCTTTTCCTATCTCTTCTCTCTGATCACGGCGTCGTCGACGACGTTTTCGGTCGTGACAGCGACGAAGGCGTGTGTTGTTGTCCCTAGATTCGCTCCGCGCTTCGCGTCGTCGCTCGTGTGTGCTCTGATGACCCTCCCCTAGAAGGGCGCGCGAACCCAACGCGGGTCAGAATTCTCCTTCATTCATTTCCTTATTCCATTTCAGTTGGTCGTCGACGACACTCAAACGCTACCAGTCTGGAGAATCGCGATCCTCAGGACCAGGACAAGAAGCCAGAACAGCACCCCGTGAAGATGCCCAACATCAAGGTTTTCTCTGGCAGCTCCCACCGCGATCTGACCGCTCGGATCTGCGAGCGTCTTCAGCTGGATATCTCCAAAGCCACGTTGAAGAAGTTCAGTAACAAGGTAAGAAGCTTTGACCTAAGATTCATATAGCTAATGCTTGCCCGTTCCAGGAAACCAACGTCGAAATCATCGAATCCGTCCGTGGCGAAGATGTCTTCATCATCCAGAGCGCCTGCGGAGAGGTCAACGATAACCTCATGGAACTGCTGATCATGATCAACGCATGCAAGATCGCCTCGGCCAGCCAGGTCACCGCCGTCATCCCGAGCTTCCCGTACGCTCGCCAGGACAAGAAGGACCGTTCCCGTGCGCCTATTAGTGCCAAGCTGGTAAGGATTTTCGAGATTTATAGATGCTTAAGGCTTTGGATTACGTTGGCCTTAATTCTGACGCCTGATTCTCTTGGTTCTCTTCTGATTTCCCAATTTTCCAGGTCGCCAACATGCTCTCCGTCTCCGGAGCCGACCACATCATCACCATGGACCTCCACGCGTCCCAGATCCAAGGATTCTTCGACATCCCCGTCGACAACCTCTACGCCGAGCCGGCCATGATCCAATACATCAAGGAAAACATTCCCGAGTGGCGCGAGTCCGTCATCGTGTCCCCCGACGCCGGAGGAGCCAAGCGTGTCACCTCGATCGCTGACCGCTTGAACGTGGACTTCGCTCTGATCCACAAGGAGCGCAAGCGCGCTAACGAGGTCGACAAGATGACCCTCGTCGGAAACTGCAAGGATAAGGTAAACCGGACTGATTCTTAGGCCTTAGTTCTTACCTGAGTTGACCTTCTAGGTCGCAATCCTGGTCGACGACATGGTCGACACCTGCGGAACGATCTGCATGGCCGCCGACAAGCTCGTTGAGGCCGGAGCCAAGCGCGTTTACGCGTTCTGCGTCCACGGAGTTCTCTCGGGACCCGCGCTCGAGCGCCTCAACAAGAGCGCCTTCGAAGCCGTCGTCGTCACCAACACGATCCCCCAGGAGGAGAACATGAAGAAGTGCCCGAAGATCAAGTGCATCGACATCTCCATGATCCTCGCCGAAGCCATCCGCCGCACGCACAACGGCGAATCCGTCTCCTACCTGTTCTCACACGTTCCCATGTAATTAGAGCGCCACAATTGTTGAATTTATCTTGGGTAACTTGTTTATTGTTGTAAATTGGATCGGAAGAGAAAGTGATACGCTGAATCTTGTCTCCGCTTCTTGACCTCCTCACATCTCACACAGTGGTTGTTTCCGTCCGCCGGCATTTGAGAACGTAGATCACCGCCATGACACCAATGCTGACGATCAGGAAGATTCCCAGGGTTATCAGGTCTCCATAGCCAACGTCGGCTCGATTTGAGGACGATTCCTCGGCTGAAAACTCAAATTTAGCTAGATCAGGATAAGCAAAACTTACGAGAATTCGATGCAGGGTTACGGTACTTCGGGAGAAGCCTGTGGAAAGCTTCAGGTCCAGTTTCCGACTTGTGGGGATCCAAGTTGACCTCAAGGCGGATGAAAGGAAGCGGGCGGAAGCCGGATTGGTCGAAGAGGACGTTGGCACATAAAGGTCCTTCACAGCAGCAGCCGATGTCCTGGATTATGGGGTTGTCCCGGAAGAAGAGGTTGTTGACGACGCAGATTGGAGTTCCGTTGGTGGACGTGTGGCATTCCTTGTGGACTCCGATTGGGTTTGGGATGTAGAAGTCGAAGACGTAGTCGGATTCGTTGGTTTCACCGTTCCAGTTCTTCGGGGCGACCAGTTTGCCGGTCTGAAATAGGAAGAGGTTACGATCTGGTGATCCCAAAAGCCATCCAAGGCTGAGGAGCGTCGCTCACCTTATCATCCATGCACCCAAACAGGACATGATTGTCGGGAAGAGCCAGAACGACACAAGAACTGGAATTATGGTCACAGGGGTGAAGCTTCGGGTCCAGGATATCGACGATTAGGTCCGTAAAGTTGTCCCGAATCTGACGGCGATGGAGCTTGTAATCCGTGTCCAGGATCGTCATCAACGGGCAGATAAAGCCGGGAAATGGGGATTTGTAGCCGTTGGCGCATACGGCCAGTGGTTCCCGGGTGGGAGCCTAAAATGGAGGCTACTTTAGAGCCAAAATGAGAGAAATCTTACCTCGTAATCCTCATAATCCTGTCCATCCTCGTGTCCCAGATCGTCGATGTAGTCGTTCAGGATCTGGTTCTCATAATCTACTCCCAGGACCTTCTGAAACAGCTAAATGAAGCCCGGAATCCCATCCCCACTCACCGGATTCTTAAAAACTCCGATTTCCTTCATTTGCTGTTCCAGAAATGGCCGCTGAAGCTCGAAAAATGCTTTCTGAAATTGGTCAAATTAGGCTAATTTAAAGACAAACAAGCTTACGTCGTATTCAGGATTCCGAGGCTTGAATTCGAGGTTCGGAGGAAGCGGAGATCCAAGAATAGGGGAGAGGAAAAAAGCTGAAAAAATCCCGAAATTTGTAACGATTTGAAATGGATCGACCATTCTTCAGGTGGGCTCACAGCTGAAATGAGGCTTGGAACAAGGTCTGAGAACGAGACGTCGACAGAGTCTCGTAGACGGCCTTTGTCTTAGACCTCCGGACATGCTAGATCGGGTCCCACAACGCTCGTAAAAGACCCGAAGCCAGCAATTTATTAAAACTCAGCCGAAATCCCAAATCACGAACTTCATCTTCACTACTTCGGTGGCGGAGGAGCGCTCTCGACAACTGAAACAGACCCTTAGATCCCCGCAAAATAGCCAAAACCTCACCATCGATGGTCTCATAATCTCCAGCGCCTCCCCCGGTTGAATCAGCCTTGTTCTCCGTGCTCTCCTTCTTCTGTGTGACGTCCGTTTTCTCCTTAACAGGTTCTCGAGACATATCCGGCGAGCTTCCCGTCTCCTTCGAGAAACAGTCGGCGATCTGCGCCATCGTGCGGTAGTTCGGGTCCGTGCTCGAGACTTGGTCGTACATGTTCGACGGCAGTTGCAGCGATTTGCCCTTGTCCATAAACTTCTCCTTGTCTAAAATCCAGATTTCAAACACGAAAATCCCAAAGAATCACAAACCTTGAGTAGCCAAAGTCTTGGTGAACTCATCCCTGGCAGCTTGGAGTGTGTCCGCGTTGATCTGGAGCCCGGTTTCCTTGCCGACGTTGTTCCAGAACGCGTCCGAGTAGATTTGTTTCTTCATGCGCGCTTCCAACAACTTGATCTTGTTGCCAATGTCTTGAAGGCGGCGGTGGATCTTCACGTAGACCATGTAGTAGAAGGTGTACAGCGTGATAGCCAAGGTGGCGATGCCGAAGATCAGCGACAGGAAGAATGCTGACTTCGCGAGCCTGGAAAGGGGGATGCGATAAGGTATGGACAAGGCCTCACTGGCGCGTTGAGAAAAGCCGACTTCGAAGCCACTAAATCAGGAATTCGGGACCAGATTGTGGGCTTCAAAACGCACAAAAATGTGCTTTGAAAACGCGCGAAATCAGGCACGAAAAACGCGGGAAAATGAGCTCGTTCAGGCTGTTTCAGGGTCTGCAAAGTAGGCTGAACGCGATGCTAGGAACCTCAAATTTAGGCAATTTATGCGCGATAATAAAGACCGAAAACGCACAAAATCACGCGCGAAACACCTTGGAAAAGTAGACCTAACGTCGCGCGCTTTCAGGCCGCTTCAAGCCCCTCAAAATGGGCAGAACGCGTCGACCGTTTGGAACCAGAAGGAGCCGAATTAAGGCTTCAAAATGCGTGGCGATCGGGTCCGAAAATGCACGAAATCACGCGAGAAACACCTTGAAAAATTAGACCAAAAATAACGCACGTTTCGAGTTGTTTTCGCATCCCAAAATCGGTCAAATGATGAGAAACAACAGGCGCAAATGCGAAGCGATTGGGTCCAAAAATGCACAAAATCAAGCGCAAGAAATAGGCCAATTAATCCATAAAATTAAGCCAAATACTTACCCACTTTCCGCATCGTAGCCGGCCATGATCAGATTCTAGCACAGACGTTCGCGGAAAGGAATTACCGAATCCAGGTTCTTCAGAGGTCAGATTCGACCGACTGCTCAACGCGACCGTCGGAGGGTGAAATGAAGATTCTGTCTGGGGTCGAATGTCTGGAAATGAGGTTGTTGGGTAGGTGGAAGAGACGAGAACGGTCTGGGATGACGTCTGGAAGGAGGACTTCAGACTCTCATTGTCAGATGCGGCCTGCACGGAATTAACGCACAGAAGGTCACGGGTTCGAATCCGGCTTGACGCCCACATTTTTCATGCTTTGATTTTATAAGTTTAACGTCTTTTTGAACCATTCCAGCGACCGTAGCGTTATTGATCAGCTTGAGTAAGGCGACCCACAGGAACAACAGAGGCTTCCCTTTCAGACTTGGCCTGCACCTTCACTTGAGAAAGGCGCACTTTAGGATCTTCCAGGTCCATCTTGAAACCCAGTAAAAGTCAAATTTTCAGCTTTTTTGAACAACAATAGGTTGCTTTGAGGCTAGTACATGACGAAATTGACACCACCTGACTCTGCCTAGGCGACCCACAGGAGGTCCGTGCACCCCAAAACAGCAAAAACATCATTTTGCAGAATTTCACGCTTTGCAAAGACCACATTTCTGTTTTCGTAAACATCAGCTGACGGCTGATTTCTGATTTTTGGATAGGTGAGGTTCTAAAGGTGTCTTGGGAACCGAAGAATGGGTGCTTTTAGGTCTCAAGAGGTCATACTACAGGTTGGATTCCCCGTTCTAGGATCTCCGGTGGTATGAGGTAGCTCTGAGCCTCAAAATTCCTTAGATTTTTATTGTTTTTCTGTCTTAAAAACGGACAAACACAACAAGATCATCATAAATAAATACGCTCAAGAGGATATTCAACGTCCTCTTCCGCAATTGACAGATCTGCACAGAAGCCAGAATCCAGA
>KN167689.1:18477-35177 GCA_000757745.1 Steinernema scapterisci
ATCAACCACCCAAACCATCAAGCTGGAGTCGTCGGACGGAAAAACCTTTGAACTGAAGCCCGAGTTCCTCAAGAAGGCCAATATGCTCCAACAGATGCTGAGCGACTTGGGATTCGCCGATGGAACTTACCCCGAACAGAGCATCCCGCTGCCCTCGGTGGCCGGGGAAGCCTTGGAAAAGATCGTGCAATGGCTTCGCCTGCACGAGTTCGAAGAACCCCGTACCGCTGAGCACATCGAGTTGCACAAGTACAACAGGAACATCGCCAAGAAAGACAAGAAACTTTTCAATACGTGTTCACGTCCCCTCCTCGCCGGCGTGATCAACGCGGCCTACTTCCTCGAAATGCCGGACCTGATCGACTCCCTCGTCAAGTACACGGCGAGCAACATGGAAGGCAAGACCGCCGAGGAGATGGCCGGATGGCTTCAGATCCTCATGAAAGTGAGCTCCCGGAAGAAGGAAGCGGAAGACGTCGCCGAGGGGACGACGTCTCCAAAGAGGCGAGCATGAAATCTTATCCACATTGCTCAAAATCTCAATAAACTGTTAATCCACAATTTTGTTCCTATGTTCCACAGAAATCTCGCTTTTCACGCTTTGCTTCAGCATCTCCCAGCACGCCTAGAGCTCGCGTTCTTCCGCAGCGCGCTCCTCGATTTCGGCTTTCCTCATCTTCCAGAGCTCGAGGAACTCTTTGGTGTGGGACTCCTCCCAGTTCGACCTTGTCCTCAGTTCTGAGGATCAATTTCAGGGCTAGTGGCCTCACCTCACGAGCTAAACACCCGGAACGCAGGTTCAATCTGGCCTTGGAACACTGGAAGGCGGACTCCTCGGGGAAGGAGAGGACCCGGGTCATCCAAGGATTGATTGGACAGACCTGTTAAGCTCATCCCCATACTAAAGCCTAATCCTTCCCCTATTCTCTGACCCCTCTTTTCACCTGTTCCCACCTCTCTCCTCTCCTCTAAAACCCCCAAATCCCTCAAAAACGTCAACAAGATTAAAATCGGGTTAAGAGGGATTCATCCACAATGGAGCGAGTCAAACACATTCAAGGGAATGCGCTTCGCGGCATTCCTCTCCGTGTTCTCCTCCCTCACTGTATTCCTATGTTCAAGTAAGACCTCCCTTTTGGCTCAATTTCGGCTAAGGAGCTCTCTTTAGGCGAAGAGCACCTCAGAGCCAAGCGGTACTACGACTTCACGCTGACAATCCCAGGCAAAGTCGTCAACGTGAACGGGAAACACCCGTTGATAACTGCTATTGAGTTGATTCCGTGGGCTGCCAGTGGGTTCCAGATGAAGAACTTCCCGTTCCTTCCTCCTGGAACGCTTCCTTGGATTCCAAGATAGAGTCATAATCTAGAGTCATGACCGAGTCTCTGTCTATGGGTTTGAGGATAAATTTGCTCTATTTGGATCTGTGATTATGCATGGGAATTACAGGTTTGAGGCTTAAAGTCCAGCTCAGTTCCTCTGGGATTGATCCAGGACGTAGCGAAGAGCGCAGTTCTGGGATTCCAGCTCGTAGACCTGAATCAGGGTCATATGGAATACGGTGATATGGGTAATTGCTTCACCAGTTCCAAGAGGAGAAGATACCTCTCCTGCATGAGGTCGTAGACTTCCAGGGTGAACTGGACTTGTGCACGGAGATGACGGAGACGTCTTGTCGCCTGGCGATGCGAGGGCATCCTGGAACAACAGTCTTTAAGGACCATAAAGGTGCCCGGTAGTCGACTTAACCTCACGGTATTTAACAGAGGAAAGCCGGGCCAAACTGAAGGCTCTCAGGGCTCTCAAATTGGCGCCTTATGGGTTGCGCTATTTAACAGCCACTCGCTCGCCAGGGAATCTTAGCATCAGGATCGCCAAGGACCGCCAAGGACCGCCGCAAAGCTTCGCCACAAAGGCCAAGACCCGACCGACAGAAGAAGGCAAGTTTCGGCTAAGGGCAACAAGCGCTTATCCCCGAGAAGACCTAAAAGGAGGCTATCAGCAATGGCAAGAACTGGGAAGCCGCAGCAGCTCTTGTTTAGCCAGTGAAGTAGGCGGCGACAAAGGAGCGGTTTAATACCTTAAGATGTATTCGAGCCGTTCAGATGTCGCCGTAAATGTGATGAAATGTATTTGATCTGAGGCTTAACAAGAACAATCGCATCAATCCTTCTTAAACTCAGCACTCCAGTGGTTGTATCCAAATGGACTTCAATTATTAAACCACGAGATGTTTACTCAGAATCCATAACACACATTCTTGCCAAAACTAACGCCAAAAAGCCACGGAATTGATGTTTGCTTAAAAAACAAAAAAACACTTTTTACGGTGTCGCACAGAAAACATCCGGTTGAAGATCCGGTTAGTGGGTACTTAGATAGCGTTAAGGATGAGATCATCCCTGTTTCATGATGTTCTTTGCGTATTTGTAGTCCTGAAAACAGCCAAACACTGGAAGAATGGGTGCTCTTTGGTCCTGTGGAGCCATAGAGTCGGGTGGATTTACCATTCTAGCAGATCTGGGAGCCGAGCCGAGTCTTCAAACAGATCTCTGAGACCGTATATCAGGGCTCTAGGATCTCCGGTCAAATAAGCTGAATGTTGATTTCTGATTTTTGGATAGCTGAGGTTCTAAAGGTGTCTTGGGAACCGAAGAATGGGTGCTTTTAGGTCCCAAGAGGTCACATTCGAGGATGAATTCCCCGTTCTAGGATCTCGTTCTAGCTATTCAACGTCCTCTTCCGCAATTGACAGATCTGCACAGAAGCCAGAATCCAGAGAAGCCGTTGTGGTGGAGGGGCACGTTCCTGGGGTCGTGGATCTTGAGGATCGAGGCGAGGTCCAGCTGGGAAGAGACGAGGAGCAGAAGAAGCGAGAAAACGAGGGAGATTTTGAGGAGATTCGAGGTCATGGCTGGAGGAGAGTGGCTTTGGATAAGACGGAGAGGGTGCCTGGAAGTGGGAGGTCGGGAGGGTTTAAGAAGGCGAGCGGGAGGCGATGGAGGCTCGAACTTTGTTCGCGGCGGTTGGAAAGAGATCGGAGGAGGAAAGGTGCGGAGGATTAGAAGGGTGCACTTTTAGGGATCAGAGGGGCTGATGACCTGGTGACTTGGGGGATTTGATAGGGTCTTACGTGGCTGATTCAGATCAAGTGATGATTGCCCGAATTACACTTATCATAACAACTTGTAACGTCGCTAAAAATAGGCGATTTGGAGGCAAAAACAGATTTAGAACTCGACCGGATTGCGATCTCTGCTTATCCTGGTCCAGCGTGATCCCAAGCAGAGAGCGGGCGCAGCCATGCCTAGGCCCAGCTCCGACCCGGATCTCATCCTCAAACCACCCAATCACAAGATTCCACTCACCACATCCACCCACCATTCGTCCACCAAAACAGCAACCGCGGCGATATAGTCGCATTTGGAGAGACGAGAGTCCGCCGGGCGTCGTGGCGGGCGCTTGTGAATCGGCTTCTCGATGGCAGAGCGCAGGGAAGGGTTGCGGTGCGGAGTTCTTCCGTCGGCAGTGGCCGGCGGAGACCGAGCGTCCAGGCCAAGCGCTGCGTCGACAAGGGTCGTCGGGAGGAATCCCGGAGGCGCTGGTCGCATAATGAGGGATGGACGGCTCAGGGCCGAAAGGCAGCAGGCAAAAGTCCCCGCGCAGTGACAGTGGTCGGATAGCGCACGCGAGTCGGTCATCCGGCGGAACCGTGCCTACACGTCCCCACTTCCGATCGTTTTGCCCTTTTGAAACTTGGGGTTTTGGCTGGTTCTAACAATCAACCTTCGCAGTTTTACCATAATTAGCATAGCTTTACGCATCGGTTTTACGGTATATTCAACTCTGAAACTCTAATTTTCAAAACTTTCAAAATGGTTTCTCGGAATCCAGCGAGAGTCGTTATTACAAAGCGCATCGAAAAAATCCGTAAATCTCAGAGCGATCACAGGAAATATCGAGGAGTCGAGCTCTCAAATGGCCTAAGAATTTTGCTGGTTTCTGATGTCAAGGCAACAAAATCTTCGGCTGCTTTCTGCGTAAATGCTGGTGAGTGTGTTGAGAACAGAGATGGGAATGAGCAAAGGGGCATCTTTCAGGATCTCACATGGACCCAGTCGACTTCCCAGGACTTGCGCACTTTTGCGAGCACATGGTCTTCTTGGGAACCGAGAAGTATCCCCAGGAGAACCACTTTCCGGACTTTATCCAATCGAAAGGAGGTGAAGTATCGGCACTTACTTACTTCACGGAGACTACGCACAAATTTGAAGTATTGCCGAAGCATTTCGAGGTTTGTTTGGATGATCGAAAAGGGACCGAAACATTCGCTTTAGGAGTCTCTGGATCATTTACTGCAGTTCTTCATCGCCCCGAAGTTTTCAGAAGATGCGATACACAGGGAACTAAAAGTCCTCGAGTCTGAACACCATTACTTTAAGTTTGACGATTACCGGCGTTTCGGCTGCCTGCAACGTCGTATTTCTCGGCCGGGAAACGATTACGGAAAGTTCCGTGGAGGAAACATGAAGACACTTAAAGAGATTCCGGAGTCGAGAGGATTAAGCTTGAAAGACGCTTTGGTGGAGTTCTACAGATCCAACTACTCGGCGAACTTGATCACTTGCTGTTTGATCCACAAAGCTTCTTTGGATCAGATGGAGAAGGTAGTCAAGGAGGCGGACTTCTGCAAGATCCCGAACAGGCATGTGAAGAGGGAGCCGTGTGATTTACCTCCCTTTGGACCGGCCGAGCTCGGCCATCGTGTCGACGTGGTTCCCATTAAGGAGCTCCGTCAGCTCAAGATCCAGTTTGCCACCGAAGACTACTCTCGGTTCTACAAGTCCAAACCTGACCAATTGATCGGTGAGTTCTGTTTTATTGCGTCCTCAACTCGCTGCTCGTTTAGCTAAGCTGATCAGCCATAAAGATGGATCATCATTCTATAGGCATCTTATCGAGCGCGGCTGGATCACTTCAATGCAGGCGTACAACAGGAAAACCACGTCAGATTTCGGGCTTCTGAAAGTCAAATTTGAGCTAACCCTTGATGGACTCGAGCACGTCGATGAAATCGTGGAGTGCTTCTTCCAGTTTATCGGGACTCTGAAATCCACGAAATCTCTTGAAAGCAGTTTCAAAGAAGCCTCCCGAGTTTCCAGGTTTGAGTACTCGCACAGCAACTGGAGGGTCCAAAGCGACTGGAAACTTGCCGAGCAACTGGCGCGAAACATGCAAAATTTCCAAATGGAATCCGTCAACAACAACGCAATCATGACTTCGTTCGATCCTCAGTTGACCCAGCGATTCCTTGACGAGTTGATCCCAGAGAAGATGAACTTTTTCGTGGTTTCTAAGAGAGCCTCGGAAATCGGCGATTTGGAAGAGGAGGAGCATGTAGGGACCCAGTTCAAAAAGACGAAATTGGACCTGAAGTATCTGGAGAAGCTGAGATCGGCTTTAGATTCTCCGCTACTCAGTTTCGACCTCCCTCAAGTGAATCGCCACATCCCGGAGGCAGCCATCTCTAGATGTAAACGTGAAAAGTAAGATTCACGTTTAGACTCCCCAGCTAATTCTTGACGCTTAGATCTCAAACTGTGCTCAACAACAACTTTGTCAGAATTGACTGCCACGTTAGTCCAGATCCTAAAACTCACGTGAAACTCGTGGTTTCGCCAACTCATCTCTTCACGACTCTGGATTCGCTTTTAGCCGAAATCTACCTCGAATGCTTCCGGGTGAGAAGACAACTTTCGGGCTTCCCTAACGCACCTTTCATCTTTCAGATTGCCTCTGTTGACCGCTACTCAGTGTCTCTGGAAACCAAAAGCCTTAAGATCAACACCAGTGGCTACGATAACACAGTTTTCGGATTCTTGCAAGAGGGATTGAGATCTCTGCTTGGTTTGAAGATCGCTCAGAAGCTCTTCGACGACGCGTTTGATGTCGTTTCAAGAAGACGCAGAGATCTGAAAACGGAGAATCCAAAGAATCTATGTTGTAAGGTCCTGACACAGCTTTCAAGGAAAAAATCCTCGTCTAATGACGATCTAGTAAAGGTCGACCTAGAAACGTTAAACTCCTTTATCGACACCTTTTGGAAAGACTTTCATTTAAGCTTCACAGTCTGGGAGAACACGACTGCGCGAGAGTCTTTGGACGAGTGCCTGAAACTGGTCGATTTCGTGAAGGCGACTACGGGGTACAACCAACCCGTGGCCGGGAAGAAGCCAACCGAGAAGACCCAACAAAACAGCGATTCAGGGCTAATGATAAGAACCAAGAATCCGCTAATCTTCGAGTTCCAGCAAGACACTTACACGGACAACTGCGTTCTCATGTTCTTCCAAACGACCTTCGAGCACAAAAGCGGCTTGATAAGAACTTGGAACCGAGAGTACCTGGATCTAGCGGAGAAGTCTTTGAGGCCATTCATGTACACCCAGCTTCGGACCATCGAACAACTCGGCTACGCTGTTGATGTGAACCAAAATTATTTGGGAACAACGCCCGGAATCAGCGTCTTGATTCAAAGCCAAAGAGAACCGGAGTTTCTCGAAGAGAGAATCGTCCATGCGATGAAACTGTTTAAGGTCAGTTTTTCGAGCTTCTTAGATTCCGTCTTTCAAGTGTGTTTTAGAGGAAAATGGAGGAAATGCCAGAAAGCAAGATGAGAAAGCATTACGAGGCGCCCGGAGTGGAGAAGGCTTTCTTCCTCAGACTGATCAACGAATACTTTCTCCTGGATTCGCAAGAAAGGCGCACTTTGATCATTCGATGCCGGTTCAAGCCTGAGGAAGACAGAAGAAGGCCGACGTCTAACGTGTTCAAGGACATCTGCGCTCTTAGGGAACGATTGGAAGCTGTGTCCATGGAGTAGATTTACATCGAAGCTCAAATTTGAGATAAACTTGAACATCCACCGACCGTTCATCCACCAAAACAGCAACCGCGGCGATATAGTCGCATTTGAAGAGACGATAGTCCGCCGGGCGTCGTGGCGGGCGCTTGTGAATCGGCTTCTCGATGGCAGATCGCAGGGAAGGGTTGCGGTGCGGAGTTCTTCCGTCGGCAGTGGCCGGCGGAGACCGAGCGTCCAGGCCAAGCGCTGCGTCGACAAGGGTCGTCGGGAGGAATCCCGGAGGCGCTGGTCGCATAATGAGGGATGGACGGCTCAGGGCCGAAAGGCAGCAGGCAAAAGTCCCCGCGCAGTGACAGTGGTCGGATAGCGCACGCGAGTCGGTCATCCGGCGGAACCGTGCCTACACATCCCCACTTCCGATCGTTTTGTCCTTTTGAAACTTGGGGTTTTGGTTGCATCTTAACCTCCGACGGTTACGCTTTGATCTTTGTCACCAAAAACTGGAAGAAAGGAATCCAGTGCGATTGTAATGTTGACGTTAGGGAATGTGTTCTTTGGCGCTGCCTCATTTTATGATTCTAACTGATAGGGAAACGGTTGGACTGTTAGACAGTTTGGCTCTTGGCGTGATAAGCTTCCTTTACAATCTCAAAGAAGCTTGAAAGTGACCTAAGGAATTCGACCTTCTGGTTTCGGTCAATCACGCCTGTTATTGAGATAGTCACGATACGAATACAGGACCTCGTTTTGGAGTCTCAGTACCATAATCTAAATTGTAGGCTTATCTGTGAACTTAAGCTTGAGTCTTACCAGATCACGCAAGATCCAAACCTGCTCCAGCATTGAATCGTAGATTGCCAGAAGAGCTTGGATCTGTTCCTGAAGACGACGGCGACGGTCGATGAGTCGACGAGGTGAGGTCATCCTGAAACCTAGAATTGTCAAAGGGGTTTCTGATCTCTTTGACCAAAGTGGACAATGAAGGTATGAGTGGAACGAGAACTGAAAGAAGGGCCAAAATGAAGGAGGCGCGTGAAGATAACCGGACGTGATGTTATATAATTTATGGTCAGTGGGGTGATAAGCGAAATTTGTCAATTCCTGTAGTGAGGAAGCCGCTCATAACGACTTCGATTCGGGTCCCCCAAGGTGTCATTCCAGCCTTGAAGATCCAACGACCGAACGAAACGCTCTGTACGGGCTACGAACCGCTCGTTCCAGTCCAAGAGAAGACCAAAGCTTAAGTTGGAGGCTGAAAGAAGGTCCCCATCTTCCCTTATTCCAGGATCTTCCGCAAGATCCCTAGAAGGCCCTTACTGTTAGAAGGCAGGATTCCGAAATGTCCCCCAGGAGACTTTTGGGCTCTGTTAGGTCTTCAAGGTCTGATTTCACGCTCTCAAACCCTCAGAAACGACATTTGCAAGATTTATTGATCATTTCGGAAATCTGACAATGACAAATAATACTGGATTCATGGTGTGGACAGTTAGAAGGAGAGGACACAGCTCAGAGAGGACCAGGATCCAGGAAGCCAAGTTGGGCTACAGAGGAAAGCGGATTACAGAGTGGACAGCGACAGAAGAACGCAGATCTCGATCTCCCTTAGACCTTCTGGACAAGAAGAGTCTTAGGAACACGTCCCCCACCAGTTCCACAAGGATAAGTGTGGCCGTTGATGTCCAAATCCTTGTGGGTGTAGAAGAGGACCTCGCCGTTCTTGATCAGATAGAGGCTGTCCGGGATCATCGGGATCGTCTTGAGCTGAAAGTCTCAAACTAAGACTCATTTTAGAATAGATGTAGCTTACCTTCTCGTCCTCCGAATCTTCGCTCTTCATCCTCTTGACCGGGGTCTTCTCGGAAGCCCACGGGTTCAGGCGCTTCGTGGTCTGGATAAATCCATTCCCGGCAGCGTCGGAGAGAAGCGGATCCTGGAAGAACTGAAGTAGGGTAAACCCAGGGTTCTATGAGCTAAGAACTTGCCTCATTGAGGATTCCTTCAGATGCCTGGGCGCTGTAGTACACCTCCTCCTGTTTCTGGGACGGGCTGTTGTAAGACACCGGTGGGCTGATGTTCCCAGGCTCCTGGTATCCGTCGTCCTGGACCTGGGCCATGCGCTCATAGCGGATCTGATAAGCTCCGTTGACGATGCCTTCGAGCTCCGCAATCCGGTTCTTCAGAGCCATCTCAGTTTGGAGCCACTGCTCCTTCTCTTGAAGCAGAACTTCGCGCTCTTGGGCTCTCTAAAATTAGGACTTGACTTGAACTTGCCAATCTAAGGTCTAAGACCTACCTTCATGCGATGATCTCTGCTTCGCTCCGTGTTCGTCTTAGCGGGTGGGGACTTGTTTGCCATGACAAACTGTATGTATGATAAGGAAAGCTAAGGTCCGTGGAAGTCGTCGGAGGGAAGCTTCTCTTGAGCTGCTGGTCTTGAGGGCTGAAAATGGAGCAAATTGGATCAAAATTGGGAACTGGAAAACAGAGAAAATTCACGAATTTGCACGTTTGAATCACGCTACCGCAACAAAGCTACCGTAATCCATCTCTAACCTTAAGGCACGCTATATGTAGAATGGCAGCAACCGTGTCCAGAAGGACAGATTTGAGATACCGTAATCCCACGTTCAAATCCGGACTTTCCAGAAGGATACAGTAGTCGAAGTGGATCTGAGAATACCGTAACCCAACCGCGGAAGATTGACAAACGGGACGGCTACCTGAAGCCTATGGGTCGCCCGCTGAATCCAGGTAGACAACTCAGACCCTATCTTATCTGCCACCACTGGAACCAAGCCGTCCCAAACCCTATATCTCCCTACCGTAACCCCGCAACGGCAACTCCTAAGCGATCTAGAACTGCTCGTTTGGAGCACAAGTAAACGGTCGAATTCTCCTCCGCGCCGCCAGCACCTAAGGGAAATGACGCTGAGTCAGAGTGAAGCCTGCACGCACATCCTTCCCTAAGGCCCATTCCATAAGGCTCCTCCTCCGCTCCTCCTCCTGGCTTTCAAACCCTCTCTTCTTAATCAAATCCCGTCAATCAAAACAAGACGGAGAACCTGGAAAACACGTCCCTCCGTGTATAGGCCTCGCCGCTAACGCCCGAGTCTATGCAGCCGATACCGTAACCCTGGCGTCAAGAGCGATCTGTAAACATCTCAGCCGTGGGAAAGATGAAAGCGAGAAACGCCGAATGGGGCCCGAGGACGTCATCTATTCTTCAGCCTGTCCACTAATCAACCTATTGGTGCTGGCGCCGCACAACGTTGCTAAGCAGCGACAGCGATTCAGCGCATCACTATGGTCCAGCCGTTGCCAGGAGAAGAGGATCCCAATAGCCAGAGACCCTTAATTCCAAGCGCCCGGATCCTTTTCGGATCCAACGCTCTAAAAACGACAATTCCCGAAACCCATTTCCTTGGTCATCTAAGCCGGATAGCTGAGACTTGATTGGGGAAGACCACAGAACGATCCCAACAGCCAGGAACCCGTAACCCCAAAGCGCTCGAATCCCAGGCCAATAGGAAAGATCCCAAAAACGCCTCCCGGGCCCGTTTCCCAGGTCACCCAAGCCAGAACGCACGGAGAGGGAAAAAGGCGAAAAGGAGAGGAAGAGAGAGAGGAAGCCGCCTTGAGCGCGCGTGCGATCAATCGATGCTGTCGACGTGGCATAAGATCACCGGCTGCTGGAAAAACGCAGCTGCGACTGGCGTGAACGGACCCAAACCCTAGCGATTTCCAAACTACGTGCGTCGCACGTAGCCTCGCGCTGCTTGTGATTTCGCGCCGCGGGTCTCTCGCTCGCCGCTGGATGCGCCTCGCACGCCCATTCTCTGCTGGCGAGGCGCTAACGAGCGCTTCGCTGCTGGAGAGAGGGTGCTGGATGCACTTTGTGGACTCGAGACCATCGGTCAATGGATTAACAAACGCCTCCTTCGGCTATAGTGGCTTTTTTCAATTCCCCCAGCGCTGGCAAGCGCTCTCGCTGCTCGAGTGTTGCGAAACCAGGGTCTCTTTGAGAGCCTCTTTAGCTAAGGGACGGCGAGGGTGAGCAGGGATGGGTGCAGAGGCGCCGGGACGTCGTCAAAAACATTGAGGAGGACGGGACCAAAGGTCGATTTCGCAGAGGCAACTCGAAAGGCCCCTTGGGTTTGCCTCCTAATCCGAATTCGCGGGGGAATCCGAGGAGAGAGTCACACAAACGCTCCCAGCCGCTGTTCCCAAGCCCAGAGAGAAGCCAGATCTTTCCCCAACGGTTTTCCTGTCATCCTGATAGCAACAGGTGCGGCGCCCAAACAGTCACCTGGTCGACCCAACACAGGACGCCCTAATCGCCGCAAACACGCAGGATGCAGGCGCAAGATAAGTGCTGCAGCAAAGAGCGCGCAATATTTGGGTTACGTCAGAGAGACAGAGAAAGGCAGCGCAATCGACCGGTGCAGGTGACAAAGAACAACAAGTTACATCTGTGTTTCCCAGAGTTAATGCAGGCAGGCTCGGCCGATCTGCTGCAGCACATGCCAAATCGGAGTGAGGGCGCAAATCCGGTTAAGGCTGTTGTTAAAAGGCTGTGCGCGAACATAACAAGATTGAGCGACTCGTCCTAATTGACAAAAAAACAAAATTTAGGGCCTTGTTGAAAAGGACCAAAAGTCAAAAAATCTGGAAATGGCGTCGAGGGTCTCTGATTGAGCCATCTTCGCAGACTCCGTTGGCTTTGTCATCATAACCCCTCATCTTCGGACCTAAACTGCAGCTTTAAGGATCCAAACCTTTCAGTCTCACTATCAGGGAACCTAAGCAACTCAGTGACCCGAACAGGGGTGCTAGAGAGCCTCAATTTGGCTTTCTATGAGACTGCCTCACCCTGATTCTACATGCACTAGAGCCTAGAGGGTCGTGGCTCCCTGATTGCCCAGGATCCCCAATTTAGACGCTGTGAGGCTTGCCCGAGAACCCAAACATTTAAGAAACTTTACGTTAAGCCTCATTTGACGCTTTCTCGCTCACTTGACGTTCGTTTAGGTTTCCGATTGCCCAGGGGTCCCCGATCCCCCACACATTAGAGCCGTTAGCCATCCCTGAGCTTCAATTGACCTCGCATGGCTTTGCCCCCAAACCCACCAAACCAAGATTAAAGATTACCTTAAATTAATTGCTGTTTTCGTTTTCCAACGCATGTGATTCTCGGAAAGTCCGGAGTAGATCAGGCCTCATGGTCTCATCCGTAACCTTGCCGACAACATCGTTTTTCATCCTATTTACCCGAAGCTATTGCTTCTCCAAGTATACCTATCTGCAAGATTCCGGGCGAGAAAAATAGATCTGGATGGACCTGAAAGCAAGCCTAATGGTGGCCGTCTAACAGTTCTTAACCTGTTGGAACAGTTGTCCCCAGAACCCAAAGTACCTTAGATAAGCAGTCCTGAGTGAAATCTGGCCCAAGACGATTCCACCGACAGATTTTCCGGATCAACAGTCTTTCTGACCTTTGAGAGATTTCAATCCCAGAAAAGCCCAGAAAAGTCGGCGGCACTTGCCGAATCCACTTTAGGACCCTAAAGTCCGCATCCTGGAGGCCTTCAGCCAGCTGACAAAGTAGAAGAGGACCCCGTGGAATCATGCTCAAGTTCAAAATGTCAAATTTTTGCTGTTTTTTTATTCTTTTCAATTTAAAATAAATATTTCACGCTTAGAACTCTGTGTCTAAGGTTAATCTTCAACCGGGAAGAGGAGGCATATGTACATACATAGCAAGACAGGAAATGCAAGATGGGGAACAGGCTGGAGAGGAAGAGAGACAAGGCTGAAACAAAGGCTGTACTGGATTCATCGTTGGACGACTGCGCAACGCATAAAGTGGGTTTTTGGAGTGATCGGACTCGATCGGACTTAAGATTCACGTTTCTCGACGTGGGCTCATTGTGGACGGACTGATTTCGGACGTTTCTGGGTTTCGATCTCTTCGAACTCAAACATAAGGAGGCTTTCTGATAAGACTCACTCTGAGATTTAGTGCTTAGGAGACTTAGAGAGTTGGATTCTGATAGATTCTGATTTGGACACAATCTCTGTGTAGACTGGGAAAAGTAGACTGGGAGGATTCTTTGCTTTCGGAGCAAGTTTGGAGTGGGAAAGGGGATTTAGAGAACTCGGATCTGGGTTCAGCTTGGATTAGGCTTCTCAAGCTAAGGAAGACAGTTTGACTCGATTTGGGACTTTAAGGCTTAAGATTTTGTGATCTGATTTGAGGTTTGAGGCTTGGAATCTGAGTGGAGATGAGAGTTTGGAGTTAAGACTTAGGAAACAGAGAATTCAAGGTTTCGGCTCGGAGTAGAGTTGGGACAAAAGTGGAAACGTATGTATATGGAAGACTCTAGGTTCGAGGAGGACTAAATACAGATTTTTTTGGGTTTTTGGGGTTTTGGAGACTAGGAGAAGTAGTCCAACTAGGACATCAGAAGAAGAGCGTCATGGTCCCGACGACCTTCCCCTCGAAAACGACCTGACACTCTCTGGGACTCGGTGCTCCTTGGATCTTGACAGGTCTCTGAAGATCTTGGCGTTGGTTGGGATGATCGTGGTCTTGGAGCTGGATTTCCGGACTCGAATGAGGCTGAGGAGAGATGGAGGAGCGCTGAGGAACTTGGGAATCCTGGATCTGCTGCAGGTGGAGATCTTCCTGTTCCTTCTTGATCTTCTGAAACCCAGAAATTAGAAATTCTAGGGCCTTTGAGTCTTACCTTGGCCTGAAGCTCTTTCTCCTTCAGGACCTGCCAGATGGGAACTTCCTCCTGACCTGGACGAAGAGTCAGGGCTGGAGCTGGAACGGCTGAAACTGGAGCTGGACGCTTCGGAGCTCTGGGAGTCTCAGGCTTGAAGAACTTCCCCAAGATGGCATTTGGGTCGGTGGGTTCCGGGTTCTGAAATCCTTAGGTTACTTGGCTACAACTGGGTTCTAAAGTTACCTGGGTCACAAAGTACTGATCCATGAATTCCTGGGAACCCTCGGAGAGCTGTCTGGGCTCAGCATCCTGGATTCCGGAGCCCTGGTCTTCAGGGTTGATCGCGGTGGACTCCTCGAGCCACGTCATGTCTTCTGAATTCTCCATGAACTCTCCTGGACACGGAGGATCAACGGAGCCGCTGTTGATGGTCGCCGTGAAGGAGGCTTCCGAGGAGCCGGTCGAACCGGAGCTGCTTCGCTCCCTCTTGATCGTGGGAACCCCGGCATTCTTGAAGACCTCCAGTTCCTCGTGAAGCCGCTGGATGACATAGTCCTTGCGGACTTCCATGTCATGGTAACGGAGTTCGGCTTCGCGACGTTCCTGAGCCAGCTGCTGTTCCAGGGCGGCGACTTTCTGGACGAGGGCTTCTTTCTCTTGCTTGTTCTGAAATCGGCTTATTAGAACCTTGAGATCAGGACCTCCGAAACCCTAGTTTTAAGCCCAAACCTAGCCTTATCACAGCTCAATCCTAGCTTCACCGTTCAGGATCCTCCGGCCAGCTCTAAGGCTATTTAGAGCCTAGCTACACCTATGACAAGCCCTAATCCTTGAGCGTAGCCTTACTCAGGACCTCCCCAGATCTTAGCCTCATCCCGGGTGTTTCCGACTAGAACCCTAAGCTATCTTAAACAGTCCTAAACCATCCCAAACCCCAAATCTAACCTTATCGCGATGTTTCTGACCACGAAGGGTATTCGCGTTCATCGCGGGCCCAGTGGCTGCACGAGCGGGAGGCATGGCTTCCTTCGGATCTTCTTCTGACGACGTTGCTGGGGAGCTCCTCAAATGGCCGTGACAATCTCCGTAGAGAATTATCTTATGTATCTTAGGAAGCCCAAGGGTTCGACAAGAAGCTTGAAAGCTCGCTAGGAGGCTCTGAAAATGGGCTCCGAAATTCCACAAATCCACACAACAAAATCACGATTTTGACTTCGACAGACGACCGGAGACTCCAAATTCGCACGAAATCCGAGAACGAATCTTCCCGAAAAAATCCAAACCACGAGCACGCGACGCGTCAAACAAAAGACTGCTGTTAGGCCGCTCCACGAGGGCGATCGGCGGCGGCGGTGCAGGCAGAGAAGAAGAGTACGTGTTGAGAACAACCAGCGAGAGAACGCCTAGGAGGGCTGAGTGGCCGACGAAGAGGGGCGGCGAGAAGGGTCCGCCGACGACCAGAGTAAAGACAGTCGTCGCCGTGCAGCCGCCCGCCTGCACGCGCCGTGAATGCGCCGTGCAGGCGACCGTCGTCTTGCGTCGGCCAGTCTTTGGTCTTACGAGGTGAAAACAAGCCAAAGTGCAGCCGAAGGTAAACAAGGACCGCCGGAGCGGGCTGAGATTGCGAAATCGGTCTTCCAGAGAGTCAAGCCTGCACATGTGACGATAAGATCTCAGTTTATTGGACCTTAGATCAAGGCGTTTTGACAGAGAAGCCAGGTCTTAGAGAAGACCTCCAACAACGAGAAAGGGCGGCATACTGGATTCATGGTTGGACAGTTCGCTGCCATGAATCCAAGCCAACAACGAGAGGACAGGCAAACTTCCCAACGGGAATCGAGAAGATTGCGGCGGTCCTAAGCTGATGTTGGAGACTGGCGAAGAGTTGACGGTTCTGTTGGTTCGAAGATCTGAAATAAGCGAAAGTTAGAACGGCCGATTTGACCCAAAAACCTACCTTAAAAGGCCGCTTCCGAACCGGGGAGAATCCATCTTGAGATCACATCTCGGTGCAGGCGTCGTGGAAGTATGTAGGGTGCAAGCTCAAGGTGGCGGGGAGAGTCAAAAGACTAAATTCATCGAATCCTGATAGGAGCCGTTGAAAGGGACGCTCGTGCAGGCTGGGTCTGGTGGGAATGCACTGGCTTGGTGGGAATGTCGCGAGCGTTAGGAACGAAAGATGTGACGTGGACAAAAATCGATAAAGGGGAGGCAGACTGACGCGTATAGTGGGTGGGAGCGCTGCGGAGAGATCGCCAGGAATGTGGGCGTGCTGTGCAAGGATCTAAACACCTCGCAACCCAGATCCTACGACCCCAAATGAAGCCCGAAACCAGTATCTCACTTTATTCAGATTCCGAGATAGCACAAGATCTATTCTTCTCTGTTCCGGCCAACTGAGTCATAGTCCCCCTTCTCCAGGATCTGCGTGATTTCGTCGTTGACGTTCGGGTACATCTCCTTGATCGTGTTTATGATAACATCTGAAACGAAGCCTAAATTAGTCCCAAAATCCATAAAATGCAGCCAGCTTACACAACAGAAAGACGAGAATAAGAAATCCAAAGCAGGTGATCACGGCGGCGACCTGCGCAGAGTTTTGCTGAGGCTGGGCTCGGGGTCGTCGACTGCGGGCGGAGAATTCGTTCGCTGCCAGGTCCAGGTCTTCTAAAACGTGCATATTAGCGAGTGGCAACTAAGAGATAAGGGTTACCTATTCGATTCACGAGATGGTGGACCCTGTGCTCGCGCTCGTAGAAGTTATGGATGTCCTTATCTTTAGATTTGGAGGACATATTCTGAAACGTGGGAACTGATAATGATGGACGGGGAATCACGCGATCACGATTCATTCCTGTACACGACTCGAAGGAATCCAAAAGACAAACATAAACATAAACATCAAAAGCGGCTTTTAAAAAAGGCAAATAATAATCATGCAGTTTTGGAGAATGCGGACTGGAACGATGTCATGAATATTCGAAGACAGACGGGCCCAAAAGCTGGAAAAACCGCGCATTTTTGGCAGGCATGTTGTCATGGTTTTGCGCTGACACGAAGGCGACTTCAGCCCCTAAACACACGGAAAATGTCATCTGAAGAAGCCC
>KN167691.1:0-60710 GCA_000757745.1 Steinernema scapterisci
AACATAAAATGCGCGAGAAGATACTGTATTTCTCCGCAATTAGGGGTTCTTGAGCGTGGACATGTGGTCTTTATGAAAGGAGGAGAGAGATGGATTCGCGGTTTTGGAAAACATAGAAACTTGTTTGTCTTGTTCCAGTGGCCACTTTTAGGGCAGACGACATTAGAAGATGTCAGGAATGAACTCGCAAGACACAAAAAACATGTTTTGTCTTAAAAAACACCAAAATGAAGAAGATAATCTTGAAGGAGGAATCGATTGGGGTCTTCAATATGAGTAAATGTTGTTAATTTTGAGTGGGAGACGTCTTGCGGGAACAAAGGCTTTATGTAGCTACTTCCTGGAGTTCCTCGCTTAAAGACATTTATTATAAATGCTCATTTCCTGCTTCTCAAACACTTCGACCTTTCTCGCTAATCGCCTCTCCCTTATAGTTGCATCTCAAACCCGGAATATTCCCTACCGTTCAGTCGAGTCCCTGCGAAGTCTCTTCCCAATCTCAAATCTTGTTTTCGCACTTCGCTCTCCTCGGATCTCCAAGCGTATCAAATAACTCATGCATGGCGGAGTTACTTTCTGCATTCGATCCCTCCTAATCCTAGCGTTCTCGGGACTCAATTAGTCTTCCCCTGCACACCTTCAGCGCCTGTTTCCTCGTGCTTCAAATCAAATACAACTTCGGCTTCTCGTTTTCCGCGTTTCGAAAACCATTGATTTCCGCTTCAAATTGCATTTTTCGCGACCGCCGCCGCTGCCCTTTGGCGGAATTCTCGCGTCTGCGGCGCCTAACGAACCGTTTTGTGCTTCTTCTGCCTCGGGTCATCCCGACGTTGTTTCGAGTCCACTCAGTCAAGCGCTTCAAATCGCAGGTGACATGCGCATACGGGCGGCGTTGTCCACAACTGCACGTTGCGGCATTAGGCGTCCCTCCCGGGATGCTCCCAAAACGGATTATGCTCCATTTGCCTCTTGTCATCGGCCTTTCCTCTTAAGGAAAAGGCAACACTTCTCCCCGAAACTCTCTCAAAATGTTTGTTTTCTCTTATTCGCCTGTTTCCTCCTTATAAGGACTAATTAGCAGTCCTTCCAACTCGTCGCCGGCTGCCAAATGCACTCTGATGCACAAATAAATACGTCCGAACTCGTCCTTGCAGTCCTCAAAAATTCACACGACCCAATCGGCCGCATATTAATTGGATTTCTTCGCGTCCTCGTTTCGCGGCGTTCTCGTTTTGGACGGCGGCGGCCCTTTGGCCCAGCCGCCGCTAAACAAATAACTCCGCTTTTTCCAGGAGTCACTTGGCTAATGGCGTCCCACCTTCTTCCCTCGGGCGCTTCCCCCACCAATGCGTCATCCGCCGTTGTCGCTTCGCAGGAAGCCCTTGTTCTGGATGCCTTGAACAGCGCCGAAGCGGCCCACCAGATGGTCACGGCGTCCCTCTTCGAGCTTCTGATCCGGAAACCGGACTTCAAATCCAAGTTCATCGACTCCGACGACCCGAACTCCCTTCTGATGTCAACGCTCCAGATGTCCTCCGGCGCCCGGACGCCCGTCGGGTGAGTTTCCGATATTCCAAGAATGGAAGGTGCAGACGCCTCGGAAATTTGATTTGGGGAGACCGAATTCCTTATTCGGCCTACGGTAACTAAACGCGTTAGACTCTTCCGATAAGCGCATTTTCGGGAGTGTGCGACCTTTGGACCGCGGCCTCCGAATCCGCCCTGAAATTAAATCGTCTTTTGATCGACGTTTGATTGGCGTAACAAAAAAACAAAGCAAAGGGCAACTGCTGCATCCGCTCCAGCCAAATCCGCCTTTTCTTATCAAGAATCCACCTCTCAAAACACGATTTTTGAGGGAGCAATTAGAAGACTGTCTCTTCTTCTCTGAAAACATCATTTTGACGTCCGAAATCAGCCTCCACTCATCATATCTCGGCGCTGCCCTTGCTCCCCAGAGTCCTTCGACCTCAGCCGCTTGATGCCAAACCACCAAACGCCCTCAATATTTAATAAATCGGCCCACATCATCGCTCACACACTCGTTTTTTAGCCTTTCATATTTCCGCGTTTCGAGGGCACTGCACTTTCCTTCTGCGTCTCTCGCGCCCCTCGAGCGAGGCAAAAAACGAAAGTTTCAAGATGAGCGATGGCCCCAAGACGACCTTGTGATGCGCTCCGTGATCCGCCTGGAACATGTGTTTGATTCTTCATATTTTGCCACTCCGAGTGTAAAGCGCTTGGTGGTCCTTGGAAACAGCGAGAGAGAGGGTCTTCGGACTGTGTCGGCACCTCTCCTCGCTCACTAATTGAGTGTGTTTTAGGGAGCGTGCCCTGCCGCTAGTAAACGTCCCCGAGGAACCTATTAAATATTTCAAAAACTCCCCTTAAACTGCTCGTTTTCAGCGCTCACGAACGATTCGAGGAGAAGATAATGCGATCCAGAGAGTACGCCGACGGTCCGGGCGAGATCGATATGCTAATCGGCTTCTTCCTGATGAACGGAATGTGCATCGGTGAGTTTTTCCTCGTTTTCCGCGTTTCCTCATTTGCCCCCGGCGGCCTCGGGGCAGTAATTCGACTGGGGGAGTTAAAATAGCACCGAAGAAGGATCAGGCGCTTGAAAACGAGGCGATTCGTGGATTAATATCTGCAAGTTAGCAAACGAATTGGCACAAAAAGCGGCCGAGGAGGAAGTGGATTTAATCCGCGTGAGCAATTCATTCAGTTCACGGGAATCTGCACTTCCAATTCTGACGAATTCGAGTTAAGCTCCGCAGATGAAAGCGATTTGCATAAACACGCGTATTCTGTGTTATCTTGGGCACCAATCAAAGTCGATTTAAGGCTTCAAAACATGCTCTGGCGAATACCTTGAAGAAGCGTGACGAGGATGTCCCCAATACGCCAGACGCCCATTTGTCTCAACGTGCAATTTGGGCTTTTTGGGAACAAAAAAGGATGACAAATACGCGCGGAATTCGGGGGAAAAAGAGAAAAATGTAACTGAACCATGAAGCTCCAATGATCACTGGGACCGAAAGGAGAGATTATGTAAAGCTTTAACTGCTTTTGCCTCGCCTGATTAAGCTTGCCAAAGACGACAAATGACAGCATTGCCCAAGCAGGCTTGTGGGATCGAACCCGCGACCTCCAGCGCCGCAACTCCAGCTACTCGCAATGAGCCACAAGCGCATCGATGAAAGAACGCAAGACGAGCGTGTAGAATGTGAGGGGCGCTTGCGGTGAATGAAATGAAGTCGCACACGTCTGTTTGTGTCTGAATTTCGATTTTGTCTCAATCGACCTTCCGTTGTCACTGAACGTCACGTAAACAGCCGTCGTCTAACAGACGTTGAGGTCGTAATCGTTGATATTTTGTTCGGGGCTTCGATTTTCAAGTTGAAATTCCGAATTCCGTCCTAATTTCGCTCTTTTCAGTGTTCTTCCTCCTCTTCGGGATGTGCGTCATCTGCAGCTGCATGCGCCGACGCCCGAAACTTCGCCAGAACTCCACGATGACTCCGAAAGAGTCGTTCATCGCTGTCCAGAAGCCTTCTTTCCGCGCGCTCGTCTCCAAAGCCACCAGCAAGAACCTCCTCGACCCCAACGACGCCGTCATCGTTCGCCGAAGCTCCGACGTTTCGATCCTGAGCACCGTGAGCTCTCCGAAACCCTCGAAGAACCTGGAATCCAAGCGGAATTCGGTGTGCTTCGAATCGCGCATCAAGATCGAGAACGAACCGGAAACGGCGCCGCTCGTGGTCGGAAGCGAGGAGGATTTGGCCGCGAAAGCCGTGAACCCAATCACGGAAACCGTCGTGGACGAGCAACAGGACGCAGAAGGCGCCGAGGAGCACGTGGAGATTCCCGTGGAACACGACGACGAACCATCGCTGATCCGCGCGAACCTCCTGGGCCCGCTTTCCTTCGATGATCTCTATTACACATGACCATGTTTTGTGTTTGTTTAACTGTCGTTTACGGGTAAAATGCGCGAAATCCACGTGCTCTTGACAGCAAGCACACCTGTGACCGTCAAATATTTGCATATCGTTCTTCTCGCGTGCTTCCTCGATCCAGTCAACTGTCACTCTCAGCTTCCCCGCGCGGACATAAACAGCGTTCGCTCTCTTCGCCCGTCGACACCAATTTGTTGCACGCTAAATCAACACCCAAAATCACATAAAAACGTCGGCGGCTAGATAAAAACAGATTTGGCGCATTTGCATAAGCGAATCCCATTATTCGATGATTAATATCGTGGTTCGCAACATCCGAAAACGAGTGTGACATTTAATGAATTAGCGGAGAGCCGAAAACGGGCGGAAAAGACGAATTGCGGGTGTGAATGGCGTCGGAGGGTTGACGAGCGAAGAGAGGCGCCTAGGGGACTACCGTAGTCACGGAGTATGTGGAGTTTTTCTGGGAAGTGGATATGGATTTCGATATCTGGAGAGTTATCAGGGACCCTGAAAAAGTTGAATCAATTAACCTTGACAGCTTTCTTGAAATCTCAATTCTCAGTTTGACGGCTTATCCAATTCCCATCAAAGCAAAAAACGAAACATCATAAACCACACAAACATAAAAACCTCCTACCGTAACCCAGTCATGCGTTCGTTCAGCCACCCAATCAATCTTCACAAAACGTCATAAATTAGCACAATTGATTTCGTAACTGATCTCCGCAGTCCACTCCTCCGTCTTCTGTACACCTTTGTCCTCCAAACGTGAGTCAACACATATTCGAAAACGCCGAAAAACGGCGCTCATCTGTCAGCACCGTGGTCGTCCGTCCAAGGTTGCTCCTCCTCCTCCGGCGACCACTTTGCGCGCATCCTAACCGGAGAGACACATGCAGCATTGCGTGGCCCATGCAAGCTGATGACGAAACCTGTTCTTTCCTTCCGATCTGGGTCAAAGCGGCCGTAAACTTTCACCCTTGCCGACGGCGATCGGTCCATATAAAAGCCAGGAACGGAAGGCGACGTCGACGGTGGGTTTGTTTATTCGCGGTGTCGCCGGAGACGATGGAAGAAGGCGGTTCCCGCTTGTCATGGGACATTTTTAGAGTGGAAGAAGTCGCGATCCTCCTAAAAGATTGTGGATTTAACATAAACAATCGAATCGCGATCGAACCGCGATCAGCCGGGAGTCCATTTTCGTCTTCGTTGTCTTTATGGCGTGTCGCTTATTCGTCGTGGTTTCAGCGTCATCGTTGGTGTAAAGCTGGCTTGAAACAAAGTTGAAGCTTCAGTGGTGGACGAGAACCCAGAAGAAGTCCCCGTCGAAGGTCACGCGGTCTTCACCGGCTTCCGGACGAACGCGCGAAATTTCCGGTTCAGACGCGTAATTCCGTGAAATTGCGTGAAAGTGTCTGGCGTCTGCAATTCGCCGTCGCCGCCGAACAAAATACGGCGAATTTCGTGGAATTCCGTGAAGTCTAGACTCTTCTGCTCGGCCAGTTTGAGGAGGGCGGCTTCATTCGTAGACTCATCGTCGCTTCGATCCGGTTGGTTTTCGTGTCTGCTCCGCTGCTCCGTCTAGTCCGCCTATTGCGTGTCTATCTCTTCTTCGTTGCGTCTAGCTTCGTCGCTCCAGCGGTGAACATCCCTTCTTGGACCTGTAGGCGTTTGCTGCGTTCTTATAAGTCGTTTATGATGTCGTTGCGTAGTTCCAAAACTTGTGTTGTAGTAGATCATTCTCATTTCGATTTGCCAATAATCCTTGCTCTCCTACCCTCTCCTGATCCCAGGCAGGGGGCGGACCTAATAGCTTCCAGCGCTCATATTCCTCGTTTATGTATCCTTTGTTTGTTATACCGTGCCGCGAATTTATTTCCTCGTGTTACCCCATTGTCGTGCGTGTGACTCTTCGACCTGTGCTAATAGGGATTCAGTCATTCCAGAACTCCCCCACGCAATGTACTACGCCATCCTCTCGACGATCTTCACCGCGACCGTCATGATGGCCAAGGAAGCTTCGGACTCCAAGAAGAGAAGCTCCTCCGATTCCAACCTTCCCGGCTTCTTCTGCTCCCGACGCCGCGGCCACTTCACTCCACTTCCGGCTTATCCCTCACCTTCTTCCAACTCCAACGGTAAGTCCCATTTCTCCTTTACACCTCTAATGTTCTCTTTCCAGCTGCTCCAGACTCCACTGACTCCAGCTCCATCGAAACGAACTTTGGACCTGGCTTCACCCAAGGTACGCTATTTCTATTCTTCGTATGTGTGGTCACAACGGGGACTTCCATTCATCTCTAGGGGACTTAAATCCGGGTTATGCGATGGGCCATTTACCTGTCATCTTTCCGACAGCGTCATTCGATGGCGCCGACAATGTCATTGTCCCGTTCTCGTCAATTATTCATGTGTGCCTCGGGTGTTTTATGTAGTTTAGGCTTGGAAATGGGACGATTTGATTTAGTGCTTCTCTAGTAATGTCCCTTCGACTCATCCGCGATTCATCCACTTTGACTTCGGGTCACGAAATTAGTAGATTTTTTGGTTGGGCGCTTCGTTTAATGTGTGGGACACCCGTCTGGCGCTGTTCCCTCTCGGTTAGGCAATGTTTTCCGTTGGAGCCATATTGTCGGCGATGTCCGCTTTCATAATTGCCGACCGTTCTAAGAACAACAAGATAATTAACGTCCGATGGCGCATCGCGCCAAGGTCAACTTGAGAGGGTGCGCTTCCCCCACTCGACTGTACCTTTCCTTGGGGGTCTTACTTAAGGGGATGAATAATTAATTTCCGCCCATGTTTGCTTTAGAGCTTAGATCTTACAATTGTGCTTCTTTCAGCCACTGCGATGCAAATCGCCGACGAGCTACGACGGATGGGCGAAGACTTCGAAGCTGAGTTCGAGCTCGAATTCTCCGGCAACGAGAGCCCACTGCAGCAGCGCCAGGATTCCTCCCTCTGGGACCTGCTGTTGGGCTTCGTCAGCCTCGCTTGAAGCCGTCTCCGCTTCAACCTGCTGCGCCGTTCTCCAATTCGCCAGCAGCCGCCGCCTCCGACCTGTACATAGTCAAGCCCCGTGAAGCCAAGAAGGACGTCAGCCGTGAAGACCGCCAGCCTCCAAGTCCGACCGTCACCAACTATCCTCCAAGCCATAAAACCCGTCACTGCCTAGTCAACGAAACCGAACACTTCCGAAGCTCCATCGCTGGACGGCCGTAGGATCCTGAAGAAGCCGATTCGACCGCCGAAGTCTGCCGTCTCCATTGTATATAGTGTAAATAATGTAAATAGTATTTCGTTCGTTTGTTTCATTTTGTACATTATTATTATATTCGTTATAAACGTTTCTTTTTTTAACGGTTGCCATCTTTAGGAATCATGGGGAGATCTTGGGACTGGTCCGACCGGTCCACAGGTTCGGATGTGTGAGTAAATGAAGTTTGCTTTTTGTTGTTTCAGACGCCTTGCGCCAGTCTAGACATTAAATGGCTGGATACAAGTCACCAGTGAAAATCCATTTCCACGCTGCAAGACGAAGTGAGCGGTTGGTCGGTGGATGCCGGGGTCGTTCTGGAATCGAAGCGGTGAGCATGGACCATTCGGTCTTCGAGGGAAGAGTGAATGGCTTTGATTTAGGAATTTCAGGTGTTGTTTCATAAACATCGAATTCGCAGAAAGATGAGAAAGATGTTTGTCCAAGAACGACATCCACCGGCTTCGTTGTCACTAGAAGTGCCCGAAAAACTCCGTCTTCGCAACCGATTGATACACTCGATCGCCTGATTTACGTCGATTGCGAAATCGGACACCATCGAGAGGCACTCTCCACACTCGGCTGACCCCTGGTCTTGTTTGTCCTCAACGAGCTGAATCGCGCCTCAACAAGTTGTGCAACTAATTGGCGCCCATTGTTTGCTTAGCGTGCAGCTCGCGAGGCCACCTGCACCGACCGTTCGCGCACTCTGCTGCTGGCACTAAGCACCAACACCAATCTCACGCTGCTTAACCTAACAAGCGCTAATGGAATCGGGAGGGAGCCCGGATTTCCGTAAAACAATTCGAGGCAATCGAGGCAACAACGAGAGTGCGTGGGTAATCGCGCCTAATTTGGTCAAGAAGGCGTGAGGAGAGGCGAGGTGCCGGAGATTGCCAGCTGCGTGAAGCGTCCAGTTTAATTGAGGCCAAATTGAGGAAGCGTGTAATTAGGGATTAGGGAAGTCGCTGCGAATGGGACGATCGAGGTACGGATTAAGTGAGGATTACAAGAGATTACACAGGTGGATGTAATTTGATTAGGCCTCAGGTGGTATGAGTTTGAGAAATTCGAGAAAAGGAACTCTCTGCCAGAAATACAGCTGGTTACAGCAAATTGTGAATAGGAGGTCGATTCTTGCCGTACCTATAATTAACAAAGTTGCTGTCGCAACGGCTAGACTACAGAAATATGAGAACGGAAGGAGATCTCACCGAAAGAGGCTACGAAGTATAAGGAGCTGATCACGTTAAAGTAGCCCTTCGACCCAGCTATAAAAATTACTGGTCAACAATGAAAACGCGAGAGATTCAAGGTGTGAACTTGTCCCAATTCAAGACCAGAACCTCCAAAACCACGCTACTCAAGAGCCTCAGCGAATAAGCGCGCACAACCGTTCCAACGGAGGAGGAGAAGCCGACTGCGCGGGTTCAAAGCCGCGGTGCTGCGGCCCGGCGCGGCTCGCTTTGATCTCCGCGCGGCCGCGGTCGCCGGCTTAGAACAGCTGCTTACGCGGCGGCCGCCGGTCCAGGATCTTGCAGTCTTGGGTGAGGCGACCTGAGAGGAGGTTGGGATGTTGAGCGGCTGATTTCGATCTAAGCTTCAACTCTACATCAAAAACGGCGTGTGAGATTCTTGGTTCCAAGTTAAAACCAGATGCTGTAATTCGTATCGGGCTTTATTCCCCACCACTTTGATCTCGCTGGTAGCTTGAAAGCTTGGCTCGACTCCACATGTTTTCTTCTAAAACAATCTTTCCTAAGAATTAAGTTCCTCAAACCTCGCTTCCACCCCATCTTCCCCACTCACTCCACCACGATCCTCCATCTCAAATATCCGTTTTTTCGTTTTCTGCAATCCGATCCCAAGATTTACAACTTCGCGCTACACGCGTCAGCAACAGGTGGCGTTAATTGGTTATTAGATATGCGCGAGATGATCGGACAAGATCGTCGTTTGGGACAGCAAAAACATATGCTGGCAGCCAACTCTCGTTTACTCGGGTAATTTATGTCCTGTCATGTCTGGTCTTTAATTACGATCTCGGGTCATCCGCGCTCCTTAACCCAGCGTGTCACTTCCAGGAGGATCTCGAGATTCCGGAATCTGGCCATTTGTCTTCGAGGCGTCCAAATGAGCGTCGAAACGTTTAAATCGGCAGCTGCGGCCGCGACAATTTCGCGCACTCCCGAGGACCTCGCGGAGCTCTTGAGCGCCGTATTAGCTAATTATGTTGTGCGCGAAGGAAGTGCAGGTGCACGCCTGGACAAACAATGCGGGAGAGGGGCCTCGGGGCCCAATTAGGAGTCGAGAGCGCCGAGGCGACGTTGCACAACTCGAAGAGGCGCTGGCACGAGTTGCGAAGGTCGTCGGAGATCGGATGGCGTGTAATCAGCGGACGGAAAAGGATAAACAGGAATTAGAAGCCACCTGGAAGTTGCGAAGTTGCGGAAGAGGAGGTTGGGGAGAGTGTAAAGTGCGCGAGATCGGATTACGGTGGTCGTCACGGTGAGCGCGATCCGAGTGTCAGTGGAGGTGATCGGGATTAAGGGGAAGTTAGGCAAGATGGGCAAATAAGTTGGGATTGATGCGGATTAGGATCGGTGACTAGGCTGAGAATGCAAATGTGAGAGTATAAGAAGAGCAGGATTTCGGGAGAGAAAGCCCGTTTTGTGCATATCTGAGAAATCCGAACCGAAATAACACTCTGAATGTTTCCTTCATAAAACTTCTCAACAATATAAAGGTATGTGGAATCATTGCGGACAGTAAGTCTGCTCGACCGATCCCACCTACAGTATGCCCGGAAGCAGCGGCCACCACAAGAATGCCAAACGTCTCATAAACCTTTTGCGGCAAATCAGAACCCACTTTCCTTGTTCCCACTGCCAACACCGCCGACTCCATAATTCATCGCCCGTCCCCTCACTCCATAACGGGACAATGATGACATCGCGGAACGCGATTAATTATGCATTCGACGTTTAACCGACGTTTCGCTTTTGGCCGCCGAAAGCGCGGACAATGTCGCAGAAAACACTTGACAAATGGATTTGCATAATCGCCCTTCCGCTCTACAAAGTGTGGGTGACAACTTGGACAGCTCGGAGTTTGTGTAGGCACTTTATTCTGAAACCTCTGGACAAATAAATATGTTGGAAAAATAGAAATATGAGAACAAAGAAGGACGAGAAGACGAGATCGGAGGTGGCGAGTTGACCTAGCGGCGAGTTCAGCTCCACAGTTGCGAAATCCAGCTTATGAGGCAGTCGATGGCGTCCGGAAGAATGTCGTCCTGAAATGAGGCCAACATAAGAACGCGCGGAGAGGTCCGATTACTTACAATGAGGTCATCCACGTACTCCGGGTCCATGAATTCCTTCTCGAAACGGTCGCCCATTTCGGCTAAGCTTGTGGCGATGAATGCGGCGGTTCGGGAGTCAAAACAACCTGAAAGAAAGACGTAAATTAAAGCTTAAAAGGAATATTCTTACCAGGTGAGTCAGTTTGTGTGGAACGTTCCACAGTCCGCACCGGCGATGCGACCGGCGGAGCGAATTCCAGCGGCCGGAACGCTCGGGAATTGAGGCCGCAGGAGAAGCACGGGAGACTCTGCGACTTGGAACACGAGGGACTACTGAATCCGCTGTCCGGACAGAGCGGAGAAGTTACGAAAATCTGAAACGGGAGAGGTCACGCCTGCACGGAACATACGAAGTCACTCACCATATCTGAGATAATCAAAGAGCACAATAATCGGCGCACAACAACTCCCGATGAGGATCGGAGGCCAATTAAACGCAGATCGGCGGCGACAGGCGCGCAGCTTCCTACAGCTTACGCCCCCACAAGAAGATGGACAGTCCTGGCCACGCCCACTTGGGGTTCGAGTTGAATGCGCGAAAGAGGCGACCCTGAAAGGCGATCAAACAGGCGCAAAAAAGCGCAAAACGTTCTTCATTTCAATTTGCAAGCGAGCGGCGAAGCGAAACAACGAACGGGTTTTTCGTGAAATCACTGGGAAGTGCGCGGAATTTTCGATCTCGAAGCGTCGGGTCTCAAAGTCGTAGATCGAGAGCGCCGATTTCGAGCTTCGTAAGGAGTTGCGGATAGGAACGAAGTTGAACTCTTGTGCCACGCGTGACGTTTGAAGTCCTCGAGCGATTGAGGTATCTTTTTCCAGGTCGATGTTAGCCTCGATCAATCATTTAGCCGTTATTCAAGCTCACGTTAGATGGACAAGGAATCGACCCACGGCATTTGCAAGAAGCAGTGTATTGTGGGACTTTGAGGTGCGACTACGCTTTTCAAACCGTGTTCGCAGCCGAACGTTTCTCCTTCCTTCATAAAGACCACATGTCCACCCTCAAGAACCCCTAATTGCGGAGAATTACAGTATCTTCTCGCGCATTTTATGTTTTTGTTTTCGCTGTCACAAACGAACAATTATCGCTTCCGAGGCGGCGTCCCCAAAAGCGCGACGACACACGTAACTGGCCCGGGACCGTTTATCCGCTCCCAACACGCGGGGTTTCGGTTTCCAAAGGCGGCGCCGAAGCCTCTGGGGAGCCGAGGAAGACCGTAACGGTCAGAACGGCACGCGCGGGCAAAAAGACGAAGGGCGCGGGTGCAATGGGGTGCGAAAGATTAGTGTTTGTGGTTTTTGGAGATTCTGGGTTGCCGTCGAGAGGTCAAAGAGGTCGCCGAGAGGGAATCGAAGGACTGGCTCGAGCGAGATGCCTTCGGAGGTAATGAGGTGCGACTAAACGCCGCCTTCGGCGGATTAGGGCTCTGACACCTGTCGGCGGCCGAGGGACCTGAGGATCCAGCGTTCTGAGTCAATTAGCGCGTATCATGACCGGCGGAAGCGCTTTCGGCCCGCTAATTAAGGAGCAATCGAGGGCGCCAAGGGCTCTCGACCAACTTGGAATAACTTATGTGGCCATGGAATTACGCAACCGCTTTGAGACGCCGACTCCAGGGCCCGGCTACCGTACACGGACGGGCTCCCCTCGCCTCGTTTGTCCTCCGCATTAGGGCTTCTTTGTCTCCTCGGAGTTCAAAGGCCGCGAGTCTTCGGGCGACTGTATCGTTTTTCGGCCTCTCGACACTCTCGGCAGCCGATTGAGTGGAAAATGACAAGGCGCGCCCGCCGCAATGTTTGGAAAGCGGAGAAGCCGCCAAAGGAAGAGGCGCGGAAGAAGTGCGCGAAATCGCGTGTTCGCGCGAAGACGCCGTGACCTAACGCCGGTAAACAGATGTTCTTTTCTCAGAGGACAAGGAAAACAAAGACGGCGGAAGCGCTTATGACAATAACAATTGAGTGCGAGCGGACTTTGAATCTAACTTCTGGTTTTTAAACTTCTTCTATGACTTTCCACTCTCTGTTTCTAGCGTGAACCACGCTGCGAAGGAAAAAAGTGCACAGGAACTTCACTTTTCTGAAACTTTAAGTTCTGACAGCACTCTCTTTCCGCTCACGCTTTTCTCACCTTTGCCTGAAGTGCAGGCGAGACGTTCTGAATGGAATACGAGGCAAACAGCAGATATGCATACAGAAGATTATCCACAAATCCTCCAAATACATCATTGTAAGCACACCAGCGGCAGCGTGATTCCAAGCCCCTGCCAAGAGTACGCCGAGTCCCCAATGCATCCTTCTTCCCTCGCTTTTTGCCTGTTGTCACAAACACTCCCAGCAACTTCTCTCTCATTATCCCCATCCTCTCATGTTTCGGCCTCGGGAAAATTGTGCCTCGCCCATCCATTATTAGCAAACAAGCAAAAACAACAAATTTATCAACCGGAATTGAGGCGTCTTCGGTCGCTGGCGGCGTCCCCTTTGGGGTCGTCGCGTGGGCAATTAGAAACTTTAAACGCTTCCCGCGTTCTCCGCGAGTCCTCGCGATCTTGGCCACTATACGTATCCGCGATGTCCTTGTCCTCGAGATGTCCTCCGCCAGAAACCGGCGGAAACGCTTCTTGATTTTGGGAGAACGTTTGGCTGCATGGCTTCGAAACCTAAGGCGCATTCCTATCCACCGTATCGCCCTCTCCACTCAATTCGACCTCCGCCTCCATGCATTCTTAATGAAATCGGCCCGACTCTTTCCTCTGGAAACGCCGCAGGAGATGCGGGTTTATTTGTTTTAAACTTGAATGCTTTGATGCGCTCGCAGCGCAATGAGGAACAAAGAGATCTCTCGATTCGGGCCGTAATTTATCGTTGCAGGACTCGCCCGCAAACTCATTGGCGGCCATTTGTCCGGCCGCGACTTTTGCTTTTGAGTGTTTTTGGGGACGAACTTTGCGGATCGATTAGCTTTTCGTTAGCTCGGAGAGGGATGGATATCGTGGGCCCTCCGGCGAGAACCCTTGTTCCCGTGGCCACCTTCGTGGGAGGCCAATCCCGGAGGAGTCCGGAGGAGGAGGTCTCCGCTGTCCACCCCTTCCGGGGATACTATAGATTAATTATGTATATTCCTTCTCAGCCCCGATAGCTAGATTGATGCCTTCTGCGCACGCGACACAAATATTTGACACCGAAGAAGAAGTCGAGAAGGAGACGACGAGGTGTGATTTCCGCTTCCGGGCCATTAGAAAGCGCCCGGAGTGAGTTCGTTCGGAGGAAGAGGGGAGGATTCGCCTGTTGCGTCGCCTCTTCCTCGAGCGCTTCTTCTCCTCACGCCTTGGCTAATTAGCGCCAGTCGGGAAGGAGTGCTTTTGAGACCCGAGAGGCGCCTAAGAAGCGCTTCGTTTTGTTTTTGGGCGCGCGGGCGATCGAGCGAGGTTAATGCAAATGATTTGGATGTGCCGCGCGGAGTTGTTTGGCCAGGGAAGCTTCTGGGCTGTCTGTGGCCTTCCTTCCCTCGCTCCACTCGCCCAAATTGGGCTAACTATTTGGATCTTAAGGGACGTCGGATTGCTCGGAGAAAACTCGCGGCGGGTGCTTTATGTTGTTTTGTTTCTCCGCTAAGTAGGTTTGCGTTTTTGGCCTCGGCGACCAACTGCTTTTTCGTGTTTCATCGGTGCTCTTTAGCACATGTTTGGAACTCGAGTTTGAGACTCTCGAAATTCCACGTTTACCTCTTTGTATGTTCTAAGTGCTCCAGCCGTAGGCGTCCAGTCTATCCTTTAGTTGTTAAAACACGTGATTTTCCCGTAATTCGTGTTTTAAAGTCTCCGTTTCGAGAATTTCACAGCTGGGTTTCTGTACCGGAAGTGCGGACATTTGATTCGTGGTTTTCGAAAGTTTAGTAATCGTCCTTTCGCTTTTTACCGGCATTTCCACGTGCAACGGAATCTGCCATTACCGAATCCTTCGTGGGCCCCGAGGGAGCCTCATCAGTCCTACCTTTACTGGATCGCGTCGAGACTTCCAGGCACGCGAACTCTCGATCTCCGACTTCCCAATTTCTCTTTTTCGCCTTCCTGTTTTGTCCCTCAGGAATTTAATATTCGGCGCGCCTCGCTTTTATCCCACGCCACCGCGCACATTAAAACTTTTCCTCTAATGAGATCGCCGCGTATTTCCAGATTCTGCGAGAAGGGAATCCCTGGACTCCAGATGCGCCCCCGGCAGCAGGACCCAAGATGACTGCGAGCTCCTCGAAACGCGCCGTCGAGTTCCAGCGGCTCCGGCGTCGCGCCCACCGCAGAATCGCCTGCGTCGTCTGCGTTTGCGTCGTCGTGCTCCTGGTGTTCTACACAGCGATCGCGGCTGCTCAACACGCCGTCCACCGCCACGCGCACTTCTTCGTCGACCGGATTCGCCAGGACATCGACCGAGGAACCGAAGAAGCCGCCGCCGTGATCCTCCTCAAAGACAGGGACACCGGCATTCTGATCGATGAAGTGACCAGAATCCTGGATCCTGCGGGAACGGCGCCTCCGCCACGGGAGAGGAAGGTAACGGCGTATCCGACAACCCGGGTGGACCCCTCGCTGGCGAGGCTGCTGAGGATTCGGAAGAAGCGAGGAGTCGCCGTGATGGGACCCGTGGACCGAGGAACTTCGGTGATGTGCGGCGTCAAGAAACCCAGCGAAAGTGAGTTTTTTGAAGTTTTGTCCAGACAGAAAATCTGTCTGATAGACATTTTTGAAGTCGGTTTTGGTGGGTGTAATGTTAGGTCATTCGGAAGTGGCGGATCAGCGACCGGTCGGTCGGGCACGGGAGCTCATCGACGAGCCGATCGGACCTCAGGGCTGAAGTTCAAAATGAAGCTGTTTCCAGGGGACAATGTCTCTGCCAAACATTTTCGCGTCTTTCGATTTGCGTGTCTGGATCCGAACCCTCTTGAGTGGTTGGTTGCGGTTGGTTGGTGGTTGCAACGACTTCGGCCTCTGTTGCATTTCGCAATGATTTATCTCCGCATTTCGTCTTCTTAAAGTGGATTATTTTCAAAAAAAGGACTGCGGAACGTCGTTCACCCTAAAAGCTTATTTGAGATACAGATAAGTGTCCTCTTGTTTGTTTCCAGTCCTAAATCCCCCGGGAAAATGTCCATCGTTCAAAACGTCCACTTAGCGCGTCTTTGCTCTTCCTAAATCTTGTTTATTTCCGGAATTGCTAACTTAAAAAATGTATTCAGATAACGACGATGACGATGTGTTCCCATCGGATCTGTTCAGCCTGGAGCAGCGCCAGAAGGGAGCCATTGTGCTCCACTTCGCGGGCCTCATCTACATGTTCGTCGCTCTGGCGATCGTTTGCGATGAATACTTCGTTCCGGCTTTAGGAGTCATCACGGAGAAGGTGAGTCGTCCGTCGGGAGATTGCCTTAAACGAACCTCTGTTTTCAGCTTGCGATTTCGGACGACGTGGCCGGAGCGACTTTTATGGCAGCAGGAGGATCGGCGCCAGAATTCTTCACCAGCGTCTTCGGGGTCTTCATTACGCAGAACAACGTGGGCATTGGAACGATCGTGGGTGAGTTGAATGGGAACTTCCAGGAATGATTTTCTGACATCCTTGAAAGCGGATGTGCCAAAGAAGTGTTTGGAATGGGTTTGCACTGACGAATGCAGAGAACGGCTTAATGTGTTAGCGTTTTTTCGTTCCTCACTCCCTCGCGGCGTTTCCGGAATGCAAGGAAACTCTTTAAATCCGATCTCTTACAAACATCTGCTTCTCGGCATGATTATCTTCATCTCCCCGAAGTTCTCCACTAATCGGGCGTCGTTTCAGGCAGCGCCACCTTCAATATCCTCTGCGTCCTCGCGTTCTGCACTCTCTTCTCCAAGCAAGTGCTCCAACTCACCTGGTGGCCTTTATTTCGGTTTGTCTTCATTCCAACGACGTTTACGTCTTCAATAATTCACGCCGCTCATAAAGCGACCGCGGCGACATCCGGCACCGTTTTCAGGAATTCTGCCGAACGCGCGGTCGTCTTCGTTGTCGTGATTAATATGCTAATGGAATTGCACCTTTGGGCCCAAGGACAACTCCGGGGACTCCGGAGGGATCCTCATTTATTTCTGCAGCGGCCAGTATTTATCCATCGGGACTCCCGAGGGGTCTTTTAGGAAAATTGAACTTTAAGAAGTGGAGTCAGAGTTCTTGGGCTGGAAATATGTGGCCGCAAGGACCGAATGAATCATTTAGGGATGCATTCTATTACGTAAAGGATGTTTTGCGAGGATTAGTGACGGAGATGAAAGATTCAGGGTGGCCAGGAAGGAAGCGAGAGGAACTCAATGCGCTGGGTGTATAAAGACGCTTAAGAAATTGTGACATTAAATCCGGTTAAGAAATAGGATTTGGGGACTTGGGAAACACAATAAACTTTGTGGCTTTCGATTACCGAATTCCACGACAAATCTAATCTCGATTCTTTGCAGGGACATGTCCTTCTACATAATAGCGCTCTTCCTTCTGGTGATCTTCTTTTCCGACGAACGGGTGGCCTGGCACGAGGCCTTGGCGATGCTGCTGATTTACGTGATATACGGTATCTTCATGAAATACAACGTGCAGCTGGAGCATTGGGTCAAACGAGGTCTCCTAAGGAAGAAGGCTTTGAACACAGTTTCCAGTGTTACGGTAGGTGGAATGTCTATTTTCACTAATCTAATATGAACTTTCAGAGTTCAACGACGACGAATCCGACGGGCGCAAATGGAGTGCAGAAGATTCCAACGGCTTCAGGGGTGCACTACAAGTCGGAGCACCGGCGCTCGATCCCAGTTCTCCATGCCGGTACGATGTTTCGCTCTGGGATAGTGCACATGGCGCTAGATGAACACGACGGCCCCGATGGCCAGCATAGGCATAGCCACCACCATCAGCAGCAGATGAACGGAGTGTCCCAGAACCCCGGCGCTGCCGAAAGTAGGCAATTTATGCTCGCGCCTTCTGCTTTTGTCTCCGCTCGCTTCTGATACTTTTGCATGTTTTTGCTTGTTTCCTAACGCCTCGTTTTCAGTTTTTCACGTTTCCGGTTCCTCGGTTGAGCCTGTGAAACACCGCGTCCACGTGAGGCCTCTGCTGAAGCAAACGTCGTTTCCTCAAAGGGCGGATTCTCCGCTGGCCAGTGTTAGAGCATGTAACGGTTCTTCTTCTTTTCAAATCTTTTGTTTTAACTTTTCAAATGATTTTGGCATGATTTTTTTAATCGATTTCCGTTTTTTTAGGTTTTCTTTCAAATTCCATTTTTAAGCTTCTGCTTGATATACTGTATCCATGCTTTTTCAAGGATTCAATGAACCCGTTTCCAGGCACGAGCCGAGTTGGGTTCCACGAAACTCCGGGCGTAAACGGACTCCCGGCGATGACGGAGAACAACGCGGTCCGCACTCTTGAAGCACAAGCCCTCGCGAGGACCAACGGAAATGCGAATGGCCATAGCAAGCCACACAACGCGCCTCAGAGGGATCCAACGGTTCCCTCGCTGAGTTCCACCAACTCAGAACCTGAAAAGCCGGTGGACATCTCGTGGCCTTCGTCCACTTATGCTCAGATTCTCTATATTGTGCTCATTCCGATTGTGATTCCTTTGTATTTCACCCTCCCTGATGTAAAGAAGCCGGTGAGGAGCCTTAAGCAAAACACGTCTAATCTCTGTGTTTAGAGCGCCCGAAGGTTCGTCGGCCTGACCTTCATAGGATCCGTTCTCTGGATCGCCTTTTACTCGTACCTGATGGTGTGGTGGGCGACCACCATCGGGGAGACCCTTGTGATACCCAACGAGATCATGGGGCTCACTGTGTTGGCCGCCGGAACGAGCATTCCTGATCTCATCACCAGGTTTGGTGTCCTGTTCGAAGAGCAATCTAAGCGTTTGTGTTTAGTGTGATTGTGGCGCGGAAAGGACTCGGCGACATGGCCGTTTCCAGCTCAATCGGAAGCAATATGTTCGACATTTGCGTCGGGTAAGCAGAGCAGATACAGTTTCCAAGATCACGCATTTCACGATCATTCAATACTGGCAGCTCTAATCGAATCTTCCTTTCAGCCTCCCAGTGCCCTGGCTCATCCATTTCCTAGTCCAGGTCTTCAAGTCGAGCACTCCCACTCACTTCATCTCCGTCTCCTCCAACGGTCTCCTTTGCTCAGGTTCGTTCCTCAGCTCCTAATCTGCGTCCATCTCTCCTCTTCTGCTTTCAGTCGGAATGCTCTTCGCAATGCTCATCGTCCTCGTAATCTCCATCGCCGTCACCAAGTGGCGCATGAACAAATACTTCGGAGTCTTCATGATCCTCGCCTACATCGCGTTCTGCATCTTCAGGTTCGTGGCCTCTTAACCCCTCCTTCGCCTAACCCTCCTTGTTTAAGCGTTCTCCTCGAAACCGGACACATCGTTTGTCCTCTCCGACCGGTCGGCCTCCAATGCTAGGCCCTGTTCTCTCCCCGATCTATCCCGATTCCACATATCAGCAGCTCAGAGAAGCATATCAGCAAAGAAATTATTAAAAATATAAACAAATAAATACACATTTCAATCAAAGACACTTCTCTGGAAAATAGAGAAGCCGAAAACCGTTTTAGGGAAGACTCGATGAGGAGATTGTGCACGATGGAAAGAGAGGAGGAGGAGGAGGAGAAGAGAGACGGAAGAAGGAAGGAGAGCGCGAGTGAAGAAGAAGAAATCTACGAAGGCTACAGAGAAGTACTGGCCGTGAGATGCATTGGTGGTGGAGGACAGGTATTTACAGCGGGGAACCAGGAGAGGAGAGTAACAAGTAACAACGAAGAGGATAACAACAACTAGGAGCCGTGTGAAAGGGAAGATCATTGAAGAAAGGAAGGCACTGGGATACGGAGATGGCGGGCGAGAAGGCGGCTAAACCATGTCTTCCGGGGATGCGGAGGACGAGTCGAAGCCGGTCGCCGAGGGAAGCGAGTAGTAGTCCGGCGGGGGCGTCGGGCACCGACTCGGCTGTTTCCTTGACGAAGATTTCGAATCCCGGGAATACTTGGACGCACAATCTGGAACGAGAAAGGTCAGTTGGGTCGGTGGAAGGAGTTCGAGAACAGGAAGGATTACGGTCGTTCTCGAAAACACACCTTTGTCGTCGGATAAAAACGCCTTTTGAATCTCCAGATTTGAGAGTTCCGGCTTCGTCTCTGCGTCAGCGGCTGCTGGGTGGCGCGATCTCTTCGTCGCCAACATCGCCAGCACCGCGATCACGCAGAGCAAAAGCGCCACAATCGCAATTAAGATCTTCGTCGATGTCACGTCTCCCTCGCTCGCAGCTCCCAACGACTTCCTCTCCCAGGCCATCAGCTCTTCGCCGTCGAATTCGACCACCCGAAGCACGGCTTGCAGGATTGGACTCGCGGTGGCGTTGTGGCGCAGATTGTTCACGAGGCCTTTCTTCACTTTTCCAATGTGGAAGTCGCGCTGCGCGGACATCATGTTGACCTGGACTCGCCGGTCTCCGGTCTTCGAGCAGTCAAAAGCGTAATTCATGAGGTTTTCGGCGAAGAGCGTCAAAGCCAAGTGGTGGCACACTTCGTCCACGGTCGTGCCCTGAAGAGAATTCCGTGAGATACCGTAGCTGCTGAAGAGGACCATACCGGTTGCAAAAGGTCCAGATTGAATTCGAGGAAGAACCGGGAACATTCTTCGGATTCCCGTTTGCGGTCGCAGTTGACCTTCAGGCGGTCGGTGGACGTGTGGCTCCAGGGTTTGCAGAACCCGACTTGTTTGGGGCAGAATCCCTTCAAGCAGTCGCCGTTCTCGACTCCCATGCAAGTCTGCAAGAATCGAAGGATTAGGAACTCAGCTCCGATTGGACGGAGATTACCTGATGGAAGGGGCAGATGTTGAAGTGGCGGACGCAGTCGCGAGGTTCGCACTGGGATTCGGAGCATTCCACGGAGCCCTGAAATGTGCGAATTCAGAATGGTATCGTCGGTTGTAACGAAATCTGTGGAATCAGTCCACGTGCTGCGTAAACATCGAAATCTGGATCCAACATCCATAAACGCTTTTTGCCCGAGGCTCCATAAAACGGCCATTATTACCTCTTTACAAACGCACTGCCGACAGTCCAACGTCGTCCACTTGGCGCCGTTCGCCTTGCGAGTTCCGTCGAATCGGCACACATCTGCAACACAAAAACATCGTCGTTTTCGACCCGGAACACATTGCAAACCTTTGCCGAAGGGTCGTCGGACAGCGGCGGGGCGCTGGCAGCGAGTTCCCTCGAATCCTTCCTCACACAAGCATTTTCCATCCAAGCAGCTTCCGTTGGGTCCACAATCGACTCGGGCGCACTTCGCGTCGTCCAGAGGAACGCGGAAGACCTGAAACAGATTGTTTTGTCAGCTGTGCGAATTTAGTTGCGCAACTCCGGCGACTCGGAGCAATTAGAGGTTAATCTGCGCCATTAGGTGTAACAGTTTGTCTTGGCACTCAATTACGAGGTTACTGTAGGTTTGCATGTTTTAAGGATTAGAGGAAAGCGAGAAGACTGAGAAAGCGGAAGTTGACCTTTAAGGGCAGGTGATTCAGGAGAGGTAAAATCCGCCACAACAGCGCCATTAATCGATCAGTTCGCCTGCACTTTGGTGGTAAACTTAGAGGAATGCAGCGAGATGCGATAAAAGGGGAACTTGGCATTTGAATCCGAAAACAAAAAAGGGCCACTCACGGGGATCTCGCAGTTCTTTCCTTCGAACCCGGCGGTGCAGTTGCAGAAGTAGTAGTCGCGGCGTCCGTTCGTGGTGCATTTGCCTCCGTTCTGGCACGGTTTCAGGCGCTTGCACTGGTCCAGGTCCTCGTCGCACCACACGCCTCCCCAGTTCTCCTCGCATTCGCAGGTGAGGGGCTTCGTTCCGTTCACGTCCGTTTTGCATTTGCCGTTCTTGCATTTCGGGTTCTTGACGCACGTGGTGCACTGGGGTCCGGTCCAGCCCGGTTTGCACCTGAAAAAACGACAAAATTTATTATATTCGTTCAAAAAGGCCATAAATCGTCGGTTCTTATCTGATCGGGGAAGCATAAAAAGTGAAAATAGGCAAAAAATGAGATTGAAGATCACGGAGACGCGCCTTTCTGGGTTAGATTCTGGGTGGTCGAGCGACAGGTTCCGAAGGACAGAAAGGAGGCGCTGATCAGATGAGGAAAAAGGATGTGCTTAAGATGAAAGATGTGCTTAATCTTGTGTTCGGGAAGTTCCTAGACCCTGAACGGCCATATACTGCGTCAATCCCCAAGCGGTGCATCCTCGATCCCCTCTCCTCTGCCTGCAAGCTCCGAATTCTGCCGCAAACATAAAAGTACTACCTGTCTAGACACGGGATGTCTGATGTCTCCAACTTTCCTCGTCGCATGCCGAAACCTCGCCAAGTTGCAATAATCTGCCCTTTAACCCCGGACACGGAACGACCTTTCCCGCCACAAAGTACATCGGTCCTTTTGATTGTTTTCGGTTCCCGCAGACAAACGCGCGCCGCCGTCTTCGCGGGCGCTTCTGCGCCGACGGCGATTGCAAAACACGCGAGCGGAGACATGCAGGAGACGGTCGGGGCGCCTGAGGGATTCCGAAGCGCCTCTAAAGGAGGTTGTAATGGGAAGCGGAAGGTTGTCGATCCCCCAAAAACAGCCCAAACAAAACGGTCATCAAAACATGAGCTTCTCAGGTTAGGAGGACGACGAAAGTACAACGGGGATACGGTAGGGGAGATCCCTGGGACCTGCAAAGAGGGGCAGAAGGGTGCGCTGATCACGATTTCGCGTTAATTACGTTTTTGAGAAGGAGGATTTGTTTGTAACGGCGAAACGAGTGAAATGACCCTCGAATGACCTCGAAACGGAAGACCGAAATTCTAATTAAGAAGCAAAAAACGAACCCGCAAGTGTTCGGAGCTACGCAGACACCGTGGTGGCAATCCTGCTCGCAGACCGGATAGTGGCACGAAGGTCCGGACCATTCTTTGCGGCAGACGCGGTTTCCTTCGGAGTCGCAGATCGTTCGAGAGCTGAAAAGGCCGAGAGAGTGAGGAAGAGGCTGGAAGAAGGGGTGACTCACTCGTTCCGGCAGAATCGGGAGCAGTCGTTTCCGAGGTATCCATCCTTGCAGGAGACAGTGAAGTCGAGGCCCAGTTTGCTTTCTTGGACGTTCTAAATTGAGAAATTCAGTGAAATGAATGGTTGAATGGGAAAACTCACCTCGTCGATCTGGAGAACAGAGGAATTCCTGGGAAAGATGTGCATCCGCTTCTCGAACTTGTGCAGAAGCTTGCCGGTCTGCGCGGAGAAGATTTCGGCGATGAGCTTGACGTTCTGAACGAATCTGCGTTACGGTAACTCTCGAGAATAATCTCTGTTTGTCGCGGCGCACTTCAAAAACGCGCAAATCCCCCTAATCCAGCGAGGAGAGTACAGTAAGCGCTAATCGCCTCTTCGTGAGTCACGAGTCGCGCTTTCGCTTTCCTCAGCCGGTCATTCATGGCGGACCGGAACCGCGAGCCACGCGCTTCAATGGCGCGTCCGCCGCAGGTGTTCTTCCGACGAGCAAAAACTTTCAAACGTCGCCCAACAAACGAAAAGAGGGTTCAGGCACGTGTGGACAACTGGGTTAATTGGCCGAATTTGGCGCCGTGATCTTCTCTAATTGGTTGTTCCCCGTATGTTTCTACACATGGCTAGGCAGCAGCGGGGCGTAATTAGAAGAGAGCAAACAGAGGTGACGCAAGGAGGAAAGTTCGGCCACGCGCAACCCGTCGCCAACTTGGAACATCTGTCCGGATTTGGAACTTGGGAGGCAGGAGTGAGGGGAATCGCGGTCACGGGAGACCTGGAAGCAGCCGCTCGCGCTCACAACTCTACTCAAAATGAACAGATTCTAGACAGAAGGAAGCACTGAATTCAGACCGATTTCAGTCTAGACCAAAAAGTTGTCTACAAAACCATCCAAAATTCTAGACCCCAAACACGAATATCTGTCTGGACCTGGTCCCAGACAGGGAATATCCAAACAATACAGTCTAGACGCGCGCCGCTCGCGCGTCAACAGTTCTAAACATCTGTTTTCCGCGCGCGGCGGCTTTCGGCCGCCGGCGGCCAAAGCGATACAGCGCTCGGGGAGAATCAAGAAGACCCGGGTGCCGCCAGAGGAGATAACAATAAAATGCACTTTCGTCGTTTCTGCATAAAAAGAATCGATGCAACCTTTGGAGATGCAAAGTTCTTCAGGAGTGCACTTTGCGTGCAAAGGCGCCGGTTTTTGAAGATCTTTATGTTTTCGCCCGTCTGACCATTTGCACTTCGGCAACCCACGCCGGGCTGGGATTCTCCCCGATTACCTGGCCGTTCCAAAACACTTTGTTTGGGTTATGTGAAATGGGCTTATGCGTTCCAGCGGCTGGGATATCCCAAATAATCCCGTTTTTTTCTAATTTCACGCCGCAATTAGCGTCGAAGCCGTCAGACAAAACATTGCGACAATCGTTTATCGGCTCTTCGATCTCTCATTTATCCGAAAGTGCAAATGCGCCAAGCCGCTTTTAGGCCTGCCTGTTCATGTGCTCTAGGGGCCGATCTGAGGCCGGCCACCGGTCGGGTGGGAGATCTGAGCCCCGCTGGAACCGCTCCCGTCGAAGGTCACTCGAATTCGCATAAATCTTCCGATCGAATCGCCAAAGCAAACAAGCGCAAAAACCAGCTGTGACCCTCGCGCCACTTCGATCAGATGATTTTCGATTTCGCAGCCTCCGAGCGAGCGAAGCGAGCACTCCAAAAAAGCGGCCGGGGACTACGGTCACTCAATTCCTAATTGTTTCATCGTCGTTCCGCTGATTTAATTGTTCCCCAGCTGTGCGCCGCGCGCTCGATCAGGTGTGCGCACGCGCCGCTCCCCCTGGGACCAAGCGGGCGAATTCCGGGGAGTTCCGGAGGACCTTGGCTCCTCCGCGATTCGGGCGCTGATAACAACGGCAACAACGGCAGCACGCGACAGATGTTTCCACGCTTCCACTTTCCCATCGACGCGCGAGATAATGACAGAGTTGACAGAGCCCGAACCGGCGGTTAAGGTGCAAATTTCGCGTTACCCACGACACTCACCGAACTCTTCCATTTCCCGACGAAGTCCAGGTCGAGGGTACGAGGCGCTTCGAGGTCGATCGTGTTGTTGAGGGCCAGGGAACAGTCGCGGTGGGTTTCAGGATTGACGACGACGCCGCCGATGCAGAGTTTCAGGTACGGGTTGCAGTCACAGCTGTACGAGAAGTTTTGGCCTGAAACGAAATGGGGAAATGGCGATAAGAAGAGTTGGGAGGACTCACCGGGTTGGCAACAAGCGGGCATGGCGTAGTCCCATGTTCGGATGTGAAGTCGTAGAGTTCCGGAAGCGGTTATGAGACTCTGAAAGGGGGAGAGATTGGGGTTGAGGGTTGAATAGCAGAGATAAGGAAGAGAGCTAAGGACTTACCGAGTAGGACGAGAGGAGGATGAGGAGAAGAGCCAGTCGGCTGCAGGAGGAGGGAAACATCTGGCTGTTGAATTTGGAAATTTCGGAGAACTGTTACGCGCAAACGTCGCAGCAAGTCGAAATGGAGACCGAAACGGCGACGGCGGCGAGATGACGAGAAGGGGCGGAGGCGCGGCGAGAGAGAGAGGCGGCCGCCCGAGTCTGCAGACGCACAAAGGAGATCCGAGGACACGCCTCTTTTGTAAGAAGAAGCCTGGAACGGAGAGGCCTAACGGGCACGGCGGCGAGGAGAAAGGAGTCCTGAAAATGGGCGAATTAGAGTCGGAAATCGAGATTCGGACAAATGGGACACGATTGAAACACGATGGGACAAAGTGGCGCTGGAGCAGATGAGAAGTAGCCAGAAGAGGTCGTTTTCAAGCTGTTGAAGCAAACATGAAAATGAGAGAATCTAGCATCGACATTTGCAACGTTTCAATTTGCGAGCATTATCAAAAATGAACCTCATTGAAAAAACCTGAGGCTGGTGGCAGGCAATTGCTCCTGGGAGACTCGAAAAGGTTAGGTTAGAGGGGAAAAGGAGTTCAACGACACATTTTATATCGCTGACTTTTCAAGATTAATTGCTTCAGGCCAAAAAAGTGGGTGTTCGGCAAACCGGACTCGCATGAGATACATCGCTGATAAGCGATCCGTTATGCAGTTCAAAGGACAAAACGAAGTTTCTGAATCTCCGCGGATCAGTGGTCTCCGAAAGTGTCAGGAGATTGTGTGATCTTGGCAGGTATCGCCATAAATCTCCAGTTCTGTTAACCCACCATAAAATCGGAAAGTTGGATGTGGGGCAGTTTTGAAATAAAATCAGTCGAGCTTTCATCGAATCGAGAAACAGCCAAAAATGGAAAAAGGAGCAGTTTTCGTCCACGCATTCAGCGCTTAAATAAGGTCATCAATCGAATTCTAAACATCATACATATTACACCTCCCCGTCCTAACCACGCCGATCAGATGTCTTCGTGTTTGGGAAAATGCAATGAACGGAACAAACGAAAAATACGCCATTGACAGATCCGCGATGCCCGGCACGCCACCAGAACGCATTGATGCACGTAGAAAGTTCACAAACCCACGAAAACCTCGAAGGTTCTGCAAAATCACCCAGAAGGCTCCGCTCAGCACGACCAAAGACTACTGCCTATCTCGAGCTCCTCGTCCACCGAGGTAGCAGCGTCGCAGGACGATTCCCCAACTGCGAAGGTCGCTCTTTGCTTTGAAGGCCGTAAAAAGTGCCAACTTCGAAGCTTCTCGTTGTAGCGGCGCCGTTTTCCCTCCTCCTCCCCAAAAATTAGCGCTCAGAATTCCGAAGACAAAACATCGCGCATTCCGACGTCGGATCTTTACCGTAGCCTTTGCGAAGCGCGAAGCAAGGCTCAAGAATGCACTTTCTGAGGTGCTAACACAGAATCCCGCGTTTTCACGTCCCAAGAGCCTCTTGGCACCCGAAACGAGGAGACGCGACGCGACCGGAAAGATGCAGCAGATGCTATCAGGAGGCTTTTCGTCCATTTTTGTTGCTGGCGGCCGATTGTTGTGACGAAAGTACTTTTAAACATCCTCGATTGAGGTGGCAAAACCTAAATCTTGGAATGCGTTTTAGACGTCGTTTGGGGGAATTCTGAGGACGGCGCTCGGGGGAGATGGAACAAGAGTATGGCGGGAAATGGGCATTCTTGGCCTGGGCTCGAAAGATCTTCTTTTAGTTTGGCTTTTAGAGCTAGCCTGGGAGGTTACGGTACACGGCAGAGGAGAATTGTTGGATTTCATTCTTTCAAGCCACAGTTGTCTGGGTTCGATTTGAAAAGGAGAACACGAGTAAATCTTGGTTGGCGATTCTAATTCTAAGTTGTCCGGCTGGCTTCCCAACACAACAACCAATATCTTACTATATATACAGCACCCAACAGCTTAGACTATATCCAGCTACATCCAGTATCCAACATTCCAACACATTTTGGCTTTTAGATTTGCCTAATTTCCAGCTTGCAAAACTAAAATCAAACTTGAAAAATCTTGACTTTTCAAAGTCTCGAAGCATCGAGCAAACTCGCTGGATTCCAGTCTGGCGTTTAGAATCCTGCACCCGTCTGCACTTTCGACAAAAAGGCGCCGCCGCTTTGACAAAGTGCAATCGAACTCAATTCATGCGTCACTCACGGGATTACGGTGTGTTTTAGGAGAGTCTGGAGGATCCCGGCGTGATCAAGGAAGTACTTTTGGAGCACTTTCGACTCGTTTTTCCGGCGCGCGAGACGACTTTCTGGATGAATTGCAGAATGTTGCGAAAGCGCCGACGGCAGCTGGACTTCGGCGGCGCTTCTTTGGGAGTTTTAGGATTGCAAGTATGGATGCACGTGTGCCGTTAGGCGGTGGATCGAAGGAAGACCGAGGCGAAGATGACAAAGAAAGAGACAGGCAGCGGTTGTTTGTGCGACGGAGCGCTTTGACGGGAAGGGGTACGGTAGCAGAGATGCGTGATTCACGAACGGATTCGGACAAAACAGATCGCAGAGGGAAGCTTTGGGGGAATTATGCGTTATCCGTTAAGAGTTATCAAATTCGAAAAGTTAGCAAAAAAGCGCTGAACTGAATTTTCCTTGAAGGATACTACCGAAGTGAGCTCGATAGAAACGACCAAAGACGGTAGAATAGTAGCGATATCACCGCTAAATATGCATCTATCCAAAATTCTTGGCTTGATTCTTAGATTGATTAACTTTGCTGAAAAATACTTTCAAGCGATACACAACGCAAACAACAGAAAAAAATATATTTGGCACTTTGGCAAACATTTAGGTCACAGCTGACATTTGTTCCAGCTTTTCAGCCAGCTTCCTCCAACCACCCGCTCTACGGTATCATCAAAGCGCACAATCCACAAACCCATTCCAAACTCCCCTCCGCCTGAGGCGCCAAACGCAGCTCGGGGCAGATGTTCCTCTCCCCTCAATCGCCATCTGCGGGCCAACTCGCTGGACACCTTGTTGCTCCTCGGCGCCCTAAAAGTGTCCCTCGCGCGGCTCGCTTGTAAACGCGCGACAAATGGCCGTGACCTGTTGGCGTCGAGGAATTGGATACATCCGATTGGATTTACACGCGCCGAAGACGCATGCCAGATGTCCCCGAATGGGCGCAGAAATAGACCCTAAACGTTTGTTGGGTCTTTTAGGAGATAAAGAGATCGAGGAGGACTCGACCCGAAGGCTCTTGGCAGGTGCTAAGAGGCTCCGAGTGTCGGAGGCCGTGTTTGCACCTCGGAGAACATCGCGCGGCGTCTTCTTCTCCGCTTATCAGGCGACCAGCATCAACATCCGGCCGAAGAAGTGGGGGCGCGTGTCCGAGTGGCCCATAAATCAGCGCCAAACCGAGATCGGATCTTCGCGCTCGGCAAACAAACCTATCTTCCGAGGCGATCGACTTGTCGGCGTGCGGCTAATTGACCGATTGCAGGGATTTATGAAGACGCGAGGAGGCAAGAATTAATTAACTCCAACAAGGCAGCTTCGAGAGATTTGTGGTCTTTGGAAAGGAGATCAATAGAGATGGGGATACGGTAGCGATGAATCACTTGCGGGAAGCGGTGGCGCGTGTTAGCCCCGAAAGAGAGCGACGAAGGAAGGAAATCGACGGAGACGAGGGATAACCGAGCGAAGGGAAGACGCCGAAGACGGAGGAGGGAGCTGTTTGTCACCGTCGTGGTGATGTTATGGATGGTATTTGGGGGAGAGTACGGTAGTTTACAAGAACATGATATTTTAGGCCAACTCCAGAAAGCAAAACAAGCAAAAACACAAAATACGCGACAAGCGCGGATTCAAAGAGAGCTGAAACTCCAGAACGGTCTTTTCCAAATCGGCAAACGCTTCCAGCACCCTCGCGCACAGCGCTTCCAAGTGTCGTTAATCGTTTGTTTTCCCCTCAGCGGCAACTTTGTTCTCCTCCAACGTCGACAAACAATCCTTTCACGGCCGCTTGCCGCCCTTCGGAGACGCCTTCGGAACGATCAAAACAGTTCTAGCAGCAACGGGGATTCTAATTTACATTCGTTATTTACGGTCACAAGAAGAAACGTGGAACATTTTTATTTTTGGGCTTCAAGGAGCGCCCGCATCCAAAAAGCGACGGCCATCGCACCTGCGTCGGGGTCGCGTTGGGCTTCCGAAGAAGTGTAACTCGCCCTGCCGGCCTTCGCTTCCATCTTCGCCGTTTCTTGCGCCGCTTTTTCGGCTGCCTGCAAATATTTGGATTTAAACAACGTCGCACAATTTCGAGCTTCGAATCCAGCGACCCGACTGCTCGACTCTCTTGAAAACGGCCGAAATGCATATGATTCGGAACCGATTCTGGGTTTTGTCTCGTAGACATAAACGGCACTGAACATTCTGACATGAAGACGTCATTCCGCTCAGGCCAACAAGTTACGAGCGGTCGCCCCCAAATCATCTTCTCGGTCTTCACTTACTCCAACTACGCTTTCCCAAGAACGTCCGGGCTTCTGGCTTTCTTTCACGGCCGCGTTGAGTGGATCGACCATCGTCCGATCTCCCGGTCGAGCGTGGCCATACTTCTCAATCGCTTCAAGTCCATCCTTCAAGGCCAGAAGTAACGAAGATTCGCCAAAATCTTCTTGAAATGCCGATGCGGCGGCGCTAAGCATCAAAGCGTAAATCTGAACGAATCATTGGTCACTTGAAAATTTCTTTGCCAATTTACAGCTCCGCTAGTTCCCCCTACGACCTTTTCGAATATCGTGGAGAGTTGTAGGAACAGGGCTTGCGGTCGGTCAAGGTACAAGTCGTTGTTTTGCAGAGCGCTGTTGATCGCTAAAGTTGAGAAATTACGGTAACTTTCAACGATCGCGAAGTTCACATTTAGTTGCACCTAGAAGAGTGTCGCCACAGTCACCATCTCCACATTTTCCGTCCAACCGGTTCAGTTCTTCGTGAAACTTCTCGATCTTCTTGCAGACGCTTTCTAAACTTCTTTTGATCGCGGCTGCCACGTCTGCATACATTCGAAAAACATTAGGTTTGCAGCGATTTGAGATAACCTTTGGAAACGTGCGCTCCTTTGACTTCGGCTCCATAAATTGAAGATTTGCTTGAATCTTGGATCACAGGAAGCGATTTTATCTGGAAGGGCTTTGAACAGCTTTTCCATGCGGGAACGTCGCACTCAGCATCTGAAACACCGTAATTATTTGAGGCTTCTGTCTCTCTTCTTACCCAGGTGTTCTAACCACGCGTCGTCGACAACCTTTAGGATCGTGACGCTGATCCCATGGCCGTCCAGCGATGTCATAAAGGTTCCTGAGTAGAATCGTACGATGTCCATTCCTAAGGAATCTGAAACTCAAGTTTGAACACCGCTAAAATGAGACGAGTTCTTACGAATGCGCTGGATTACCTCCATCTGCAGCACGTTCATCTCGATTTGGCTCACAGAGCCAAGATTGTTTAGGAGGATGACGATTCGATCGTTCGCCTTCAAGTTCAATTTCGAGCTCTTCGCGAGCTTCTTCACCAGTTCTTCAACGATCTCTTTGGCGCTCTTCAGACCTTTTCTTTCGCACCCGGGTTCTCCGTGGATTCCTAATCCCAATTCTATTTTATCCGCTGGCAGCTCGAACATCGGAGGTTTTCCAGGGAGGCTACAGGGATACAAGCTCAAGCCCATTGTTCCTAAAATAAGCAAGTTTTCCTGCGAATCAGAATATATTATAACCGACCAAGATGTTCGTTGATCTTTCGCGTGGACTCGGCGATCGTTTGAAATGATTCGCCCTTCTCGGCCATCGATCCAGCGATCTTTAAGAGGAGAATCGCTCCTGCGAGGCCTCTTCGTCCTACCGAAGTGACGCCTTTGGATTCCAGTGCGACGTCATCGGCGATGAAGACGAGGTCAGAGTTTGGGGTCCCGTGGAAGCGTTCCAGGGCAAGTCCAAAGTTAAGGCGATCCCCGGTGTAGTTGATCACGAAGACCAACGCTCCGGCTGAAAATAAGAAATAGCCTGAGAACCAATTCGATCGCTTACCTCTGTTCGCCACAGAGTTCAAAGCAGAAAGGACGTGGTCCGAAGGAGGACTCGCGAACACGTCTCCGCAAACCGCCGCGTCCAGGAAACCCTAAAAGCATCATTCTTTAATCGGTTCAAATGATCCTTTCCTTACATTACCCACAAATCCTGCAGCAAAGGGTTCATGGCCAGATCCTCCTCCCGCGATTAAGGCGACCTTTCCGTCCGATTTTCGGCTTGAACGAAGGACGACTCGGCGACAGTCCTGAAATAGCTTGGAATTGAAATCTCCCTCTTCGCACTCACCTTTGATAATTCCAAGCCGGAATTCGCGAGAACCAATCCTCGAATGCTTTCGTCCACGCACTCGGAAGGTTTATTCGCGAACTTCTTCGTCACCTGCATTTCTGAAAAACGCAACAGGGGTTTAATAAACGAAGTGGAGACCCGCGAGCACCTCCACAATCGATAGTGAGGCGCTGTTGACGAGCGCGAGGAGAGAACAGGTCTTTCGTTATCACCTATTTGTAAGGCGGAGAGTAAACAAAAACAAACGGATTGCGGTCGATTGAGGGCTTCCCCGTGAATGACGTCACGGACATAGAAGGAGATATACGCGAACACAGCCGAACACTTATGTTTCGATCAAACTTATCGGCAACGGACGTCGCTGTTGCCATCGCCGTTGCCGGTGAGTTTGAACGTAGTGTTGAAAAGAGCCACTCGATCTAAGCAAGATCCAGATTCCGAAAGCGACTTGCATGATCTATCCGGATCTTGCGGTATCCCCGACATTTTAGGATTGTCTGCCAGACAGACGGCTTCGGTCTGATTCCACGAAAACGTCTCGAATGACCATTTGCGGAAGAAAACTTCGAGCTGACCGGTCGGTTTTATGGCCGCGGGTGGTGAGTGGCGCAGCCCAAGGAGGAAGAAGAGCGCGCGAGAAGAATTTTGACAGGGGATTCGAAAGAGGCCAACATTTTTTTGAAATCCGGAAATTCATTTTCTTGAACGCGTTAGGCATTAGCACTGAGAATTAAGTTCCGCACGCAAGTCTATCGCGTAGATCAGTCGTTTGGGCCAGCGGAAGCGTTTCTTCAGTGTTTTGTGGTGTTCATAAATTACTTTTTTATATGCGTGTTGCTCGTTAAGTTTGGATGGAATTAGCCACAAAACGCCACGTGGGTACTCGTGTTTCGTGCAACTTTTCATTTTCCAGTTTCCTAAACGCAACTTGTTTTCGTGACTTCTCTGTGAGCCTTTGGATCACTGGCACATCTGCTCGGAGCGCGCGCGTAAATTATCTATTGTCCTGGCGCGAATAGCGAATCGCGCCAAATGTGTGAGTTCAAGTGCGTTGCGGCTGTTGTTCACCGAACTTTTATCCGTTTTTGAAACTCTTCTTTGATTTCAGTCGTCATGGTTTACGTCAGCTTGGTCACCCTGGACGTGCCGGCGATAATCAAGTACCTGAACAGCAGTTTCCCGCACCTCAATGTGGCGATCCGCGATATCACGCATCCTAAGGTACGTTAATGATTTACACTGCGATTTACCGATTTTCTGGGTTCAGGGCACAGACCTCTACGAAATCTACGCCACTCTGCTGAAAAGTATCCTGAAACTTCCCGACCGCGCCTTCACTGAAATCCCCTTCGATGCTATCTGCCCCAACTACGATCCCGATCTTCATGGCAACACAGTTCCCAAATTCTTGCTCCTGTTTCATTTGTAAGTTTCTTTTTTGAATTCCCGAAATTCATCGCATCAATTTTTAGGAACAACTGCGTCCAAGATATCACTGACAAGGAACTGACGATCACGCCGATGGACTTCTTTTACCCGAACGCGGACAGAACCCGGGCGATTTTGTCCACCCTCGTCAGTTTCCACCGCTTCCTGAACTGTATGGCTCCTCACATCGAGAAGATCACCCAGGCTCAGGTAACAACGTTCCTTTAGTTTACCTGAAATGAAAACCTCTTTTTCAGGACCTCAAACTGGCCAGCATGAGAGCCATAAAGGAGCGCGTAGAAGCAGGTGAGAGACAAAATCTCCCTGCGAAAGTTGCTGAACAGAAGCAGAAGCTTGACGAGGTTTGAAGAATTTCAGTTTAGATCAAAAATAATGAAAATGTTTAAGATTAACAAAGAGCTGATCAAAGCGGAAAACGAAGCCAAAGATTACGTTGTACGTATCGAGGAGGAAAGAGTGAAAGGCGTGAAGCTGGACGAAGAAGCGCAAGAGAAGAAAAATCAACTGGTTTGTCACAATGCTTCTGGGCAGCGCATAATTTGATCTTGTTTAGAGCCAAATGCAAAACAGGATTACTTCACTGCAGCACCAGCTGGAAATCCTCAAAGGTGACATTGTAGAATCACCTGAGGAAGTTAAGAACAAGCTGAAGGGTTTACGCTTTGAGCGCGACGATCTTTCGAGGCGCGTAGAACATCTAAGGTAAGCGGAAATATCGATGCCAATTCTAAAGAACTGAATTTTAGGCGCTCCATCTTTTCCACAGAACAACGTCTGGTTTCTCTTTCGACGGCGCAGCATCGCCTCAAGATCGCCCAATCGGACTGTGAAGATATCAAGACTCGCCTTACCCAGTACCACCAGAACTCGATGAAGAGCGATGAACTCCATCGCACTCTCCGAGTCACGAAACAGAAACTTGAAGATATCAATCAAGATCTCAACCTGCGCCGCGAAACCATTCTCAAGGATCAAGCAGCCGTGTTGAGCGATCGGGAGCACCACCAGCAAGTGATAGCCGATTTCAAGGAAAGGATCGTGGAATGCAAACGGTATGTTTAAGATCAGAAGTTCGAGTTTATATAATATTGCGATTGTAGAGAGTTCGCAACTTTGAAAGAACGCGGCGTAGAAGCCGACCACGAGCTGGAAGAACTGAACCGAGAATACCACCGCCTGCTCCACCAAACGAAGAACATGAAGGAAGTTTACGCCAAAAAACTGAAGGCGTTTGACGATCAAGTAGAGAAGTCCAAGGAGAAGGTAACTGGAGTGTGATGCGGAACAGTTCAGCTCATTTTCGATTTTCAGCTGGAATTCGCGAAGCATAAGTGGAACCAGTTTATCGAAGAAAAGGAAGCGCTGTTCAAGCAGTATGAAGAAGTTCTTGATGTTTTTCAGGACGAGAACGAGTCGGTCGCGATGGAAACCGACTGAAATAATGTTAATGCTGTACAGTCATAAATTTATTTTTCTTCGAATTTGGAACTAAAAAACAAAAAATCTCGGTTTTGTTATAATTGGGCCAATTGACCACTCACCGGACCCGACCGCACTCGGAGCACTGATAGTAGTCGAGCCCAGTGCTTATAATGTTTCCGAAGTCTAGACACTGCATGGGAGTATATCTAGACATGTCTACCGGTGGTCAGTCGAAGGGGGGCCGACTCCTCAGTCGGTCGGTCTTCTTCCAGTTGTCAAAGTTCCGAAGCGGTCGGTTCGTCGAGGAGCTTTTGAGCACGATGGGTAACCGTCCCAACAAGGCGCAGAAGACTCCGTCGAGGTTGGGAAAACAGCCGCGAATGGCGAAGAGTGAAATGCACCCGACGCCCGAGTTGCCGGAAGCCGACGTGGAAACGCGAAGAAAGGCACGGGTGAGTTTCTGCTGTTGGCTCTTTTAAGAACAATTCTTTTCTTAGCAGCCGGGCTCTGCTGGTAACAGCGAAGATACTACTCCATCGCCACACGTGCTGAAAGACAAGTCTAAGCCGGTGCCGAAGACCGGAAGTGGCGAGAAGGCTACGTCGCGCACAAAGAGAGCGCGTCCGAAGCCAGTTGGTGCCGTGGAGGTTTCGAAATCTCCGGATGCAAACAGACCGCGAAGCACCAGGAAACGAGGAGACGCGAAGAAGCGGGAGCAAGTAAATGAAGCGTAAGTGAAGAGAAGTGTCCATAGAGTTATCACTGAAATCGTGTTGGTTTTAGGCCCGAGTCTTCAATGCTGATAACTGCACAGAGTCACCGCGAAAAGGAAAGCGCCAAAGGAAACAAGCGCCACGCTGCTGAAGCGAAACCGTCGCCTGGAAATCAAGCAGACGCAACGAAGCCGCTCATCCACGCGTTTTGTGAGGCGACTCTCACCAAGGGAATCGGAGGCTTACGCCAAGACTACGTCCGTGTAAAAAGTGAAACCATTCCAACAGCTGACAAGATCTCGGCATTCATCGAGCACCAGCAGCATGGAAGGAACCGCTACAGGTTTCTGAGCTTGAAAGTCGTGAATTTACCTTTTGTGCCGTTGCAGGGACGTTCCGTGCTTGGATGAATCGCGTGTGAAGTTGAAGAATCACCCGGCTGGTCACGATTATGTCCATGCAAATTATGTGACCACTCCATTCAGCGCCAAGCGCTTCATCTGCTGCCAGGTGAGAAGAAGCTTTGTTGAATGAATCACATAGCGGGCTTTACAGGCACCCCTTCCAGCAACGTGCTACGACTTCTGGTTCATGATTCTTCAGGAAGAAGCCGAATTTGTCCTTATGCTTTGTAACTTTGTGGAGGCGGACAAGCCAAAGTGTGCTATGTACGTGCCTATGGAGGAGCACGCTACGATTAGCTTTAATGACATCAGCATTACTGTCTTATCGGTCGGAATTTTAAATTGGAAGACCATCTTATGGCTAAACTTTTAGGTCAACACTTTGAAGTGCGACAATCCCAACCTGGAGCTCACGGAAAAGATCATCGAGCGTCAGTTAAAGGTCAAGAAGGGGGACATGGAAAGAACCATTACCCACTACCACTGGGAAAGTTGGCCTGATCATGGCGTTCCATCCACCGACCTTTCGCCATTGGTGCTTCTTCAGCAGATTCGTTACTCGACTCATCCAATCGTGGTGCACTGTTCAGCGGGAATCGGACGCACAGGTGACTCACAATCAAACCCGTCATTCATCCATCTAATACGATATTTCAGGGTCGATTGTGGCGATCGAGTACGTGCTCGAACGTATCATTTTCCACCAGCGGTGCGACGACACCGCGGACGTTCTGAAGAGCCTTCGGAATCAGCGTGCTTTGAGCATTCAGACTGAGATGGTAAGTGTGGGAGACGTGGTAACAGGGTCGTCAGTAGGGGCAGAATCAACGTCTTAAAATCGTTTTTGACTCTCGTCGATTTCAGCAATATCTGTACGTCCATCGTATCTTGCTTCGTTACTACACTGAGCTCCGCCACATCGAACAAACGAATCCGCTGCTGATAAAGTTCCTTGCGGATTACGACCAAGCGGTGGCTGCAGATCCGCGTGGAAAACAGCCATCCCCTGCTGCAACGCAAGAGACTCCCACTCAGCTCGTGAAAGACACTCCGACAGCTCAGCAGCCAACGGCCCAACTGCCGTCTCCTCAGACGCTGGCTCCAACCCAAGAGGTCCAGAACGCCGAAGAGCAGCCGATTCAGCAAGAACAAAAAGAAAAAGAGCAGCCGACCAAGAACCAGGAGGAGCTGGACGCCATCAACCCTCCTCGATGGTAGAAACACTGTAGTGACCTGTAATGTATTGTGGGAGCATTGTGAATAAACGATTATTTCTTTGTTTCTACCTTTCCCCCCACTCAATAATGATTCATTTACGTGCTCAGTCAGTTCTCCGTCAACAGCTCCAGGTTTCCAGCTTCAGATCATCAATCCCCGTGGTTCCACTGCTTTCTAAAGAAGGTCCCGAAGTGCATTGCCTGAATCGAGATGTGTCTGAATCTCTCGAATAAACGAGACGCTGCGAGTGTCTCTGCCGGCGGCTTCATTCCAGCTTCTGTCGCCCTCTCGAGATGTCGGACTTCGTCCACTGCAATTCGTGTTTGAGGTGAGTTCCGAGGAGATCGGTAATTTCCGTAAACTTCGCGATTTCCAGACTCCCCAACAACGGCGGCCTGTTTTTCGTCGGAAACTGCAATCTGTGCATTCTTTGCCAAAAATGCGTGCAGAAAAGTAAGTCTTTCTCTTTGATCTCTCTTTTGAGGTTCGTTTTCCAGCCGCCGTCCCGCCAGCGAATGTCCAGAACCCCGAGCAGCCGCACCTCTGCATCATTTGCAAGAAACCGGGGAAGTTCCAGCAGATCTCGGGCGACATGCCGTCGAACGTGATGAACTTCTTCCGCGACCCGAAGCAGCTGTGCGAGAACTTCGTGAAGCAGATCAAGCAAGTTCTGGACTTCCGCAACGCGCACCGGAGCCGACTGATCAAGGTCCAGGCCGAACAGGTGAGTGGCTTTTGTTTCATTGGACGGACGTAGAAGTGAAGGAGTAGAGTAAAAATGAGATTATCCATTGGATATTGGGAACTTGACGGAAAGCGCAAGTTTTATTAGAGTTTTAGTTCAAAAGGTGCTCCGTCGAATTTAAGAAACTGCAGGAAGAAACGAAACGGTCCATCGAGCGAGAAAAGTGAGTGCTAATTGTTTTTATCCAGTCTAAGGACTTGGTTTTAGGAACGCTCGTATCGAAGCACAGCGGTACCAAGAACAGATCAAAGCTGCCAAACGGAAGCTAGAGGAAGACGAAGTTGAAATCGCCCGTCTCAAGGAACTGCTTCATCAACGCAGCTCGCAGCACCACATGACGCCACATCGCGCTTCCCGTATGACGCCAAAGCGCCATCGTCCGGGTAAAATTACGACTTTCTTCTTATGCCTCTCCAGTTTTGGATATTTCAGATTCGGGATTCTCCTCCGGTACCACAGATCCCAACGACGAATCCGTATTGTCCGATGTGGACAAATTTGTAAATAACGTCGTTACTGAGAAGGTATTTAAAAATACCATTGCTGTTTCTTACATTTTCTTTTCAGAGCGTCCGAATGAGCGCCTCTCCCATTGAGGTGAACGACACCATCGCCAACATTCCTATCCCGAGCAGCCTTCCCATGACAACTCCAGCGATGCTCGGCATTGGACAGTAAGTGAGATCGTTCAATAGGACTATCTAACCAAATACTTTTCAGAGCCCGTGCTCGAAGCAGAAGCAAGCCGCGAACTCGGGCCAGAAGCAAGCCGCGCGGCGACATTTCCGAATTCTTCTGATCCAGAAGAACAGAATGCAATATGGACTTTGTATTGTTAAACTAATGTATACACTTAATATTGTTTTTATTAAACTTAAACGATTACAAAAAATCCGACGAGGATTGACAAGCCGAGAAGAACGAAGTTTGCCGAGATGCTTGATCCAGAATTGCAGTTCTTAGTATAGCAACAGATGTACAAGTCGTCTCCGATCTGCGTTTCTTTCTGTTCATTACATGTGAAAGACTTATCGCGAGGACATCCCTTGAAGATGGTCCCGTTCTTGTACTCCACCTTCAAGCAAGAATGGTCGCAGTCTTCAAACTTAAATTCTTAGCTTTTCAAAGAGGAGATTTTAACTTTGAACTTACTTTTCCGTAGGTTCCCGTATTCGACGAAACGCACTGGAGTGTCGCCGCCACGACGCCCACGAGCCCGAGAAGGAGCACGAGGAAAACCGCCGTTTTCGCCATTTCCACACCCAGGAATGTGCTCCTTATCTCTCTCGCCTTCCTTCCTGACGCAATCCAATTATCACGCGGGGTGTGACCAGCTACACTCGCGGGCCATGGAAGCCGCGGTGACCCGGTGAGTGTTTATAGTTTGTCGTAATCAATGTCGATGCACTTCAGGATGTTTGCTTTGCGGTTCGCGGCTGGATCAAAGCGGCTTTGTCGAAGTCGCCGCAACTGCTGACCACCGCCGAACGTCCGTCAGAGATGGAACCAGCGATCTGGCGAACGGTGATCTTGCTGGCGTTCTTCGGGCAGCGGATCGCCGAAACGTTCCTGATCGGACCTTGCATAGGGCCGAGAGATGAGTTTGAACGGTTTTTGAATCTGGAGGACCGAGAGGAACTGTCCAGGCTTATTGTGGACGCTTTCGATGGATCGAATCGGGACCAAGTGAGTTAGCTTAGGGTGAACCCAGAGTTCATCGAGTTCATCGCGTATCATCAGTTTTTCCTTATACTAATCCTATTAGCCCGCTAAGTCTCCTTTGTGTCTCTGAATCCACTTTTTCTAGGTCATGACCGAGCAAACAGATTAATTTCGCTTTTATGTATTCCTTCCAGGTCCTAATCCTGATCGACGAATACCTCCAATCGCGTCTGACCGTCAAACAATGGAAACTGATTCGACCAGAAATCGAAATCTACCAGCGGAAGCACGTCGACTGCTCTCCTTACGCTCAAATCCTTCCGCCCAGATTTTACAAACCGCTAGCGGCAAGTTGAACGCATGAATTGTTGTACTTAACGGGAAATTCTATTCCAGAAAGCGGTGCAAAGAGCGGAAGCGACCGGCGCTAGCCGCTCTTCGATCAAATTCCTTGTCGAAGACTACATCGACCGAATCTTGCGAAGACAAGATTTCGACCGCGAAATCGTGGCAAGGAGTCATAGAGAACCACAGTTTCCGATGGTCGATTACAGGTTCGCACACTCATTTTCAACCATATTCGCTGACGTTAAACGTTTTCAGGAAAGTCGCTCGTCGCCCAGCCTCTACTGCGTTCTACTCCGATCTCCTGTGAACACATAAACTCCATTTATTAGCATATAAAGGATTTTCGATATGTACAAAAGATCCTCGCGAAACGCGCGAATCACCAGTTCTTTCCGGGAAATTGGTTGGACTGCTTCTTCCTTAGAACTCGGCCTTTCCTACCCGTCTTTCGTGGTTTCCGAACGTGGATCTGTTCCTTCTTGTAGGGGTCGTCCTTCAAATCGATCTGATTCTGGAAACTTCGTTTTCCTCGGCGCATCGCCTCGAACTGGGCATTCGCTTGCTGGAACTGGGAGAACGCTTGAGGCGACAGGATTTGACGGACGTAGCGATCCATGTGTTCTCTCACAGTTTCCTCGTTTGCTCCGGTATTGCGAGCTTCCGTGACAAGTTCGTGTAGGGCTTCCTTGAAATGAATACAGTAAGACTACCGAAATAGAGTTTTCTGTTCCTTATAGTACTTCCATGAGACAGGCTTACAGAAACCCTATTTTGTATTTTTAAATCTCCGAAATTTTTTGTTCAGCAAACTTTAAAAAGCAAAAATCTTGATTCACCTGTTGTGGGATGGTCAAGAACTGGGCGTATGGCGATGGTGGGCACGGTCCTGATCCCACAGGAAGCCCTGCAGGGAGCACAGGCATCGGGAAATACTCGAACCCTCGGACAGGAACTCCGTAGGGAGAAGCCTAAACTTGAATTCAGTAAGGAAGCTAGAACACAAGGCTTACTCGAGGAGCAGCTCCGATTCCGATCTGGGAACTCCGTTGATGCATTCTACGATCGGAACTTCGGTACTGAGCCGACGATCCGACATTAGGAACGAGCCGTTCTCCTAAGACAAATGCTGTTCCATGAGGAACGAAGGCCAGAATCGCGGCGAAGAAGCGTATTGACGACGTCATCGAGAGTGGAGACGAGCTCAGAGGGGTCCTGAGCGAGGGACTCCTCGACACGAACTCGGCTTTTATAGCGCACGAGGAAAAGCGCGTTTGACCAAACAAAAATCGCTGCGCAAATAGAGATTCCGATGGCCGCTTCGACCCGCGTTTTCACGAGCAAAAAGTGAGGACGGAGAGCGAAAGTGAAAGGAGTGACCGGCGGCCGTTCCCGATCCGTCATTGTTTCACTAGAGGACAAGGAAAGGACACGATGTTCGACGAAGAACTGATGCAGCCGGGATATACAAGAGCATACAAATCAAGAGCTTTTTGAGGTTTAAACTCTGGCTTGCCTAATCTAAGAACACATTCTTTTGTCCTGTTCTCTTCATGGGTTCAGTTTACAGCTATCGGGCACTTCCTCGAACATCTCGTCATCATGACTTTACAGGTTAATTAACCCGAAGTGGGTAGCGCCCGCTGACCCAATTTTCGGGTTGTTTTCGTAAGGAACGAACTCCATTTGTTGAAAATGTCGTCGGTTTTGGCTGCCGGGTGGCTCCCGCTGGCGCTCGGAGCCCTGGCCGGAGTCGTTTCGGTTTGCGTGGTCATCGAGAACATCACGGACGTTTGGAACGAAATCGATCGCGAGATGGAGGAGTTCAACAAGGTCGGTTGAGATTCGTTGCTTCTAAAGACTTGTTTCAGGAATACGAAGAGATCTGGGAAGAGCTGGAAAGGTTGGTGCCCGCAAGAAGGGACGCAGTTGCCAGGAGACGGCGCTACTACCAGCCGATCAGCGGAATCCTTGGGAGAGATCTGCGGGTAGTCCAATCACTCACCGTCGATCTGGGAATCCCGATGCCTTATCCTCAGAGCGAAGGGTCGTGTGCATGTAAGCTCTTCTATTTTCGCAATCATACCGTAATCCTCGATTTGAAGTTTGTGTGACGTCTCCGCGCAAATGCCTTCCTGGAGATCACGGTCCAAAAGGCATGAAAGGGCTCCGAGGAGTCAACGGAGAAGACGGCATTGACGGGATTCCAGGAATCGACGCTCAAGATCGGGAGAATCTGGAGGAGAATATCGACGACAAGCCGTGCTTCCACTGTCCGATGGGCCCCAGAGGCGAGCCTGGATCTCCAGGAATCCCCGGGCCCAGAGGAATGCCTGGTAACAGCGGCGTTGATGGAAGTCCAGGTTAGCTAAGAAACGCTTCAACCTTCTTATTTCGCGTCTTAAGGTCGTCCAGGAAGAAACGGAATGCCCGGAGATTTGGGCGAAGAAGGTCCCGATGGTCCACCTGGGACTGAGGGATACCCGGGAGATCGAGGGATCGACGGGAGGAAGCCAATAGGAAGGAGGGGACTCAAAGGAGTTGCCGGGGATCTCGGACCTTCAGGAGGACCCGGAGACCGGGGCGAAGACCAAAACGAAGAGGGGCAGATTGGAATCCGAGGAATGCCGGGACAGCAAGGCGCAGAAGGAAGACAAGGGCCGCCCGGGAAACGTGGTCTAGTGGGAGATACCGGTCCCATAGGTAAAGTACTGGTTCCAACCGTAATCCTACTAATAGAAGCGATTCAGGTGAAAATGGAGAATACTGCGCCTGTCCCCGGTTATCCATCGACAGGAAAAAAGCCTAAAGAATCGGATTCATTTGTGGTAAACTCAATAAAACTCAAGTGTGGAACGATAAAGCAATGTAATAGGAGGGCTACAAGGAAGACACAACAATCGCGACAACACAATCCATAAAAGAAGTCGTCAACCCATGCTTCCGCTGCTGTAGGATTCGTTGATCCGCATGCGCTTCACCGACGGTTCCGCGACGGTTGCTAAATTTAATTATTAACGTTATTCGCAATAAGTAAGATTCGCTTACTTGAAGAGGATTCTCCGCGTACCAGAGAATCGGAGGAGATCCCAGAGACGACTTCAGTGACCAACTCGGGGTGGTCGGAGACCATGGTTTTCCATCCGTCGGTCTGAAAAATAAGTCGTAAAGCTAAGGTTTGCAAATAAGATATTTACTTCAATCACAGTCTTAATGTTTGCTGAAATGAAACGGATGGAGTCAGCCTTAAGCTCGGAAGCGCTGTGCATGTCGGCGTACACCAGATAGCGGCAGACCGAATCGATGGCCAAATTATTCCTCAGCACCTATAACATGAATCGTTTATGGACGTGCTAAACAAATTCAAAACTTACGTGGTTGGCCAAATCCTTAAGACCATTAAGCTGGAAACGATCTGCGGCGGAGAGGAGCTCCAAAGGCATGGTGGATAGGTTGACCGAGCGACCACTGTACATGAAGAACAACATTTCATGAAGAACCTGAAACTATATTCTAGAAACATACACATAATAAAACTCACATCGAAGTCGACGTCATTGATGACCACTTTGCTAGTCTTGGACTCCTCGGTGTGTGGTTCCAGCATCGCGGAGAAAACGGGAGATCGAGCGGCGAGAACAAACTTGTGCACTTTGATTTCACGATCACCACAAACGATCGTGAAATCGGAGAGCCGATCGTCATCCTTGAACATGGATTCGAAGTCTTTCCCAATCTGAAAATGGACGAAGTGATTAGAACAGCGACCAATGGTTAAGCAAACTTACGTCGTTGGGAAGAGGCTCGGGGATGGGAGAACGGCTGTTTTGGCTGTTCTTTGTGATTGTGTCGAACGTGATGGTGAGGTTCAGCACCAATTGGAGCTCATCTTGGGGCTGGACGTGTCCTATGAGGAGATCCCGGCGAATGTACTCGAAGTACCCGTGGAGCTGCTGGGTTCCTGTGTAGACGGTGGTGGGGATTTCTTCGTTTCTTCGGTTAAAGACGGAGAACTTGGCGCGATACTTCGCATTGGCGTTATTGCAGAAGACCTAATCTTGGACTATAAAACCCATATAATCGAATAGAACACTTACTTGAAAGAAGCTGAAGTCGCGATTTGACTCCTTGTTTCCCTGAGGATGCAAACGGATGCGGAACGTCAAGTGGGAATCCTGACTTCCTGTTGCGGGCGAAACGTTATTTCCGTTCTAAATGACAACTTGAATATCGGAAAGGAGAAATTAAAAATCTTACCTTGATTTTGACGGAAGTTTCTAAATAGCGGCAGTCGCACTGGCTGAAGCCTCGGATGGTCCAAACGTGGGTGTGCGGCATCGTGCGCACTTCGGTGGTGGACCAGCTGTCCGATGGGCGCAGAGGTCCTCCCATGTCGATGCCAATTGGATCACCCATCGTTGATTTGGCTTCTGAAATCAAAAGATGGTTTAGCATGAGATTAAGGATGCTAATGCTAAAAACGCGCGAAATAGCGGAAGACGACGATCCGTGATAGCCAAAGCCAAAGATCAGAATCTGAACAAAGGACGCGAAAGGAAGAAGTGGGAAAGCATGACGCCATAATCGATATCACAACAGAACTGCAAAGCTAACATCGCTGCAAATCGAAATCCCCACGATGAGATCAAAAAATCTCTTTTCGGCGCCTGAACTGAAAAATTGCAAAATGATCTACACGCAACTAAGCACTCGTAAAAAGGTCTTATCACACCCAGCCGGAACGAAAATGGGCGCAGATTAAACGCACAAAATTACGTCATTTCAATTTGTGGTAGATCACAAAAGTCACCCGTACGGGGGAGTTACAGCTGCCGAGATCGTTCCAGCCAAGCGACGTTGCAAGTGCGTATGCATATTCCATCCATATTTGCTTTAGCCAGGACTAACTGCGTCGCCAGTCAAGCGTAGCTTCCTCCGGCGACTCTTATCGGCCTGCTTGTAGTAGCCACAACAGAAACGTTCCTCGGAACGACAAAGATCGCCCTGGCAGCTTCAGACAAACGGACGGCGAAAATTCATTGTCACACAACCGAATATCGCGTTTTTGCGCGAAAGCGAATCATGTCGGGACCGAATCGATTCCTGAAAAAACCGGCACAGCGCCGGAGTGCAAGAGATCAGAAGCTCGCAAGTGGAATTATCGATGGCTCCTTCCAGCAGCACTGGCTAGTCGGGCATAATCCGGGAATAGCGTATTAGCCGTGGGCTCCTCTTCTCCAGAACCAAACGACGGCCATCGAACGCTTGCGCCGCACGCGTGACAACGCACCGAAGCGTCGCACTTTCATCGTCGCCAACGTCAGTCAGCAGTAGAACGCGATCAATTTTGACCTATTCGCGGCCATTAATTCGACCCTTTTTGCTAGATTAGAGCTAGGCGCCGTTGGCATTTTTCATCAGGGGACGTCTCCTCGGCCCGAAAAAGTGTGTGGAATATGAAACTGAGCGCGTGACTGAGTGAGCTTGAGTAGAAAACTCCGCTTGTTTTTATAATGAAACCGCCTATTCATTCTTCTCTATCACGCCAAAAGATACGCTGACAAGCCGCAAGCATAGCATAGCGACCTTTAGTGGCACGAGAACTCTCGCTCGGCAACCAAACACACCGGAACACGCCACGAAGTAAATCACGTTGGCAAACATCGCAGCGGCACGTTTCCAGGAATACGACAACTTCGGACTACTGTAGCTGATCATTGAAACAAAATATTCCAGGCCTCTTCGTGGAACGCGGGTGCCGAATCTAATTAGTGTATTTTCTCATCGTTTTTAGAATTGATCTTTGGCCGCGACGGTCTCCGATCGGAAGGAATGCGCACTCTTAAAAAAGTGAGAACCTTGCCAGAAGCGATAAAATAGCAGACGCGTTCATTATTCGGGCCCAAGTCGACTAAGGACGGGAGAAATCCAAATTTCTTTGCCGCTCAAGTTCAAAAAATTAGTGCCACGCCGTGGAATTAAGCGCCTCTTTCCGCGCCATTTCGGAATGACGTTCAAGAGAAAACGTGACTTTGTCGACAAAGTATTTAGGTTCCTTCTTACCGCCACTTCGCAACCTCCGTTTTCGTTTCTGCACCATTATCTCCTCTTGCCGCTTCCAAGTGCGCGAACGAAACCCGACCACTCCACGTTCGCGAGGATCCACGAGTAATCGACAAAGTCGTCGTCGGAGGTGTTTAACACGTCTAGATCGGCAGATGTTTTCATGTCCCAAAATAACTCGTTGTCACCGCTGGTGTCAAAACGCATTACAGATTCCTGCACAGAACACGAACCAGATAACACAAAACGCATGCGACTAAAATGGTTAATGGACTTTTGCTGAGTCTACCAAAAAGCCCGTCGACGCTTCAGATCTTTGACCTCGTAGTCGGGCATGCAGACAGAGTCGTTAGGTGGTGCAGATAAACGAAAACAACTCCAGCAACGCGTAAACTACGACTGCGTTCCGTGATATCACCCACCCACTGCAGGAAAGAACAGCGCTCGTCGGCGCACAACTGCTCCCACCACCCCAACGCAACCGAAATGAACAGAATGTCTCGGTGTCTGGTTTTAATGCCAGTCTGAGACATAATTAGCTTATTGTCGTGTTTTTAAAGTGAAATCATTTCTCCGAACTCGAAACAATCGGAGATTGGTCGGCATTTGGATTCGCCCTGATATGGCGAGGATACTAGCACTAATTCTGCCTCAATTCATAACAAATCTATAAAACAACAATAACAATACGACCTAAAGAGGCCTTTCTACAATGTGGCCGGAAGGGCTCTAAGAGGCGGCCCCTTCCAACATCTTATCTACTTCTTCGTTGCAAACGTCCGGGTTCAGAAGAGATTCATCCTGGAGTTGGAGATTGAGGATGTTCTCCAGCAGTTTCGATTCATCGAATTCGGGAACGGGCCTTTTGATCTTCGGGTTTTTCATCTCATCTTCCAATATCGCAAGCCGCTCTTCAAATTCGTTGAACTGCTTTCTGGATTCTTCGGTCACGTTCAAGAGGTGATAAGGACCCTCTTGATCATAGATCCACTTTCTGAAAAACAAGATATTAGATTGCGGAAGTGCGGAATGTTCCTTACTGAGCCAAAGATTTGTGCTTGCTGGCGAGATCGAAAATTTTCGTACGCTGTTCTTGGGTGACATCGCGGCCATAGGATTTGAAGAGGTCGTAGAGTTCCAGAGGAAGCTGACCGAGTTTGTTTTGCTCGCAAACTCGGAGCCAGTCGTCGTGGAAAAGGAAACAAGCCGTTTCGTCGTTTTTCAGGTCGGTGTACTGTAGGCAGAGACGGGCGAAGGCAGTCGTGGATTGATGGTCGTGCTGAAAAAGGGATATTCAGTTCCATAATACCAACGCACTTTCTGCGATCAGAACATACCGTCTTGAAATTGAAAGCATTGAGAAGCCTGAACACGTGCATCGCGTCCACGGGCTTGATCTGGTGCCCTGAGCTCTTGAGGAACTGCTCCGCCTCGGGCTCTTTTCCTACAGCCATTAAAGCCGCAACGTAAATAGCGTTCGAGCGTGACTGCGATAAATATGTTTTCGACTTGTGCAACACTAAAAACAAACAAAATAAGAAAGGTCAGCAGCCACGTCATATGATACCGAACTGGGTGTGGTCCCTGTTTTGGCTGTATGAGATGGAGTACTTGAGAAGGGCAAGCATTCCGTTGGATAAGTAAAGCTTCGACTGGAATTTCATCCAAGTCTCCACGGCGGCGTTCCATCCTAGTCTTAAAATGGTTCAGTTCGCATATATCACATTTGAGAGAATTCAGCGCTTACGAACTCAAAACCGATCCTATGATCTTCGAGGTCAAAGTTTCGTTTATAAGCAGCGATAGCATGTCCATTCGAATCATCGTGACCAAAAGATCGATGACTTTATCCACTCGATCGGTCGTCAGCTCTCCTCTCTTCTTGTTCAGCAAAATATGCCCGAAAAGTTTGTTGCTGGTGTTAAGAGTTTCGATGTAGGTAGAATTCTCCGTCGTCGCTGCAAACGAATGATCAGAATCTACAGTATCCACTGCCACCCACCATATGGAAACATTCTGCGCAGCTCGTAAGCGAAATCAACAATTGAACTAACTTCTATGGAAGGTGTATCGTACACCTTCCTAAGCATAATTTGGATAAGGTGTACATTCTTAACCGGGTATTCGTCAGGAACAGTGTCCGGCCCGGTGTCCTTGTTACAAGCGGACGATCTTAAAACTTTCAATCAGATCGAACATGTCGAAGTTCTCTCTCTTACAACATATTCAGCATCTTCGTAGTAGATCCCCAGTCCGCGGATTTCAGGTAGAGATCGATTATCTGCGGAGCCAGAGTTTTGAAATTCGTATTCTTGGGCCAGCCGTGTTTCACAATCGCCGAGTGCACCCTCTCACTAGCGCCTTGATCAATGAGCGCCTGGAGATCTTCGTACGCGAGCTGAGGGCCCTGAAGAGGTTTCGCGGCTTCGAAGATCTCCTGATAGTGATACTTCAGCCAGTTGGAGATTTCTTCCATTTCGTGCGCGTCGGAGTGTTTGTCTCCTGACATAAACTTCCACCAATTGAAAACCAGCTTCCAGCTAACTTCCTGGGATACGCCGTAGCTCTTCAGTACCCTCGCCAGCGTGTTCAGCTTTTTAGCGTAGTATCTCTCGGACCTCTGCCTATCTAAAAGCATCGTATTGCATGGAGTTTAATGAATTGAGCATACCCAAAATTGGAATCAAGATTCGCTTCGACATAATCCTGGTATCGAGCAAAGACAGATCTTGATATCCAAGAAGCTTCGTTATCCTGTACAGCATTTTCAAGTTTTCTTCGATATTATCGCAGTTGGTCAGCAGAGGTAAAGTAATGTGGATCCGCTCGCGTTCCGAATCAATAACGTCGATAAACTTGGCCAGCATCTCATATTTGTCATGAGGAGAGTAGTCGCGATAAGTCAGAAGAGAAAATACCACGTGGTCGTATATTCGATATCTGCATTTGGATCATTAAGATCAGAAATTGAAGGATCAATAAACTGACTGATGTTGGAACCCAGCGGAGATTCGGTCGGAAACTTCCTTAATCACGCCCGGATCAGCTTTCTGGCGAATCAGCTGCCTGCAAATCTTCGGTAGAATGTGGTCAAATACAGCTAAATGAAGCAAATTAAAGTTCGTTCTCTTGGCCTGAACCCACTGTTCTTCTGCTGCCGTTGCATCATTTTATTCACGCGAAGAACATCGACGATCAATGCTCCAGCCGAGTAGTAGAAGCCATGGGCGATGTGGCGTTCAACTTCGCGGATCAGGTCCTTGAAGAACCCTTGGGTGCGTTTCACCCGATCTAAGATTTCTTCGGTTAGGCCGGCAAATTGTTTCCCGTCGCTTCCGACGCTGTTTTTGGCCAAAAAGAAGATCACGTCGAAGATCTCCGTGTACTCCACACCAAGGACATGGCGATCAGTCTTGAACGTGACCACTGCTTGCCTCAGAAGGGCTCTCAATCTGCCCATATCCCTGGCGATGGCGGTGCCAACCAACGCTGCTCCTAGCGCCTTGGGCCGGGCTTCTTCGCCGTGCTTTACGAGTGCGCTCTAAAAAGGAAAGTTCCTTAATTGGACAAAAAATTATTCCGAACCGCGATGGCTTCATCCGTTGCGTCGTACTTCCGAGCAGCGGCGTTGCACATCACCTTCATGCATTCGGTTTCCATATCCGGTAGGATTCCTCGTTCAGCCATCTTGAGAGTCCAATTCCTAAACAGAATTTAGTAAGTGACAACCAAAGAAACTTTGGCACTTACTGAATATCGCCGACCTTTCCTGAGTGAGCCAGCCGCTTGAGAAGCAGGTTAAACGTGGCCACATCCGGTTCCAATTTGTACTTCAGTTCCATATTCTTTAAGGCGCTATGAGGATCGAACTCGTAGTTGTTTTCGATCCAAACCGCTAGCCTCTGGTTGAAAAGTTCGAGAGTTATCGGGATTTCTAGATTGATATAAGGCTGATTATGTTTTTCAACTTTTCAGGTTTACCTAGTTTCTTGTATGCAGCCCAGAGCCGATTCATCATGATGATCCTTTGGTCGCTTGGGATATCGGGCATAACTTTCCCGCACAGCGATAAGGCAAATGGGGCAAAACGATCCCCAGAACGGCTGAACGCCTCCGAAATCCCGTTCGGCTTCGAAACACCCTCTTCCAATGGTAGTAGGATCCTCTTCATGAAATGTTCGCCGGAAATCCTTGAGTTTCGGGTCACCTGCTCCTTTAACTTGGCGACCACATTCTCTGGCAAATTCTCTAATTCCGGCTAAAAATATTCCCAGTTCAATCACATACTTTTGAATCACTTTGAATACCTTTACGTTGCTCGCTTTAACTCCAATAAAGTCCCCTCGGTTTATCAGCGCCAGGTCGCTGCGGCTGAGAGTTGCTTCGGCGTGGTTTCTTCTGATTGGCAGGAAAAGTTGACTAAAGAATTTCGATTTCTGTGAAGGATTCGATGGAATAAAACTGACCTGGAAGTGGAGGGAAGATGCGCTAGCCGCTGGGGTATCCTGGCTAGAATAGCGACCCGTCTCATGGCACCTGGAATGTTTAAAAAGACGTTAAAGGAACGTAGAAAGAGATATTTAATGATTACACGAGAAAATCGAATCTGAGAATGAGAAGTAGCAGCACGAGCTCAATAAAGGTGACTTTGAAACGCGTTCCTCGAAAACAACCAGTTGGAGCTTGAGAGCTCTGCCAAAGGGTTCACTGAAACTGATGCAATCGGCTGAACACAGTCAACAGCCTTTAAAACCACAAATACCGCTCCGAATCTTCCATTTTATGTTCCAGCAACGGTTCACCAAATGTGATTCAGCATCCACAGATCTCGCCATGTTCCAAACACAATCCCAGACGTCTCCTCCGACCGCCAGAAGCTCGAGACAGACTTGGCTAGATTCAAATGTCTGGAACTCTATCCCTAGATCCACCGTATCCGCCTCCAACGATCACGTCGAGCGCGCTGGGAACACTGACCTCAGCAGTTAATTTCACAAGTTCATTGTTGACTTTTTGGGTTTTGGCTTCGAAGCTGCCGCGCTTCTTTCGGGTGCAAATCTTCGGAAATTGAGTCCAAAATCTTTTTTCTGGAGCTTTTCCAGGTGCTCGATATGTGAGATGAAGGAGTGGACGAGGCGAGATCGATTGGAGTTGTTTTGGTGTTTAGCAGCTGTCGTGAAGAATAGCTGGAAATTGCTGATGAAATGCGAGAGTTCCAAGCGATGAATTCTTGGATTTTTCATGCTTTTTCCCTGTTTCATGTCTTTATTCGATCTTCGCTGTTATCATGGTACTCTTATTTCACACTTTCTAGGTGCGATGAGACGGGTCGCCCTGCTAGCCAGGATACCCCAAAGGCTGGCCCATCTCCCCTCCACTTCCAGGTTAGTTCCGCAGTATTAAATTCTTTATCACATTTGACTTTTTCAGCCAAATCTCCCTGCCAGTCCGAAGAAACCACGTAGGAGCAGCTCTCAGTCGTCACGACCTCGAGCTCATCAACCGAGGCGACTTCATACTAGTTAAGCCGAGTTGCATTAAGGTAAGGAGTGCTCGAGTTGCATGAATTGAGTGTTGCCCTTCAGCCAGAAAAGGAGAATTCACCAGAAGATGTGGTCGCCGCACTGAGGGAGCAAGTCGTCAGAAACTCGAGGATTTCCGGGGAACACTTCATGAAGAGGGTCCTGCTTCCTCTAGAGGCCGGAGTTTCGAAGCCCAACGGGATTTCCCAGGCGTTCAGTCGTTCTGTGGATTGTTTTGCCCCGTTCGCCATATCGCTCTGTGGCAACCTTATGCCCGACGTCCCCGGCGAGCGAAGAATAACCATGATGGATCGACTCTGGACCGCATATGAGAAATTAGGTAAGTAAAGTTAGGATGGAATATATAAAGGCAGGTCCAGGAATCCCCATCACCTGCAAACTTTTCAACCAGAGGCTAGCGATCTGGATTGAAAACAACCACGAATTCGATCCACAATCTGCCCTAAAAGAGATGGAGCTGAAGTACAAGTTGGTACCAGACGTGGCCACATTTAACCTCCTTCTCAAGCGGCAGGTCCTCTCCGGAAACGAAGATATTGAGTAAGTCGCGATTTGAATGAAATGAGCTTATTGAATTCCATTTTATAGGAACTGGACGCTCAAAATGGCCGAACGAGGAGTGATACCGGATACGGAAACCGAACAGTTGAAGGCAATGTGCAACGATGCCGTCAAGAAGCACGATGAAGCGGATGACGCTGGAAAGGTTCGAAGATAAGATTTTGTTTGTTTGTAGAACTCATTATTTTTAGGAGGCGCTGGTGATGAAAAGCGAACCAGTCCGACCCAGGGCTGAAGTAGCGCCAGAGGACACGACCAGAGGCGTCGCAAGTCCTTACTTGCTCTGGCGGTGCATTAAAGCGCAGAACTTCGAGGGTCTCAGGAATCTTCTCCAGCATAACGATTGGCCTCACCACAAGTTACTCAAGGATAGCCTCGTTTCTCAAATTTTCAACTTGTACATCGAGAAAGGCACGCCAGAAGAAGTGAAGGAGTTATACAGAAATTTGTATGTTAATTTCATTTTGTAAAGTTCTTAATTTACTCCTTTTCCAGCGCTTCAGCAAACCCCAAGCTGCACGTTCGCGACGAAGTCACAATTGTCTTCCTCGAACGGCTCGTGCGTGAAACCGGAGTGAATTCAGCTTCAGAGTTTGCCGTTGAGTGCCGAAAAGCGTTCCTAGTGAAACCACGTAAGTATTTGTAAATAAACAAAAATAGAGCTGCTCGCCAACTCAAAGTCATTTCGAACAGAGCTGCTCACTAGCTTATAGCAGCTTATATCAACAGTTCGCGAGCCGCGTATAGGTAATTAATTTTGAGCTGCTCGAAATACGCTGCTTATAATCTGCGAGCTGCTCTAATTATGAGCTGTTGGTTTCAATTCGATGGAGAAAAGCTTTTAAGAAAAAACTTTTTCGGATTGATTTTCAAAGCTTCTCAAAAAATGCAAAGTTCTTATAATCTTTTCTTACACTATTAATCGATGTTATTTAAGCGTCCAATGCCCGATCGTACCGCCAAATCCTAGCAGCCGAGCGACTGTTCCAAGCCGCGTTCTCCCTGGACAAGGTGAAGTACATTGACGTTTTCGGGCTTTTCGACACCGTCCACGAACTTGGGTATATCGAAGACGCAAAGCCGTATCTCGTCGAAGCGCTGAAGTTCAAAATTCGAAAGTAGGAATCATAGTTGATGAGATAAAATGTTATCAATTCTATTTCAGTGAGGGTTTCAACGCGGCCTTGCTCTCCTACAAAATGCAACTGAAACACGACCGAACGACGACCGGATTACACCTCCTCTTCCGCGAAGCTGTTAAAGAGTGGGCCGAAAGCCGAATATCTTTCGAAAACAGATTACGTATGTTCAACAATCTATCTTAACAATCTTCTTATTCTATCCATTTCAGGCACTGTCATTAAACTTGCGGGCTCAATCGACGGCCCATTCGACATTTTCGGAGAACTCATTGTAGCCATGGTTCTCGAAAAGCGTTTGGCCGAAGCTCAAGTGCTTTTCAAGAAGCTTTCCATTCCTGGAAATCACTTCTGTATGCCTCTATCGAGGCTTTCCAACGACGTGGCTAACCTTGAGGCCGTGGAACAGTTTGCCGAGTTGATCGACTCGTGCATTTTGGCCGAAAGGAGGAAAAGGACGAAAGGAAAACCGGCCCCCGAGCTGAAAGTCAATACTGACGACGAAGAAGTGGCCAGAAGTGTCGGTTTCCTAGTCCGGGACTGGCACACAACCCGAAAGAAGCATTCTACCCAAAAGATCAAGCGTTACAAGGTCAACGATGAAAAGTTGGACAAGCTTTATAACGTGATGCTCAGGGTGTGGACGGATCTAGCAGGTATTTATAGCCATTCTAGCAAACTTCTGATCTCCCGTTTAGTGAATTCGAATAACAAGGAGTCAGTGCGGAAATTGAAGAGGTGGATTGACACTAACCAAATTTCGCTGTCCGAGAAATTGGCAGAGCGAATCGACAGATTTTTAAAGAACTGAGATTGACGGATCTCGTGCTCAAGAAGATAGGAGTGTACATATAGGCCGCGCTAGTTTGTTTGTTGTTGAAGCGATACAGATTATTAAACCCTTACCTAAATTGTGTTAAATGTGTTTGAGATCGTTAGATTCGGTCGATTATACTTATTTGCTCCGTGTGATTACAAGTACTTAAGATCGTTTTCAGGTAGTCACTTGTGGCATGATCGGTGCGGCCACAAGGGCGAATGCAGTTTGGTAAGCTGAGATTTCCTTTGATTCTAAATCTAACTAGCTCGTTGCAGCATTCTACGAAGAACCGTTGGCACGTCATCATGCGGGTTTGCCACAACTTCTACTGCCAGGCCTAAGCGAACACCAGGAGGTCAGGCACCATTAGGATTCCGTTCCCGTGGCGTCCGCGCCCAGGACGAAAGTTTCCAGCGGCAAAGAATGGCGCTGATGGAAAAACATCGAAAGGCTTTTTCGGAAAACAAGATGAGAACGTTCGAAGAAATCTCCGAAGGGTCGGTTTTGAAGATACAGTTACTGATTTAATAGTGGATTCTTATAGATTGGCATGGCAAGACAATGTTATGCCAGGAGTTCTGGATCGGATCATCGCCTTGGCTACGCAATCTCCGGCCGAGATCAAGGCGATGAGCGATAGAACGCTTTCGCTCTACGTGTCTGCGTTCGGAAAGAAGTCGATCAGCACTTCTCCCAACCAGCGATCTCTTCTCCTGAAACGATTCACGAAGCTGATCGAACAATCGGGTGCCACCATGGGAATTCTGACCCGAAACGCAATCGTCGGTTCGCGTTTGGAGAACGAGGAGAAAGTTGACGCGCTCGCCGTCCTCGAGGAGCTGGACTCAGCGAACCTAGAACCCACGGACGAAACTTTCGCTCTTCTGGCCGAAGCGTTCGCCCAAAAGGGGGACATTAACGGAGTCAAGTAAGTTCGAAAGTTTTTCTGATTGGAACTATATCTTTGGTTTCAGGAGCGTTGTGTCCCTGATGAAAGATTCCGGCATCCCAGTTTCGGAGAAAGTTCTACAATCCATGGTTTACGCTTTGACCCTTTCCGGAGATCGCACTCAAGCTGCCGAAGTTGTAAAAGTAAGCGGAAATAATTTTGCTTTTCCTAAGATATTTCTTTCTAGGCATTCCAATCCCACGCTTCGATTTCCGCCTTCAACCTCCGCTTGGCCGAAATTCGAGCGTTGGCGGCTCTGGGAGATCTGCAGGGCGTCGTCGATGTGGTCGCTGACATCGCTTCCGACCAGAAGATCAAGACCCCGGAATCCCAAGCCTTCCTGATGCAATGCTTATGCAAGCTTGTGGTCAAGGGAAAGCACGACGCGGTTGAGCGCCTGAAGCCTTACATTGCAAGGTTCTCGGAGGAATCTAAGGAGCCGGCTCTGTCCGAAAGGGTCTATCTACTACGCCTAGTCCGTGAGGCTTTGCTTAAACGGGACTTTGAAACGGCCGCCGTCCTGGATTCTCTGTTCGCCGGCAGTTTTGAGAATTCTCGCGTTGCTGCGTTCATGAAATACCTGAAGGCTTCCGTAAACGACAAGAATGTGAAACCTTCGGAACTTTACAGGCGAGCTTCGATTGTTAAATCTCTGGGACATCGAGAGTAAGCCAACCTTTGTCAAGCTCCCCTCTTATCCATTTCCCCTTCTAGGCAACCATTCCTTACAGTCATGGAATCGGCGCTCGCGGAAAACAACCGAAAACTCTTCAACGATCTTTATTCTCTGCTTGTCGCCGATGAAGAATTCACGCAAATGTTGTGCGAAAGGCCGCATTTGTCATATCCTTTGGCCATTAAACTAGTGAACCAGGTGCGATCGACTCGTTTTAAGAAACCTCATATTTGCGTTTAGATCCGCTCGTCAACTTCGATTGAGGAGAAGAGCGAGAAATGCCTCGAGTTGTGCAAGCTTCTCTACTCCCAAAACCAAGGAATCGACTTCGACGCCGCGAATAACTTCGTTTTCCGCGCTGTTGAGAAAGGTTGGTTGAAAGTCCTGGTTACGTAGAAAGGGCGCTTACGTCAAAAGTCCCAACGAGTTGCTTAAAAGGAGTGTCTTGAGGTTTTTATGACCGCTCGGAGACAAGTGTGCTTTCTGGGAAAAGCAACGCGGGAGATTAATGGAGGAGGAAAGGGAATTTAGTCGCTTGAGGGCACTCGTGTGCTGTGATTTGGAATTAAATGCATCTCCTCGATTTGGTCACTTGCGGTGAGCAGCGATTGTTCGCTGCCTCTATCTTTATTTTCGAAGGTTAAATGAGATTGTTTTAGATCTGAAACGCATCGGAGAAATCCTCGCCCACTGCAAACAGTTCCGAAACACGATCGCCTGCAGCGTTGTCGACAGAATGATGCTCAAGAGAAATAACCAGGAGCAGCTTTTGGAATTGCTGGAAGGGTAAATGGCTCAAGGGATAAGAGGTATTATAAGCATTATTTAGTCCTATGAACCCGGACGCTAATATCCGTTTCTACGCAAACCGAATTGTTAGGAGACTTATCGGCTTTTTGAAAGCCGACGATGTTTCGGGAACAACTCTCAAGTTGGCGACCAAAATCGTGGCTTCGGCCTTTGTCGACCAGCAGTCCTCTGGAGCTGGGTACGACACGATTTCCCAGTTGATGCGGACCACTTCCATTCCCGACGGCCGCATCTCGGAACTCGTGAGCATGTGGGCTGACGACTCGCGCATCTCCCTTAACGGCGAGGAAGTTTCAAAGCTGGAGAAGGAGTTGCTCGAGAGCAAGCTCCCCAGCAGATCGAAATTGGTGAAACAGTTGAAGCGCAAGTCGAAGGTGAATCTTGGTTTATTAAGATTAGATATTAACTTCTAATTCTAGGCTGTTGTCCGGTGGATGGAGACCGAAGACATCGCTGAACTGGAAAAGGAGGCCGAAACTCTGTCCAGCGCTGACAAGGATACCAAGGCCGGAGTCCTTGCTCGCCTTTACGGAATTATCATTAGCAAGCGCGCCTCCGAATCGCCCAAAGATCTGGCTTCTATCGCCAAGTGGGGCCAGAAGCTGTATAACCTGAAGGAGGGCGACGAGAAGATTGAAGGCCACAATCTGAAGGTTTTCAAGATCTTGTGTTCCTCGTTCGAAGAAGCTCTGGGAGATGGCGCGAAAAGCGAAATTTGCGACGAGTTCTGGAAGATACCGTAAGCATCCTTGAAAGGACTCAGTTAACGTTAATGGTTCCAGGCTGAATTACAATGGAGTTTACGGGTTGATGTACGCGTTGAACCTGTGTTGCCGCGACAAGTTCAATGAGGCCAAGGAAGTGATCGCCAAGCTGAAGACGATCCACAACCAGTCGATGGTCACCGGAGCTATGAACAGGGTAATTCTGAGCGTTTCCTTTCGCGTTTCATCGCTAGTTTCAGTTGTGTGACGCCGCGGCCGACGTCGACGAGCACCACCTCAAGCAATTCGTTGACATCCTCTCGAACGGATTCGCGCTGCCCATGAATCTTAGGAAAAAGCTGCTGATGCAAGCGAAGGCCAACACCCTGAAACAGCTTATCTCCGAGTATGGAAATCCTCATTTGAACTGTTGTGACCTAATGTGTTTATAGGAAAATGCTGGCCGAAGCCTACAACTTTGTGGAGTCGGAGTCCAGGATTGGAAAGACTATGTTTGGTCAGTTCCCGCTAATGCACGCCTGCATCGAAGCTGAAGACCAAGCTCTACTCAAGAAAGTCTTTAACCTGATCGCCGAGATCCACGACCGGAATACCGCTGCCGCCGATCTCGTTATTGTCTTCCTGGAATCTGGAAACGACAGCAGCGCAAAGAGGGTTCTGGAGAAGCACACTTTAGTTCTGTCATCTCACAAATTGGGATATGTGGCCATGCGCGAGGCGAAAGCCAACCGACCCGATGTTCTACACAAGCTTTTCGAGATGGTGAATCGCGATGATTCCGTTTGCTATAGCGAAGACTTGGGCTCCACTATCGTACCCAAGCTGATAGGCATGTACGGTAGGTCCATGTTCTGTGTTTATCAGAATCTTACAAGAATCAATTTTAGCGGCTGACAAGAATCTGGAAGGTCTCAAGAGATTGGCTGCTGAGATCAAACGAGTTTCGTTCCCGTTGGAAAACAAGGTGAAGACGTGGCTGAAACTGGCGATCGAGAAGTTGGACAAACACGACGTCCGTGTCCACGTTGAAGCTTCCTCCAGCCAATCTTCGACCTCCGCGAAATCATAGGGATTAAATTAGATGTATTTGAATTGTTGTTGTTATAATTTTTGATAGGTCTAATTTGTTTCATCCTTGTTTTTGTGCAAATATTGATGGTTTACCCTGACTCGACCTCTACCTTGTTTTGCAATACCCAGCCTGCTTTACTAATCATCCAAACTCAGATGCTGAGTTTCATACGGCGATTCTCTACAGTAGAATCGCTCTGCAACGAGCTTATTAGGAAAGCTCAAATCGGGAGCGTCGTTGGTGGCGTGAAGGATTTTGAAGCGCTAAGGAAGACGACTTCGAAGCCAATCCCCGACTGGGCCGCCGTGAAATTGGCTTCTGTGGCGCAGAGCAGGAAGGAAAATGCACTGGCGAAGAATGTCCTGGACACGCACTATTTGGCTACTGGAGCTCTCCAGAGATTCGGTAAGTTTTGGGGCATCGTTGTCGCCTGGAAGTGCTTCCAAGAACCCGGCTTTTGGAGACTTCCTTGAATTGGATTAAGTCGCTTCATTTCCTGTTCCTGAAAAAGTCGGACGGACTGAAAATTGAAGCACTCAAGCGTTATCCTAATCGTCTATTTTTAGCCCGTAACTCTACTGTGACCATCGAGCAAGTGAAGTCAGCCGTGCGAAGGATCTTTGCCGCAGAAGGGTCTCCGGAGAGTAACTATTCGAACGCCAAACAGTTCTACAAACGCCTCATCGAATATCGTTTTTGCCCGAATAGAGATGCGCTGTTGAGGATCTTTGTGGAGGATTTGATTTCGCGGTGAGTTTTGACTTGGAATCGCTATCTTAGAGTGATTGTTAGAAATGTGGCAACGAAGGATATCTTAAAGGAATTTCACGAAGTCAGAGCATTCGGAGCGAAGGAGAGGAAAACAATCACAGAGTCGTTGTTCCTGATTCTGGAGAATGCGTACTCGAGGGGAGAGGAGCAGCTCGCCAAGGAAGTTCTCGAGCAGATCGGATCGCCATTGCAGAAGTCCTGTTTGGAGGGATGTGTGAAGCTCGCGAACGGACGAGGAATCGAATTCTTTGACGAGTTGAAGAACGAAAACCGGGAGCTTCAGAAATCAGAAGTCGAGTTCATCTGCAAGTTGGCAAAAAGCTTGAACAGGGTTTGTCTTTGTCACTTTCTGCTACTCTGATGTTTGACTTTTAGGAAACGATGGTCATCGCGTTGTTCGAGCTTCCAGCTCACAATTTTTCCAGCGACAAACTTTTGGAAATATACGGAACCGCTGTGGAGATCGCGGGTTTGTGAAGCTGGATTGAGCTGAGTGCTTAACAAGTGCATTTTAGGCAAAAAGGGAGATAAGAACACTTTGGAGAAGATCTGGCAGTTACTGAAGCAAGAACAAGGAGGGCGAAACGAATTCAAGCCTGTTTTACTGAAGATGAAGCATTTCTACAAGTGCCTGAACTTAGTTATGCCAGAAGATTTATCTAAAAGGGTGAAATACATGTAACGGAATAAAGCATAAATTCTACCGTATACCGATGGAGAGTGCCGCAGTCGGAGCTAGTAGGAACAATGGTCGATATCAAGCCTCTACAAGTAGATGACAGTAATTATTATGATACATATGATTGAGCGCCCTGAAGAGTCCCGAAGAACCAGTAAATGGAAATGAACGATGGGAAAGTCACCTTCCAGCGACTACTACCTTACAGCTGAATCATCTTGGTGATGTGGATAAGCACCCGGCAGACCTTTCATCAATTGCTCAATCGGTCTAGTAGTTCTCGCAAGGACTTCTGCCGCCGGCTGTCAATGTCATCGTGGAGTTACATTGAGCGTCAGATCACAGTAACGAACTGAAAGAGGCGGAGACCTCTCATCCTCGGAGACCACTGCAAAAATTGTTTATTACCAAATATTTAAGCAGAACAGCCTTAAATTAGAAGACCGCCTGTATTCCACCAGCCGATTTCTCAGCAGTTTCTCATATTTTAGCTCAGTACTGTCATCTAAAAATGCGGTCAACGAAATGCGTTTTCCTTGTTTCACGAAGATTTCGATTCTTTCTAGCATTTTCTCTGCGAAGCGATAAAAGTCGACTTCATAATATTCGATCTCCAGTAAAACGCCTGTGAAATTCCGAGACTTTGTGAACTTCATCAACGCGGTAAACGCTTCTTCGGTCAGCGTCATTGGCTCAAATTCTAAAGACCGCAAGACTTCTCTTTCTATCGCAGAATGGACAAAAGGCCAGAATAGCGGATCTTCGTCGTCAGCATCGTAACGCAAATATTCAACACGAGGAGCAAAGCGGAACAAACGACTCAGGTTGGCGGGGATCCCCCTTACATGTTTGAAAGAAATTCTGGTAGGCACGGTTCCCGTTTTCAATAAACAAGCTATCTTCCCGTAGTCTTCTTTCTCCATTAGGTGTAGTTCTTGCTCCACATAGTCCTCCCTCCAGTACACGTTAAGGTCGTCGATAGCGCAATTTTTTGACCAAGCTGGAATCCGATCGAAATCCAGGTTCTCATCCGAACTCTCGAACAGAAAGTAGATCTTGTCCCCGTCGTCATCACCTATGAAAAAATGGAGCGAAAAGAGTTTCATCCCAACAACAGCATGGGAACCACCCCAACTCGCGGACAACTTTTGAAAATCTATCTGAAGCTCGAGTAGCTCGTCTTCTAAAATAGGATAAAGCAGAGTTTGGACGTCCACAATAAACTGGTACGGAACTTCGTCCATGGCGGCAAGAAGAGCTTGAATCGTATGAGATCAATTTAGCATGTGAAGCCCTTAAATGCGCAACAAACCAATGCTGTCCGCGAAAAAAGCTATGCTGTTCGCGGAAAAGGAAACGACGATTTCAAAAGATGTTCAAAAGATGAGTCGTTTCTGGTGGATCTCGGTGGCTCTCTGCTGGTCCCAGCTCTGACCGACGTCCGAGATCAGCTTGATCGCT
>KN167691.1:87939-105617 GCA_000757745.1 Steinernema scapterisci
GTGGTCCACGTACTTCTTCGCTGTCCAAAGAAGGAATGAACTAAGGGCAGCTCCGAGCAGACCCTTAAGGAGGCCAGACCTAAAATTTGTAAAATCAGCACAATCCAATGGTTATTGCTACTCACTTCGCAGGAATCAATGGCTTCACAAGAACGGCCAACAGCAGCGATCCAAAATTGAACATCACCGATCCGAAGACGCTGAACTGCACTCGGTCCCAATGGGGAACGGCGTAGAGGTGAGGACGGAAGAAAAGGTAGAATCCAGCGCCCAGATGTGACGTGAAGAGTACCGCGTTACTGACGGCGAGATCCCAAACGGGGAAGATCCTGAAATAGGGACTATCATTGAGGAAAATGGGTTGATATGGACTTACCGGGTCATAGTCTGTGGGTTGAAGATGTGCATTGTGAAGACTGAATGGCAGCATGCTCCACTCAGAGGCAGGTAGTGGGTGAGCAGTGTGCGGGATGTGGCCTTCGGGAAAAGTACCTTCCGCAGGTCGGCTACCCGTTCTGACAGTGTCAGCGACATTTGAGTTCTGGAATGGACAACAAATAAATGTCATGTAAGTTGACGACACGGGAAAGTAAGAGCCACATATCGCGCGCACGGGGAGCGCCGCGCAGAAAATGATTTCCGTCTCTTCCTTGGACACGTCGCTTATCCTCTTATAGCTGGACAATCAATACTACAAAAATGGCCTAAAATCGATGAAATCTGGCTTAGAAAAGCCCGAAAATAGCGCCTCACAAAAACAGGGAAATTCCGCACCTAGCGACGCCTTTGCAACGCTGTATTTGGTCACGCTTCCACTATAGAAATACCCCAAAAATGGGCGAAGTAAAGCCGTTTCCGACCATCCCGCAAAACACTGGAAATCAGATCTACGCACTCCCAAAAAATAAACAGAACAGCCCGCGAAAAGAAGCCCTCTCCGGGTCAGCAGGCCGAAGTGAAAAGAGTCGATTTTTCCCAATTTCCTCAGCTTTGTTGACACATGCGAATTTGAAAAATCGCGAACTCCACCGACCTGAAAAGCGCGGATGTAAAAGAAGACCAATCAATCCCGATCAGACTTAAAAATAGCAATCGCCTTAGGATCGCCGGAATGCCGTCCACACGAAACGCGATGTAAAGAGTTGCGAAATGCCCGATGTGAAGAACTAATCGTCAACTCAAACATGGCTGCGCAAAACGACAAAATTGGTCGACTTCCTTCCTCCTCATTTGACCCGAAATACCACTCATTTCAGACAGACCTGTTTGAAACACACGCAATTTAGAGCAAACAAAAATATTTTCTCGCTCGATTTGGCGACAAAAGTGGCGGGCGGCGTGCATGACGCTGGTGAAGAAGACGGCCAAGCGAAAACTCTGAAGCGCGGACGACTACAACTGTAGCCCGAAACTGTAATGCGCCAAGATGCGGCGAGCGATAGCACGCAGGTCCGAAAGGGCAATGACGGCGGTTTCGCTTGCAGGTAGAGAGGGCACTGAAGCGTCCTATATCAACGTGATTAGACAAGAGTTGAACAAACAAAGACTTGCAAACATCGACGTTGATATGAGAAGACCTCGAACACGAAAGATGTCATACTAGAGACTCCGGAGACGTTTTTCGGTCGCTAGGCAAGGGCAAAAAGATCCCAAAAATATGCAATTTGTAGAGCAACGCACTAAACAGATTCAGCGCCACCAGCGAAGGTGTTTTCAAGAGCGAGAGACAAAATGAAAACAGTTCCGCGAAAATCGGCAATTGAAAATGCAATAAAACGCGAATAATCGTGTGTGTTGAGCGGCTTGTCCCGCCAAATGCTCCATGAAAGATAGTTTCACTTCGATTCTGTGAGAAACAAAGTTCCGCAAGGCATTTTGTTTGTTTCACTTTCGAACTGACTCTGAGCGACGCAGCAGACGCGAGACGAGAAACAGTGAAAAACGAGATGAATCGCGGAGATGGCGCGTCGAAGAGGAGAACCACCGCAAACGACTCACTGAAATAATGTGTGGAACAAACGCGGCCACCTTCATTTAGTCTAGCGCGAAACGTATTTCAAAAACAGGTAAACAGGAACAGAAGCACCAACGGCAACAGTTGATCATCGTCGCATGCACGAACCACTAAGAAGGAAGAGCCGGGTCGTTAAGCAAATGCGTCCCGACGCGATCTCCCTCCGCTCATAACGACGCCACGACCTTGGGCACGTAGTGGTCATGTGTGTAGTGAATAGGGTTTTTCTGTGCACTTGTGGCACAGCTGGAGGTTGTTTCGGGCTACGGAAAAACACATAAATACATTCACGACACCTGAAAAACAGGAGGAGCGGAAAACAAAAAGCTTCGCCCCCTAAGGGATTCGAACCCTTGGCCGTTAGATTAAAAGTCTAACGCTCTACCGGCTGAACTAAAGGGGCTCTAGGGCCAAACCTACCTTTGTAGCTTACAACAGCGTGTTTGGATAGCTTTGTGACTGTTTCCCTTCACTTAACCCAAAACACAGGGTTTTTAAAGCTTCAAAATGCCTTAAACCACCAAAAATTCTAAATTAGAATCACAAAAAAAATTTTGGATCTTATTTACCGAAATTGACAGCTTTCCTTAGCTTTCTCAGCGTTCTGTCGGTCATTCAAATCATGTGCTTCCCACAAACAATGTCGTGATGAGCGAAAACATGAAGAATGAACTCTAAGAACCCGTAAGCTCTAAACCTCATTTTCGCCTCGTGATAAGACGCTTTTACATGCGACACTAAAAGTAGTCAACAAAGAGCTTTGTTGTCTCCGCGTGTTTGGGGTGCTGATAAAGGAAGCAGGAAGACAGAAACAGCGTACGAAAAAAGCACGTCGGCAAGTGATAACGGGTCATTTTAACAGTTTTTATGTCTCCTGAGGGAGTCAACAAGTGAAGATTGTTCCGTTTACTGCCGATCATTGGTTGAGGCAGCAAAGAATGGAGCACTTAACAAAGTTGGGATCTACGAAGCTTATTCATAGGCTCGAGAAATTGTGTTTTGAGACGTCGGAATTCGGTTGTGGAGGAGGCTTCTGAAGGAGACAGCACAGCGTCAGAAGCAGGAGCAAAGACATGATACTACGGATCTTATGGAGCCGCTCAGATCTCGACCACTTGCATCTCTGTACTTAGTTTCCCATGAGCTATCTAAGAGGGGTGCATCTGATTCTTGACAGGCACATTGCTCTGGGTAACTGTGGTCATTCCAATCTGGCTTGCTTCGTATAGCCCACTGCCAAGAATTCGAAGACTTTCTACTGTAGCCGTTTGTTGAAATCTGCCCGAAAGCAGACAGACAGATGCAAGCAGACAGACGATTTCAGACAGCAAAGGACCTAAGCACTTTATCACATTAGCTGCAAAAAGGCCATCAACGGGCAATGGAGTAGTACCATTGCAATTTGTGGGTGGTTCATTTTTGTCGAGATAAGGAGCACAAATCGTCTGCATAAAAAGGCGCTGCTGATTACGATCCCCACAATCGACTTCTCCGGTATGCTGTGGACCGGGAGCTTTGTTGAGCTTGTTGCTCTTCTGGTGGCAGTCGCTTCTGCCGCTTCTTACAAAGGTAAGCCTTGGGCCTCAATTCCCAGTATCCTGCATGCTGAGTCCCGTTCCCAGACAAGAGTCCACTGTTTCCCTATTGACGGCGCTGTTTCAGATGGTTTGGACCCACAAATCATGGACGCCCTCCAGGACAACATCAAATGGACGAACATCCGAGACAACCTCCGACAATTCGCCAAGTACCCTCACTACCCCGGAACAGCTAACAACTGTCTCGTGGCCGAGGAAATCGTCCAGAACTGGAAAGACGCTGGTCTTCAAAGTAGGCCCCATTTCAAGCCCCCCTTAAAAATGACGTCCTTGTTTAGACGTCCACTACATCGACTACGAAGCCTTGCTCCCGTTTCCAGATTGGTCTACTCCCAACCACATGACCGTGCTCAGCAAGGATGGAGCCGAGATTTACAAGTCTTCTGGACGGACACCCGTTGTGTTTCCCAAGGAACAGGGATTCCCCGGAGCTGATATTGACTGGGCCGGATTCTCAGCTAATGGAACCGTGACGGGCGATGTGGTTTTCTGTAACCGGGGCACTGTCGCTGATTATGAAGCTGTGCAGGCTATGGGCATCAGTCTTAAGGTAACCCAGCTCATCCAGGTTGAGAGTTGCCATCTTATCCGAATTCCTATTTTAGGACAAAATCGTCATCATCCGCTACTCAAACGCGAACAAGGTCCCCATCTTCCCTTCCAACGCGGGGATTGCCGGCATGCTCATCTACTCGGACCCTGCTGACGTGGCCATCGAAGGCATCAAACCCGAAAACGTCTACCCTCACACCAAATACCTTCCGCCAGACGCCGCCCAGCATGTCCAGTTGAAGGGAAGCTGGTTTGGGGACTATCCCAATCCTGGTTATCCATCCAAAAAGGATCTCTTCAATTACGAAACCATCGAAAGCCTCAGAGCCAAAGGCGAGCTGGCCAACTTTCTCGCCCTTCCCATCAGCTACAGCGCTGCCAACGAGATCCTGTCTCGAATGGACGGCCCAAATGTGCCAGCCGCTTGGCAAGGAGGCTTGAATGTGACCTACCGCATGGGACCGGCTATGAAGGATGGAGTTCAGGTCAAGATTGAGGTTCATTCAAAGCTGGAAACCAAGTAAACTTCGTCTCCCACTTACCGTAATCCTTTCTGATCTTTAGGACAATTCGCAACTTTGTCGGCTACATCCGCGGATCTGAAGAACCCGACAAGTACGTCATCTTGGGAAACCACTACGACGCGTGGGTCTATGGCTCCGTGGACCCGATCAGTGGAACTGCCGTGCTGTCGGAAGTCGCTCGGTCGATTGTTCAAACCATGAAAGAGCAGAATTGGCGGCCTAAGAGAACTCTGATGTTCTGTGGCTGGGATGCCGAAGAGCAGGGAATGATCGGATCTGTCGAATTCGTGGAGGAGTTCGCGAATCTGCTTCAGGACCGGGCTGTGGTTTACTTAAACGTGGACAACGTTCATGCTAATGGTTCTCTGTAGGTCTTTAACACCTCGACTTTAGCCTCAAACTTTCTTTCAGGCACGTCACGACGCTCCCCAGTCTCTACCGTATCTCCACGGAAACCGCCAAGCTGGTTCCCAATCCCATGGAACGTGAAATCAACGCTGGAAGGACGAGTCTTTATGACTCCTGGTATTCATCCCAGATCGTCAGCTCTCCGTAACTGCTGTTTTCAGGAACTTCTACTACCCAGGCAACCTGTCCTACTTCCCGGGCCAGCCTTGGATGCCTTCTCCATTTGGCAACTCCGACCACGTTTCCTTTGTCGATTTCATTGGTCTCCCCATCTGTCACATGAGCTACCAAGGACGCGATTCCTACCTGTTCCCTCTCTACCACACTCTCTACGAGACTCCATTTTTGAGCGAGCACATCATCGACACCAACAATTTGAGTGTTCACCGTGCGCTCGGCCAATACTGGTCGCTCCTGGCATACCAGTTTGCGGATCTCCCTGAGCTTCCCTTGGACATCGAGATGTTCGCCCGGGCGATCTATGAGGACTACGTGCCCAAGCTCACAAAAGACATTTTGACACTGTCCAGTGAAGTGCCTGAAGCTCACAAGGCGGCCAATCAGGTTGAGAAACTCATGAACGATGCTAAGGTTACGGTAGCCTGCACATCTCAGTCCAACTTGCTCTGTTTAGACCCTTCTCCGTGACACCAAGACTTTCGGTCACTTCCATTTCACCGGAGCTGCCCACAATGACCGGGTATTGGGTTTCCACAAGTGCTTCATCAATCCCAGCGGGGTCATGGGACACATTTCGCAGAGGAACGTGATCTACTCGCGTTCTTCTAAGGACTCGGTTTTCAACTTTGTCCGTGGATTGGTGAGTTACAGTTTCTTAGGATTCGTAGGATGATTTTGGTTGCAGTTGACTCAAATCCGAAGAGCGAAGACCACGGAGGCCAAGGAGAAGTTGGGACACGAGCTCGCTTATCAAGTCTCCATCATTCAATACTCCCTCAAATGTGCCTCAAACACTCTCGTCGACCTTATCTGAAGCAATAACTTCGGGCTTCAGATTGTCATCTACGTCAAGATTTCCAATAAAAAGCAAATGCTTTAAAAACGCCAGTAAAGTAAAACTAGCAAAACAGAAATTAAGGCTCTCGAGGGGTCCGAACCCTTGACTTTCACCTTCAAACCCTTGGCCTTAAAGCCGACCGCTTCACACGATCCAGGGCATCTGAGAGCTTAGAACCAAAAGCGTCCGACGAGCGGAACGCCGAAGTTGGAAACGGAGAAGCAGCTGACCACAGCCGCCTAGTTATGTCGTCAGCCAGTTCGTGGCGGGAGGGTCGGCGGCGTTTATGTCGCAAGATCGCACTCGGGCGCCGATCAAAGCCCAGATCACCCAGACTGCTTGCGCTGTTAAGAATTCTATTGTGAAATCCAAATTGATAACTTCGCTGGAGGGGCTTTCAGATACTTCCAGTCTGTGCTGGGAAGAGCGTGAGTTTCAGTAGTGGCTATTTATCGCAGCTTTCTCGCGCAGCTAAATTACGACTTGGACTGTATTCTGCACCTAGTAATTTCGACTCATTTCAGCACAAAGATGACCTCGTCTGATCAGCAGCAAGAGCCGTCGACCCCCATGTTCTTGTTGGATCGTCTTAAGCACACAAATGTGCCCCTTGGAATGAGCATATCCCCGTATCTTCAGGTAGACCCGACTCTTTGAGATAGCTTATAATCAGCGTTTTTCACAGATGGATCCGTCGCTATTCAGTACTGCCACGCCACAGTACGTGCGGCTCGAAGGAGAGGAGCACGGCCGAAATGGATTCGACTTTGTTCCGGTCAATGTCGGAGCTGCCTTAGGAGGCGGCTTCATTGCCGGAAGCTTCCGAGGATTCTTATCAGAGATTAGAAACCCTGAAACAAGGCAGTTGGTAACTATTCTTTCCCGGTTTTCAATCCCTAACAGCGCGTTTGTAGACCGGAAAACCGTGGATGACCCGTATTCTCAATGCGACCACGAAGCATGGAAGCAACTACGCGCAGATCACCGGAACCGCCGTCGCCCTCTTCTACATTTTTCAGTGTGGGCTGAGGATAAAGGGCGTTGACAGCGACTTGAGCTCTTTGGCCGCCGGCACTATTTCTGGAGCAGTGTACCGAAGTCCTCATGGAGCTCGCGCCAGCGCTGTCGGAGCCGTTGCTGGGACGCTCCTTGCCGTCGCTTGTGTCATTGTGGACCCTGACTCCCGCCAACGCGTTTCCCGGATAGTGGGACTACGGTAGAGAACAATGAAACTTGTTAGATCGTTTGTTGTTGGCAGAGGAAATAAAGCAGTTCTACCAATACTAGTCGCTCCTGGTATCTCAGTTTGCGGATTTCCCAGAGCTATCTTTGGGCATCAAACCGTGCGCACGGACGATTTATAAGGACTACGCGCCCGACCTCACAAAAGACATTTTAACAGTATTCAGTGAGATGCCTGAAGCTCACAAGACGGCCAAACAGGTCGAGAAACTTATGACTAAGGTTACGGTAGCCTGCACACTTCAATCCAATTTGCTCTGTTTAGACCCTTCTCCGTGACACCAAGACTTTCGGTCACTTCCATTTCACCGGAGCTGCCCACAATGACCGGGTACCATGGGACACATTTCGCAGAGGAACGTGATCTACTCGCGTTCTTCTAAGGACTCGGTTTTCAACTTTGTCCGTGGATTGGTGAGTTACAATCACTTTTAATAAAAGTGCTCTGAACACGTTCAAAAAGCAAACACTATTAAAACAAAAACTTGAGACCTATATGGGATTCGAACCCTAGACCAACAGCTTAAGAATCAAACGCTTTACCGGTTGAGTTAATCTCACACCTTGCCCATACTTTCATAAATCCTCTATACATTGTCAAAGAACATATTTTTTTTACAGTTATCGGAGGTGTTTATATTTCTTTTTGTGACATTTTAGACGTTTTTGTCAATCAAGCTGCTTAAGCGATCAACGGTGACTCATTCGTCACGTTACTGTGTTTGTTTGCCCGAAAGGCGAAGCGCGGCGTCACATTTTATCAGTTCTCGCTTCGTAATCAAGATCGATTTTCGTCAGAGAGCTGGCCATTTGCCCATTTGCCACAAAGGAGCTTCATGCGGCTGCTACTGCTCCTGGTGCTTCTTCCAGCATCCGCATCTGCGGTCAAATGCTTTGTCGGGACTGGCGAAGACAGCTCGTTTGGGGTTTGTGAGTCATACGAGCAACGGTGCGCCAAGAAAACAGGTATGAGTTTTACTGGACATTATATTTTTCACTTTTTAAATAAGATTCAAAAATTGGATCTTAAGAAAGTGCTCATGAAATCGCTGGGTGCGGGGTTTGGCTCGATGACAAAACGCTTTTTTACGTTTGGTGCAGGCGAGCAAAATCTTTTTCTATCTGGCTGAACAGATTATTTTTACTAAAGACTTATTTTCCGTCTTTGTCTCTGATTTGAGTGTAAAAATGCGCATTTCAGAAAACGGCGTTGTGTCAAGATACTGCGACTTTGACGGCGACTGCTCCTACGTCGTGAGTCTTAGCCTCCAAAACCTGCCTAACGAAATCTTGTCTTCAGGGAAGTCCATGTCTGACCGAAGTCCGTGAAGACTCAGAAAAGAGGACTTGCTGCTGCAATACAGACCACTGTAACGGGTCTACAACGTCGAAAGTGGCCTTCTCCGTCCTGTGTCTCTGCGCATTTTTGCAGTTCCTGAGATAATGTGTTAAAATGACGCCGCTTATCATGTCTTTCACACTTAGTAGTCCATAAACTTGATTTCGTCATCATTGTACTACCTCATCCCAACGCTTCAACATGTACCCTCCCCACCAAGTGAGCACCTTGCCCCGCCTGCACGAGACCCATGAGTCTTACGACCTCCAGCCCATCGGACTCTTCTCGAGTCACTGGGACGAGGACAAGCAAGTCTGCGTCGTAAATCAGGTTGACGTGAACGCCATCCCGGAGATCAATTATGACCGATTCGGCGTTTACATGAACCTTGAAGATTTTGCCGAAAGCGAGGCGGAAAGGCAGAACAACACCCAGCCGTTCAAGAAGGACTTCTACTCGCAGGCCGCGCAGCAGGGATACCTGAACCTGGAAACCCACCCGATTCTCACAACGAATGGAGCAGTCTACGAGCTGATGAACTGCGCGAATGAAGGCTCGGAGCTTCTGCAGACGGCTAAGCTGGAGAAAATTAACGGGAAGATGCATATCACGTTGTCCCAGGGAGTTACAAATGCCGACTTACACGGTTCGGACAATGCAGGCTCTTGCTTTGGGAACGTCTTCGAGAACTACATGATCAATGATGTAAGTTTGACGGCTTTAATCTAAGAACTTCTTGGGTTTGCTATGCATGGGAGCCTGCACGCATTGCGTTTTTGACTCAAAAATTTGAATTTGGCGTGATCTTTCAAACTCACTTGTAGCTCTATCGCGGACCTCGCTTGCAATCGACGCCTGCTCTTCGCACCATCCCCGCACAGAAGCAGCGCTCTTGTTAGGGATCGGCATACTTAGTTGGTACTCTGGACTCTATGGTTATCGGTGGTTATCAGCAGGAGTAATTAGCAACTCGATGTCACATACCAGGACTTCAAATTGCAGACAGTCACACCCATGAATCCGTCGAGCCTGCATCTGCCTTGGGTCAACGCTTATTGTCCTTAATGGCGCGCGGGTTGCGCGTAACACGTCCTGAGACAAAGGTTTGCGGGTTCTGAAGTCAAAGTTAGAACGCACAAGTGGCTTGCTTGAGGGGTCGCCACAGTCACAGATTCAAAGAGAGCTGAGCTGCACTGCCACACGACTTCATCAGGCCTGCTTCAACCCTCCGGCTCTTAAGATCTCACATTGCTCTAGGCTTCACCTTCAAGCGCATGATTGTCAAAGCTTGTCAAGCTGAAGCCTAAGCTGTTTGGAACCATGGAAGCTTGCACGCATTGCGTTTTCAAGAACCGAAAGACTATCGCGGTAGCTTGTAGCTCGATCGCGGGCCTCGCTTGCAATCAGCGCCTGCTCTTTGCACCATCCCGCAGGGAATCAGCGCCCTTGTTAGGGATCGGCATACTTAGTTGGTTCCCTGGAGTCTATGGTTATCGGTGGTTATCAGCGATAGTAATTAGCAACTCGACGTCACTCGTCGTTACATACCAGGACTTCCGATCATGGACAGTCACACCCATGACTCCGTCGGACCTGCATTTGCCTTGAATCAGCGCTTAAAGGTCTCGGATTTGAAGAGGCTGGTCATAAGGCGCGCGGGTTGCGCGTAAAACGTCCTGAGATTAAGGTTTGCGTGCTTTAAAGTCAAAGTTAGAACGCACAAGGGGGCTTGCTTGAGGGGTCGCCACAGTCACAGATTCCAAGAGAGCTGAGCTGCACTGCAACACGACTCCATCAGAACTGCTTCAACCCTCAGGCTCTTTAGATCTCACTTGGCTCTCGGCTTCACCTTTAAGCGTATGATCGCATAAGCTCGTCAAGCTAAAGCCTAAGCTGTTTGAAATCCGCGTTATAGATGTCTCGGTACAACCTGGAGACAAAGCCTTGACCATAAGGTCTCACCCCTTAAAGTGCAAAGGTCTCGAAGTGTCAAGTGTTGCTAGCCGTACCGCTTAACGGCGTTTACAATGCCGCCTGACATCTAAAAGCTGTTTAGTGCTCTTACATCACATCATGCTCACCTCCATTCGTCGTTGTACGCTGCCAGCACAGCCCAAGCACTTCCCAAGTTATGCATGCCTTTGATAACAGTTAACAAATCCCCATTTCAGCTCCCTCTCCCATCCCAATCCGAAGCCAAATCCACCCACTACTACCATCTCACCAAACTTGGCTTAACCGGCAGAATCCGTCCCAGACTCCGCAATCGCACCTCTATCGATTTCCTCATGAAATGCGAAGTCGACGCACGAAGTAAGTCCCACCTCGTCCAAAACCCTAATAAAGCCCCTTTCTTTTCAGTTGAGTCCGAACTTGTGGAAATCAAATGCCGAGGTCATCTCAGCAACTCCAGCTATGAAACTGCACACGACATGAAGTGTCTCATCAAGGCTCACTTGGGGCTGAACACGTATGTGATCACAAGCGGAATCACAGCCAAGTCTTTGACTAAAGACATCGAACGTGGAAAATCGTATGAACCTCGGAAGACGCATGTTACAGGCTACGTTCAGAATGTACTCTCATCGTCGTCTACGATTTGTTGGCGAGTTGGGATGAGGCTGCAGTACCTGATGAAAGGCTGCGGCATCAAAGAGGTCACTTTGCGGAAGACCGCGGGTAGTCGAAACATCCGCTTCGGCAAATTGGATACTTTTGATGACACTTTTAAGCCCTATGAAGATTTCTGCGTTGATGGGATTGATGCGGAGATCATGGAAACACTGTGGTCTCTTCAGAAACGCTGATTTTGGGTCACGTCTTCCTGTTTCGGGTCTTAAAAATAAATGATTTATTGGAAATGTTTACTTGCAAATATTGAGCACTTCTTCAGAGTCTAGCCAAGCGGATCCAGCGTAGAGCTGCTGTCCGTCCACGATGCATCTGTAGACGTGGATTCCATTGTCGCCGCAGCGAAGGTCGAAGTCTCCGGATCGCCAGACTGCGTATTTCGGGACGTGTAGGTTGACGTCGTCTACGTCGTCGTCTTCGGTTCCGTTGAAACAACCTGAAAGATAGGAAAAGTCAGCTTGGGGTCTCATCACTTAGGCTTTCATAATTTAGCATTGCCGCCTTAGCCAGGCTCCCGCCACCAAACACTAGTCTGACTGCATCTGTGGAGCCGAGAGGTGGGTTTTGCAGTCCGTATGGACACAGACTCGGAGATCAGCGGGGCCCTATGAAACCAGGAACCTGTTTCGAATATCAGTGACACAGGGACCAAACTGGAAAATGAGCTAACCCATTCCCTTCCCTTCAAGACCCTTAAGATCTCATAAAGTGACCCAATGACTCGCAGACCAAACCCCCTCAAACCTCACCTTTATTCTCAATCCTAGCTCGTTTCCCATTCTTGTAAATCTTGCAAAACTTGAGAGCAAAGTTCTCCAGTAAGAAATATCCTCCAGTCAGCGTGTCTCCGAACATGTCCACACAAGCGATCACTTTGTTCGTGCGGCAAGACACCAGAAAATGCTCTTTGAGATACTTCGTCTGCAGCTCGCAGTCCACGTCCTCTTCCTCTAAGATCGCTGGTCTTTGAGGTTGCTCTTTCTCTTCGAACGGCTCCTCCCCGGATCCCAGTTCTCCGGAACCTTCTTCCACCTGATGAGCGGCGTCCAGGCACGAGTACTCGACTCCGTTCACCTGCACGCCTTCGGAGCCAAGTGGGATCTTGACGCCAGTCTCAGTTATGCAGTTTAGCACCTAAATTTCGGTCAATTTAAGTTCAACCAAAGCATCAATTCTCACCGTCACTTTCCCATTGAGGCACGTAAGGTTGAACTCGCCATAAACCCAAATAGATCCATTTCGATAGGCGGTCCAATCGTGGACACAGTCAGCAGTATAACCTATGTAGTAAATAGAGAGAACTGCCGACGGAAGCAAGACGGAGATCAAGAACGCTCTAAGCATTTCTTAAACTTTGTGGGCCGCAGCCACGGGATGTGGAGCTGTGATGTTTCGCACTCTTGGCTGATGATCAATCAAACGTGCGCTGTCGTGGTTGTGATCAGGTATTCAATCAACGCGGACTTCAATTTTTGCATTTTGGCTGCGGCCAATTTTTCAACAACCGCAAAATTTGCCCACTGAAAACTGGGAGTGATCTTTTTGGTATTTTCAGGTCCTTTTCACACCGTCAAGCTTTCTCAAGATAGCTTGTGTCAGCTTCAGGCAACTCTAGTTAACTCAGCTCAGCTGTTCGAAGCTTATTGTTTTAGCAAACACAAGTAATGTGGGTTAGAAAACACAAAAAATTGACACCAGCATCTAATAAAACAGTGGCGCCCGAAGGGCATCGAACCTGTGGTGCCAAAACACCCCAGTCGGGAACGCTACCGCATCGACCACAAGAACACGTATGTATAAGGTGTACTAATAACTCTAATACGTAACGGTACCATTGTGAAAATGCTTTTATGTTTTAACGGCATTGAATTCAGGACTACTTTTACTACATACGCCGCATCCCGGGGGCGGATCAGAGCTTTGAGAGCTCCGAATGTCAAGCCGCAAGTTCGTTCTGAGAAGAACTGTCCAAAGTTGGCCGCGGTGATAGAAACAAGAACATGACTTGTATTTACAAAGTGTCACTCTTAAAAGGTCGTCAAAGCTGCTGCCAAATTTATCTCAGAACCCTGGAGCTACAAGTTTTACATAGCGGAGCAAACTATATTCAAACATCATTACAAAACAGAGCACAATGGGTCCACAACGAGCCTAAAAGCCCACGAAGTGGTGAAAAGCGAGGCCGTTCATGTGGTTCCACACATTAATCGGAGCACGAGCTTCGCAGACCTTGGTTTTGATTACCGTTCCAAGAGCTGTTCCTCCAGTGCGCCTAGTGCTGAGTGCCTCGTCGTAGAAGAAATTCGATGACTTCGACTTGCTGTAATAACCAAAACCGGCAGCGGGGAACATCTGGCAGCCTCCGAAACGAACGTTGTACTTGAACTCGTGCTTAGCGCTCGCGATCTGGGTTGAGCACGATTTCCTTAAAAACTATAATGGTTACTTCTTAAGTTCGTTTAAACTAACTTGGCGATTTCGTTGAGCGCATCGAGGCAGGTTTGCTTCTTCTCGTCGTAGGCCTTGCTACGGGCTGGCCAGTCCTGAGCCCTGTAGATGAAGCCTTTAACCTTCTTATACTGGATTTCGTTGAATCCAGGAGTAAGCGTTGCTCCTGGAGTGTACTTGAAATCAGAGGTCGTTAACATCACTCGGAAAGCGTGCTGTTGGGTTTCCTCCAGGTCGTATCCGAATTTCTCATAAGCTTCGTCTGCGATGACGCCGGCCAGGAGTCTCATGCAGCTATCCGTGAAACATTCGGGGACGGGATAATGGCTTTCGAGAGACTTCTGGGCAGCATCCTTGAGGTACTTCTTTGACTCGAAATTCTGAAACACATCTATCATTAGAGGTTTAGTCAAAAAGGTGTGGTGTCGTGAAACCAGGTACAGCAAGAATAGTTCTATTTGAAGTCAAACTTAAAAAAATTCTGCCTAGGACTACACTAAACAGCGCCCAAGCTTGTGACCGGTCCACAAAACACCACCATTTCTAAGTCCCGCCACCGTTTCATGTTCGCTAGGCCACAGCTATCTTAGGGCCTTCGCGCTTCTTTCAAAATTCGACCATTAATGTTTGTCATTTTCTCGTGGGATTCGCCACGTACGACCTCAAACGTAAGCTTAACATAATCAGCGCATCTAGAAAGCATCTCACCAACTTTTTGTGTTGTGGTCAGTGGTGCGATTTGTCAATTCTAGCCTAATGTTCATGAGGTCACGCGGTGCGGCGGGCGGCTCGGCGACGGTGCGGACGCGGCACGCGATTTTTCAAAACTTATGAACACCCCATGCCGCTTTGCTTGCAGCGCCGCTCACCGCCTCCATCATATGAACACACCTAGCGACGAACTACAAGCAATGACAAAGCCAGACATGCTGAGAGGGGGACGTTCAGAGACCGACCTCACGGATTTGGATGAAATTTGGCACAGAGATAGGGCCTAGGGTGACTAAGAATCCTTTCCAATTTCAGTTGCCGATCTGAACATTTTGCCTAGAAAAACGCGGAAGGGGACGATTATTGACAGAAATCCGTTAGCAGGCATAGTAAACCGGAATGCATGCCTGAATTGACCATGTTTTCGTCAAAAACTTGAAACTCTTATGCAAATGCCACGGTGGCGCCGCGCCCGCCGCCGAAATTTCTCGGCGGCGCCATTTCTTTGAAGTGCGTCGCCGTCGCCGCGTGGGCCGCCGCGTGACCATTTTGGTACATGAACACTCGAAGCGGCGCGGTGACCGAGGCGGCTTCCGCGAACCTTATGAACACCCGCCGTATGCCGTTGCCGCGCGGCGTGCCGCGTGACCTTATGAACAAGGCCTTAAATGTGATTTGGTTCGGGTCACAGGTTGACTCAAAATTGTCAGCTGACCAGACCCGACCCGATTCCTAGCACTGTTTGTGGCTAACAACTAAAAAGCGGAATTTGAGTGGAAACCAAGTGAAAGGGCTGGAAAGTGATGTGGGTTTCGGTGGCGAGCGGTGACTGGAAGTGAAAACCGATGGAAACTGTCTTTCAGGTTTCAGGATACAATTACTGGATTTGGTTAAAACGATAACTCACTAGCTAACTCAAGCATCAAAACAACTATGGAGGTAAAAGAACATACCATCTGTTCGTGCTCGTATATTTTGATGCTGGCTTGAAGGCTGCTGACATGCCGGTACGCCTTGTCAAACTCGAGCTGATCGTTGAAGTCCAACTGGCTTCCTCTCGACTGGATTCGACACGTGAGTCCGGCGGTCAGCTAAATAATCAACTGAGTAAAGCCTCATTAGTAAATCGTGCTTACAAGAATTCGCTGGGTATGAGCCAAGAGGTTTCTCAGAGACTGAAATGATTTCAGGGCGTAGCCGGACACCTTCAAATATTGCGAGAGAAAATCCGTCCTTTCCACAAAGTGTGTTAGACCCTAAATAGTAAGTATAAACGATCATCAAATAAAGATTGTCAGAAATACCACAACGAGCTTAAGAGGATCGTACTTCTCGCATTCCTTCTGAAAATGTAGAAAATTCTTCTTCTCCACGAGTAGATCGGCCTTGATGGAACCAGAAAGCGATGAAGCCGCCGACAAATAGTCCTGCAAAAAGTTAAGAATGCTCGCGTGGTTTGAGGTTTTGCCTACTCGATTGAACTCAGCGTAATCAATGTTGAGGGACAACTTTTTCACATCTTCGTGAATGCTGGTTACAGTTTTTTCTACCGTATCCACTTGGCCGCGCAATTTCTCCACTGAGAGTTTGACTTCATCGATGGTGTCCTTGTAAACCTAAGCGCGATTCAAAACTTAAAACCCTTTTTACAAAAACTGCAATTACCCCGAACGAATGCAGGAGGGCTTTCGCACCCTTTGTCACTCCCGAGAGCGGCGGAATAGCGCCTAAGCCGGTGACGAGCAATTTGGTCAGAACCTCAATATCCGACTTAGAAGGCTCGGGTGGGTCGGACAAGATTCCGCCGAACAGCAGGAAGCAGAGGACAACCAGCTTCAAACAGTTCATGTTTGATGGACAGAGGAAATGTGTACCAGCGGTCTTGAGAGAAAGTAACGTGAGTCACATGGCGCGGCTTCTGAGTCGCCTTCGCATTTTCCCCAAAACATTGGCGAGCGCGCCGAGAATAGTGAAGTCAAAATATTCGAATTCATCATCTCTTTCCCCCGCAGCGAATTTCACATTTGAGACTTTACGTTAGAGCTGCTGCTTGATTGCGCTTCTCAAATTCAACTTCATCAATGATCAGAAGAGGGTTTTCGGATTCGCATTATGGTCACGTTTTGAAAGCCAGCCACAAATGACTAGATTGACGCTACTGAAAAGCTTACCTTATGCAACAGACCCACACCGTATGCTACCTTTTCTTGAAGATCGGGTTCCAATGTGGTGTCGTCAGAATCTTTAGATGTACCTGCTGTCTCCTTAAGCATAAAACTTAAGTTTATGTGTTCATATTACTATTGCAAACCTGTGCTACGATAGCCCACAGCTCCGACCTTTGATCGTCATTAGAAAACCATTCGATCAGTTTACTAGCGACATCCGTCTGAAAATTCGGTGTTTAGACTCCCACTAAATCAAGGTCGCTGATTCCGAAATTCTAACAATTCTGAAAATTCTGAAACGCATTTTTGGAAGCACCTACCTCGCACGGTGGTTGCAACAAAACCGCTTCCGCGAGTGATTGAAAATCCTTTAGATCTGGAGTGTCATTATCTGTTGAGTAGATCAAAGGGTTACTAGCAAGACTGGTATTTGTAATTCTGGCGCATTTGAGAGAGTCAAGTCCAAAACCAACTGCAAACGCAGAGGCTAAACTCAGAAGAAACCGCATGAACAGAGATGCGGCAGTGTTGATGTTCAGACGAAGACAAGATCATGGTGAGCATTGATTGGCGCGGTCACTGCCACTTGACATGTTGCAAGAAGAAATGGATCGATTGGTCATCACTGGAAAACTGACCAGTAGGACAGAAGGAACGTGCGATCTCATTGTGTGATAGCTGAAACCAATTTGGACAACAGTTTTGAGCGGAAACCTTCAATCACTAATCTAGCTTTTTATGACCCAAGGTAAGGGCGCTCTTAGTGCTTTGTGCAAATTCAGCGAGACGGAAGGTTAAACGAATTATGCGCATCTGTTGAATGTTTGTTTGTCAAACAGAAAACTCGTTTTTGAAGGTTATTGTTTTTGAAATGCGAATTTAGCAAACACGGTTAATGTGGGTTAGGAGAATCGTTTTCAAATGTGCGCATTTTGTGTTTGCAGAAGGTCGTGACGGGTAAATGCGGGTTTCGATTTCCGGACAACTCGCCGGAAAACAATTCGCCGGACGGACAATTCGCCGGA
>KN167698.1:23262-42013 GCA_000757745.1 Steinernema scapterisci
GTCGAGTGCCACGCCGAAGAGGGCAGTGACTGCAGTGACAGCCTTTGGCTCCCTATTTCCATCCCGGACCATCTCCACTACTTCCAAAAGGCCGAATGGATGCCCGACTACGGAGAGGACGGATGTCCGGTCAAGTATATCACGGCCGAGGACTAACCTACATCGTTTCTGCGTTGTGTATTTTAGCTTTTATCCCAAAGAACAATAAATCATTCAAGGTGAAAGTGGCGATTCTGTCCCAAACACAGTCAAGACACGTTTTTGCACAATTGCGATGAGATAAAAATGGTCTGATGGAGCGAAAGACGCGTTTAACGCCACGCTAATCTCCAAGGCAAACAAAGGCTATCCTTTCTTTGTCAAGGGTGTGGTGAAGCCTGCAGGGCATGTGGCTGTTGAAAGTGAAACATCCTGATTTTCAAAGATTAGAAAAACTGAATTCATGAAATCAGCGAACTGCATACGCATTTCTGAAGAGTTAAATTCACCTAAACTTCACTTTTTCACGTGTTTCGAATTTCTTTTCATAAACTTGGTGTCCCTCACTTACGCGTCATCGCTTTTTTCGACCCTCCAGCCCGTTTTCCGCGTCTCCCAAACGTCGTTCCTTCGGCTAATCCCAAACGCAAACAGCGCTTCCCTTTGTTCGCTACCACATGGCACAGCCACTATTGTTTGCACGGACATCTGACGGAGAGCGGAGGTTTAGTTCGTTCTAGTGAGGTTCGGCCGATGAGGCGATTAACAGGTCGATTCCCGGGTATTTTGTGGATTACACGACAAAATGAACCCAGAAATGTCCATCGACGCTAGGCTTTCCGGATCGCAATAAGGAACTCGGGAATGGGTCGCTTCTAATCATCTTAAGCTGCATGCAATCCTCAAGAATTTCCATTCTTCGCAGATACACACCAATCCGAACTCTCCATAAAAAGAATCCTGCTCACGCAATCTGCACTCAATGCTCACAATGAGCCTCTTCTTCGTCTTCGCGGTCTTCCTTACTGCCGTTTCGGCGAATCCCGTCCAGAAATCGCAGCTCTGGCAACTGGATTACGACGATGGAATCGCTCGGTCCAAGTTTATGCCAATAGCGGCGGCCGCGTATGCTTTCAGCCCGGAAGAGTGTCTTAACAATACTTTCGGTTTCGGGAACTACGAGGTGAGGAGGACTTGGATCGCGAGGAAATGAAATTTCTTGATTTCAGCCGGCTGAAGACGTTTACGTTCGATGCGATTTGAGGGGAGATCATTGTGCCGCCTTCGTGACTGCGTCCCACAACGACAAGGCGATCATCGTCGCCTTCCGCGGCATGAGCGGCATCGACCAAACGATCGTCTTCTACAACGACGACTTCTTCGTGTCCAAGGATTTCGAAGGCGGCGGACGCGTCAACAAATACTCGATGGAAGCCTTCGAAGCTCTCTGGAAAGGCGGCCTCAAGGATCAACTCTTGGCCCTGAAGAGCAAATTCCCCGGCTACCAGATCTGGGTCACCGGCCACAACATCGGAGGCTCGATGGCCAGCATCTGCGCCGCCACTCTGGGATACGAGAAGCTCGTGGACGAAGACCAGCTCGTGCTGGTGACTTTCGGTCAGCTCCGGACTGGAAACGCGGAATACGTCGCTGCCCACGACAAATACGTGAGTTCCAAATTTCGCATTGCATTTCAACTTCGAATTTCAGGTGAAACACTCCTTCCGCGTCGTCCACCACCGCGATGTGTTCGTCCACGTCCCGTCCTACCACTGGGAATATTTCTACGAGCACCACGGCCAGGAAGTTTGGTACGACAACGACATGACGAAGCCCGACTACAAGATCTGCGTGGAAGGCGAGAGCAAGGAGTGCAGTAATTCGCTCTGGCTCACGGGTTCCATCTCCGACAGCTTCCATTACTTCGATCCCAGTAACGCCATTTATGATATTGGACTCAATGGATGTTATTCCACTCGTTCCGAGCAATCCCATTGAGGTCCTTCGCTCTCTTTTCCCTATTAGAACCGCTATAAATTATGCTGACGTTATCTCTCCCTATCAAGGTCCTTCAACAACCCAATTGAAACCATTCTCTTGATTGTCATTTTGCAATCAATTTCGTCTCTCGTTTTCACCTGCAGCGCCCAAACACGAGGAGATAAGAGAACCACGTTGACATGTTGGTATCAAAGCACTCCTAATCCTTTCACCCAGCCGGTGTCCGCCACTGGGTAAAATCAGATTCGCAAAGATCAAACATGACTCAGAGCTGATGCTCTACTGCTGCAGCACACTCTAACCTTCCGAGCATGCTGCGGAATGCCCGAGAAGTCGTAAACTTTGCAGATTATGAGCACACATGATGTGTTGGGGTTTTATCAAACGCCGCCGAGCACTCTTAAAACTGGACGCTTGCCACAAACGATCCTTGTTCCGCGATGAGATTCCTCTGGCTGTTGTCCCTTCTTGTGACCTTGTGCGTCCTCGTTTCGTCCACTGCGATTCGAAAGAAGCAGAGGCTGGAAGATGAAGGATTCGAGGACAGAATCGCTAGGAAGAAGCTGATGCCGATGTGTGCCGCCGCTTACGGCGACGACCCGACCGCTTGTATCCAGAAGCATTTCAACCGGGAGAACACTGATGTGAGATTGGAAATTTTTTGGAATAATTTTAATCCTTGTTTTTTAGTTTTTAGGAAATGTGAGCGGCGAATGCGATTTGGCCGGCGAAACCTGCAGCGCCTTCGTGATGGTCTCACACAACGACTCCGCCATCATCGTTGCCTTCCGCGGCGCCGAAGATCTCAATGAGCTGAATCGGATGCTCACGGAGAGCAAGGACCTGAGGGACTTCGTCGGCGGCGGAAAAGTGGACAAGGGATACCTGGACGCAGTCGAATCGCTCGACCGAACTGGACTCAAGGACTTCTACTTGATGGCTAGGAACCAGAACCCGACCTACCAAATCTGGGTCACCGGCCACAACATTGGAGGCTCCATGGCCAGCATCTACGCTGCCCAGCTCGTTTACAACAAGATTGCCGACCCTGACAAGGTGCTGATGGTGTCACTGGGTCAACCCAGGACCGGAAACAAGGATTACGCTCACGCTCATGACGATCTGGTGAGATATCTCCATCCTAGCCAATTCTATAATTTGTATTCCAGGTTCCCAACTCGTTCCGAGTGGTTCACAAACGCGACCAGATCGCCATGCTCCCCGGAAGGCTGTTCACCCACTACTGGCACCACTCGTCCGAGATCTGGTACAACAACGACATGAAGACGGCCGACTACCAAACATGCGGAGGCGACGACGAGGGATGCGAGGACAACGATTTGATCCCGATGCTTCTCGACGACTTTTACTACTACCATACCAAGAAGAGCATTAGTGATTATGGAAAGGGTGGATGTTGATGAGTTCGAATAAACGAAACTGTGTTTTCCTTGTTCTAAGCATTTCCGTGATCTGCCTTAAGAGAGTTTGTATCCGCTGTGTCAAGTCCCGAATCTCTGCACAGGAGTCCCATAATCAGCCAGTTTCCTCCCTGACATCACCCCACTTTAACCCCAAACAAAAACGTTTCTCCTTATCTCCGCCGCGGGTAATCTTCCCTGCAAACCCGAATTCTCGCGTGGCGTCCACCGGGCGATCACGCGGTGATAACGCCGTCGGCGTCACCCCAAACAGATCTCGATCGACGAACACTGACTCAACTTGTGATCCAACCGGAACTTGATCGTAAACAGCATACTGTAGCCACAAAGGTTGTCCGTTCTTCATGGTTCGTGATCAACTCTTTTGCAATCACGTTCTGTCCACGTTTCTGAATTCAAAGTACGCAGAATCGCAACTTCTACTGCTTGATAGGATGCCGACGGCGTCGTTCGCTTATCGGACGCTCTCGCGGCACGTCGATATAACCAGGAAACTCGTGCTCGATTCGTGTTTACGGCAAAAATGCGATTCCTCACGCTCACATCAGTTTTTGGCGTCTTCGGATTCGGCGCTTCTTTCGCTCTTTTCAAGAAACCTTATGATTTTCGAGCCGAAGGATACCAGGACAGCGTCGCCAGAGCGAGGATCTATCCGATGGCCGCCGCTGCGTACAGCGATGAGCCAGAGAAGTGTGTGCAAAACGCGTTTGGATCCCCGGCTGAGGTAAAATGGTGAAAATGAGATTTTGGACTTAATAGGATAATTTCAGGTGGTCGGGAAAACTTCGGTCCCCTGCGACTTCACCAAGGACGCCTGTTTCGGCTTCGTCGTCGTCTCCCACGCGGACCACGCGATCATAATCTCCTTCCGCGGCACCGTCAGTGTGCTCGAAATGAACCAAGTCCTGGACAATATCAACTTCAAGCACGAAAAGTTCGTCGGTGGCGGAAAATGCGGCGCGTTCTTTATCAACGCGTTCAACGACCTCTGGAACGGCGGCCTCAAGGACTTCTACTTGACGGCTAGGAACAAGTATCCCGAGTACCAAATCTGGGTCACCGGTCACAACACCGGCGGATCTTTGGCCAGCATCGCCTCTGCCTTCATGATCTACCAGAAACAGGCGTCCGCTGATCAGCTTCTCTTGGTGACTGTAGGTCAACCGAGGACGGGAAACCACGAATACGCGGCCGCTCACGATAAGCTCGTAGGTTTTCCTGTTTTCAAGCATACGATAAAGGGTCAATTTCCAGGTCCGGCACACCTATCGCGTCGATCACGGAAACGACAAAATCGCGCACTTGCCCTGCTTGAACTTCGAGGGTTACTACCACCATGGGCAGGAGATCTGGTACAACAACGACATGAAGGGCCCCAACTACAGAACGTGCAAGGAAGGCGAGGACAGTTACTGTAGCGACCAAAACAATGATAATGATATGGTGAAGAATTACTATTATTATGATGTTGCCATGAGTGTTGTGGATTGGGGACGGAATGGATGCATGCTGTAGGGGATCTGAAAACCAAATAAAGACTTTTTTCACTCAATTTCAACGTTGTGAGCATGTTCATTTGACGAAACATGTATGGGCAAAGTTAAGAGTCGTAGTTTGTTATTCAATCCTATAAGCCGATTACCACTTGAGCATCGCTACAGTACCTCGGTTGTTTCTTCACAAACTACAAAGAAATTATCTTGTTTTATCTTGAATCCCAAGCAGCAAGAGATTCGATGATCAGCCACAGGTATACTGTATCACAAAGGTCGCGTGTTTCGGCAGATGATAAGCTTTAGAAGTAAGCGAGGAACCACATCACAAACACGCGTTTGTCCGCCGCAGGTCACGTTTTTGTGATTGAGAGGCTGCAAGAATGTTGCGTCAGAATTACGACCGGGACGAGGAAGGGAGGCTCCTTGCTGCACACGGTTTGAGGGACCGTATAATGGGTTCGAAAGGAATTTTTCAAGTCAGCGATCAAGTTGAAAACTTAACGAAATGAGGCTGCTGAGGCTTTTTTAATCTGTCCTGTGCTTGCAAATTTAATTTTCGGAACCTAATTTTGTCAAATTGATTTCAAATCACAACATCAACACTTCCATTTTGTGTCACTCTTGTGATCGCCGGGCACTAAAACGAGCTCCGAAGAACCCTTCAGCTCATCTTCGACCTCTTCTTGCTCGTCCTCTGCAAACTCCGCCGATATTTACAAGCGTCGCGCCCAAAGTCCTTCCGAACTCGGCTCCGCTCGCGCTCGCACGTGCTCCGCACGCCCAACGGGAGGCCCGAAACGGCGACAACGTGCTCCGGCGCTTATCACCTCTCCCAAGTCGATATAACCCGACGGAAGCACGTTTTCGTCGTGTTTCCCCACTCCACAATGAATCCGACCGCCGCGCTTCTCCTCGCCTGCGCTCTGCTTCCGATCGCCGCCGGCGTTCCGGCCGTGCTCCGCTACAAGAACATGGAATACGACGACAGCCTCGCGAGGCACATCCTGATGCCGATGAGCGCTGCCGCCTACTCCGAGCACCCCGAACAATGCATCCAGAACGCTCTGGTGGCATCTGGAAGAAACGCGTCGGTGAGCGAGAATGTTCGAGATCGTTGGTGACCCTGAATTTTCAGTTTTACCGGCAGTATACGGTGGAATGCGACGGATACTTGAAGGCCGACCAATGCTCCGGATTTCTGGCGCTCTCCCACTCCGACGGTGCCATCATCATCTCCTTCCGGGGCACGATGCATCTGTTCCAGCTCCTCGAAGAAGCCAACGAGAGCCTCATGGAGCATGAGAAGTTCATCGGAGGCGGGAAAGTCAGCCGCTTCTTCCTGAACGCGTTCAAGTATGTTTGGAACGGCGGCATGAAGGATGGATTCCTGGAACTCCGGAACAAGTACCCCGGATACGAAGTTTGGATCACTGGCCACGGACTCGGAGGCGCCATGGCCAGCATCGCCGCCGCCCAGATGGTTTACTTGAAGCAGGTTGACACGATGGACGTCAAGCTGGTCACCTTGGCCCAGCCGCGAACGGGAAACCGGGACTACGCCGATACCCACGACAGCCTGGTAAGAGAAATCGCTCTGTCAGCTTCCATTATCTTCTCGTTTCAGGTCAAATACTCTTACCGCGTCGTCCACAACCGGGATCCCGTGCCGCACTTGCCCACCGAGAACTTCGAAGGATACCATCACCACTGCAACGAGGCCTTCTACAAGAATGACATGTCCGACCCCACGGACTACAAGGTCTGCAAGCACCAAGAGGACGAGAGATGCAGCGACTCGCTCTTTGTTTCCCTGACGCCCTGGCTCTCCGACGATTTCTACTACTTCGACACCAGTTTGCCCATCGCCGACTATGGAAAGAGCGGCTGCAAGGACGAATAGAAAGGCCATAACTTAATCCAAAGATTCCTTTTTGTCAAATATGTCGCAATGCATAAATAGCTTAAAATTTGCCCTTTTTGTTGCTTTTGCACTTTGAAAGGATCCCACTTTTCGAACAATAGAAATACGTTGATAGTAAAAGTGCAAACTAAGGGCGACCCGAAAGTGTCGAAAACAGATTTTTGTGCACAAGCATAATGTTCAGTGATCAGAGGAAATGCATGCTTCAAAACGGTCCAGCTTTGCTATCCCGTGTTTCCTACATTGGGTAACTTCAACTACAAGCGTGACCGTTCTTCGTGTGAAGGGATCCCATCGTTTACCCAATTTGTGCGTTCCTCCTTTCGACGACTCTTGACGCACGCATGTTCAAGTGTTCTTGTAAAGACGTCTTCACTACCTGTCAGAAGGAAACGCGTAAAATCAAACGAGTTTTCGCGCCGTCAAAACAATCGCCGCTTGTTTGTCCTGGTTGAAACTAGCGCCTTTTCGACAGTGAACTTTTCTCCTCCTGGTGTTTTCGGTTATCGCGATTGACTGCGGGAGACTCTTTTGGTCTCGATAATGTCCTGACGAAACCTGGAAACCTCTAAAATTATGAACCCTGTTTTGTTTGTATTCCTGGTCGTCGGAACGGCCGCGCTGGTGATTCTTCCAAGGCCGGAGATGAAGCAGAAGGCGATGGAAGAATTCAGCTCGTTGACAAGTGTTCTGGACACTCTCCCAAGTGCGATCTTCGACGAGAACCTTGTGAGGCACAAATTGTACCCGATGGCGGCCGCGGCGTATTCGGATTCGCCTGAAAAGTGCGTGAAGAACGTGTTCAAGAATGCGACGGTGAGTTTTACAGCTTAAGCATTACGAGATTGCCGGATTACTGCGCTCCTTATCTCCTCCAAATCCCCTTATTTCACGTTTTGATATCCCAACGCAATCCACCTTGATTGATCATCCCCGTCCTGCGCTAATCACCAACTGATCTCTTCCGATCTTTCAGTTCGTGCGCCAAGTCACCAAAGTTTGCGACTGGGAGCACGACGACACCTGTTCGGCCTTCGTCGCCGTTTCCCACGACGACCGTGCCATCATCATCGCCTACCGGGGCACCACGAACTTCATCCAACTTATCACCGAAGCGGGCGAAACCCTCAACGAGCACATCGAATTCCTAACCGGCGGCAAGGTCAGCAAATACTTCTTCGACGCCTTCAACATCGTTTGGCACTCTGGAATCAAGAATTCGTATCTCAAGTTGAGGAAACAGTTCCCGGAGTACGAACTCTGGGTCACTGGCCACTCGCTCGGAGGCGCCATGGCGAGTTTGTGTGCTGCTTCGGTGGTGAAGCTGGGGTTGGCGAAACAGGAGAATGTGAAGTTGGTGACGCTTGGACAACCGAGGACCGGGAACAAGGTTTACGCGCAAGCGCATGATCAGTTGGTGAGTAGTATCCTAAACGTTCCAGAATCACTTAATTCTCGTTCCAGCTCAGCTACACGTTTCGCGTGGTTCACAAACGGGACATGGTGCCCCATCTGCCGATCCTGGACTTCGAGAACTTCCACCACCACAAATCCGAGGTTTGGTACGACAATGACATGTCCCCTTCGGCGACTCCCACGAGCATTTGCTACGCCGACGAGAGTGACGAGTGCTCCAACGGCCTCATCTTCACCCTCTCCGGTCCCGATCACCTCAAATACTTTGGCCACAAGGTCTCCAAATTCGGATATAGCGGATGTACTTTGACTCTATGAACCGTTCTTATTTGCCTCGAATTTTTGGACATCGAGCCTTTGTTTACCCAACTCCACTTTTTCGCCCACCCAAACCTCTTGGGTTCTCCCAAAAGTGGCGACTCGGGAGAACCCGGGCGACATCTGATACCACGACACGGTCTAATGTGATTATCGACCACGACTTCTCAGTTTCCTATTTCTCGGCCTAATTCGAATCCCCGTGGGAACCGGCGCATGCCCAGCGTCCTCAACTCGTTCCACTTTCGCTTATTGGTTCCAAGCGACTTAAGAAAGCCGCTTTTTGAGTGAAAACTGGGAGACGAAGAAGCACATGTCCAAGCGGAAAGTGTCGGGTTACAGGGTCGGAATGTCATCTGGAGGATGGGTGGTCAGGAATGTGCAGGCGAAGATAAGATCGCCATAAACTTTGGTAAACTCGAAAGAAAGGACGGCGGAACCGGCGTTCCCCGGAGCAATTAAGAAGCTTGTGCCATCCAATTAGCCTTTATTTGCGTTTTTTGCACGACCACCCGGTTTTCCCGTTTTCTTGACGGCCGAGTTGCTTACGTTCGATCGGAGTCTGCGTGCTTAATTACGAGTTGGCTGGATAAGGGTTCTAATTAGGACATCTACTTTAAGATCTCGAATTTCGGAAATATTCGATTTTGTTCCTATGCCAGAAAAGGTTGGAACCGCAGTCTGCTAACATAAATAACCCTGTCTTTTGTTCCTTTGTTTCAATCTCGCGAGTTCCTGGGATTAATCAAGACATTGCGAACCCCAAATGCACTCTTAAACGCAAGTCTCGCCGCCACGCTCGACTGACTCTCGTTCCCCAATCCCTAATTACTATAAAGTTAACATGCGTTTAAATCCATTTAAGAGTAACAAAGAGCGCCTTCGAAGGCCCTCGGAAGATCCTAAGTGGACAACGGCAACTCGCGCGCCTTCGGAGGGTCGCTGAGGGGGTGGGGCTAACGGGCGCGCCCTCCCACATGTCAATAATTCATGATGTGATTTCACTCTGCGGCAAGCTGTCGGTCAACGGGAGTCGCGGCGTCCGACGATTCGAGGACGGCGACAGCGAGAGACAAGGCGAGGACTCCGGGCTAGGCTGCCCGCGAAGGGCTGCACGTGCAAGGGGCGCGCGAGAGGGCGCAGAGAGGCAGAGAGGGAAAGGCCACGGTGGACAAGACAACAGACGCGCTGGGTTCGTGCGTCGGTCGCCCTGCTGCTGCTGGTCGACGCTGGCGGCCTGCACAGCGCCGCAAAATTATTCGACAAGGGCAAAAACGCGGCTCCGTGCGTCCGCTGCCTGCATACTGCACCAGGCTCCCGCGCCCGCCGCCGCTTCCTCCTCCGCCTCGTCCACACTCGCTGACCACTGTCCTCGCCGCTTCTTCTTCGCCCCGTGCCACTGCTACCTTCATTGTCAACAATTTATTTATGCTTCACCTAAACTCCACAATGCGCTCAAGGGCTTTTGTTCTTCCCGCTCCCGGATTTAGCGCGGGAATCATCCGTTCCTCGTACCGTTCGCCTAAGATCTTTCTTTCGCTATCAGGCTTCACCATCCTTTGTTTATATTTTCTCCCTACCCGCCTGATCTCTTCATCTATTCTGAGGGCTCCCGTGGAGATCTGACATTGAGATGACGAGGCTGACCATTAAAAACCCTACGATCGAAGTTCTTTGGGCGATCGGGCTACGCTGCTGTGATTCATTGATAGTGGTTTTTACGTTTTTGGTTTAAAGGTCGCGCCGAAATGTTACGGAATACGTCAGAAGGACCCAGGGCTACCGTATGGGGAAGGACCCCCAAATTTGGAGATATTTTGAATCTCAAATCGATCGAAAATTTACAAAGCGAAGATATTTTATGCAACATTTTGTAAAAATGAAACGGAGAGTTCAACTATTTGTTTAGGATATTGTATTTGGACAGTCTTGGACTGTCTAGACGTCGTAAACGTTCTCTCTCTCTTTTAGATCAGAATAAGATCCAAATCACGTTTCCTTTTTTCGTGACCTTTCATGCGAGTTTTCGATTTCGGGTGTTTTGCACACGCATTCTGCAAACAACCCAGCCGCCCTTCCACAGTCCGCCGTTCTCTTTCTCCTTCGCGCATGGGTTTACACACCACATCCGAATGTGCAAAAACATCTTCGGTCGACGTGAAACGCAAAAGAATTGCGAAATGTTTTGGGGAAAGTCGAAAGCCGCCAAACGTCGTTGACGCTCGCTTTCGGCTTTGGATTGGCTGCGTTTTAGGGAGTGAACGGGGCCAATTACGGCTCTGTAACATTTAAATGCCGAAAACGATGTTAGTGAGTCATTTTGCCGGTGATTCCCACGGCCAACGAACGTCGTTCTTGCCGAAACTGTGCTCGGCTTTTGGGGAAACAAGCTAATGGGAGAGTCGGCCTCTCCTGTCACACCTCCCCTCCACCTATTTCCATATCTGTTGCCGCCGGAACTGGATTCGCCTCGGATGTTTTTGACTTTTGCTTGTTTTTGCTTGCGCTTTTCACTCGATCGTGCAGTTCCTGGAGTAATTAGCCGGTTGGGATAATGGCCGAAGTGGGTTGACGTGCGGTTCTTCCTCCGAATGCATAGATAGAAGTAGATTATACGCGCTCCACTTGAGCATCCGACGCTAGTTTTTCTATCTTCTTTCAAATCGACGTTATCAAAAGGACGCAGCGGGCAGCAGCAGCAGCAGCAGCAGCAGCAGCGGGAAGAGAGGACGGAGATGAACCCTGTCCCCTGCGCCACCGGCGGCCGATTGTGTGTCACAGCGATCGCCCAACGCGAGGAGAACTGTCAATAAGGTCCCGTTTTCCGTGAATCCACGCGCACGCACGAGTTTCCGCGCTTTGTTTCGCTTTCGAGGGCGCCGGTTAGCGGCCGAAATGCTCTCCGGGAGCACGGCCGGCTTTTACCGTCTCGTCTTGAACCGATTTCGACGACGCGTTCAGGATTGCGCGTCTGCCGGGTTTCAGTCGTTCGGGCATCTGTTTTCGATTTCAGACTGTCTGGGCCCTTATCGGAGCAAGACAGTCTGGCGCGTTTCTGAGGTCGGATGAGACTCTGGAGCTAACAGCGATCTTTAGACGGCAATTCGTTGTTTCGAGACAATCTGCGATCAGATGTCTGAAAATCGGAGGCAGCCGAAATTAGCTTCATTTCATCAGCGCCTGACTGCGATTTCGCTCGAGTTCATCGCTCGTCCTTCGCATCTGCCACCCTCCGAAGGTCCCAATTTGAGGATTACGGGGTGGATTAGCTTGTGGACGATTACTTGTTTTCCGATGTCTCCGTGCCTGGGATAAGAAGTAATTAGCGATTAGACCTCAGCTCGCGGACTCTTTAGGGGATGGCGTGGCTCGATCGGCAAACTTCTTTTTTCCGGCAGATAAATGACCGTTTTGCGGGGCGAATAAATCAGGCGGTGCTTTGGGTCTTCGGGAGGTCGCAGGTTGGATAGAGTTGGTGGCCCGCGAGGGCCACGAGTACGCCTGCCGGACGCCGCGAGTTCATTTCGGATTTGCCCAGCTGCGGGCGGCTGAGCTTAACGCCGCTTCCGACGTGCGAATTCGCGCTTTTGAGGGCCACTTTTAGGGCTGCGCGTGAGAGTTCGTGTCGTAGATTTAGTCTGGAGTTTTCGCGTTTAGATGCGTATTTATGCTTTATTTTTGTTTCAGCTCCGGCGCTTTTGGGCTTCCCGCTACCTCCGCATCGCTCCTGAACCTCTTCGCATCGAACCGGCCCTACTTTACACTTGGACTTTTTCATTCCCGAATCAAAAGTCAATTTTGCATTTTTCGCCTTGAATTCCTCGCGATTTCTGAACCCTTTTCACCGCGGTTTTCTCCGTTTATTGCGCTTTCCGGGCTTCGGGATGGCCGCCAAAAGCGAGCCGCGGGCCGGTGGGCTTTTGTGATGTTTTTTACTGTCAGCGCTGAATCACAATGTCATCGATAAGACGCCTGTGGTTGAAGAGGAGGAGACGATGACCGCCGACTGACGCGTTTCCTTTTCTGTTCGTGCGTGGATTTCTCCTTCTATGTTACTTATACTCTTGTTCTCGTTTCAGATCGAATGGACTCCGGCTTTAGAAACTGACCAAGTTAGCATAGTGTAATAGCCAAAATGACGTAAGTTCCAACTTTTCCTCCGAGTTTATAAACGCTTTCAATTCTTAGAGAACAAGTGGTCGCTTCGGGAACAGCCGAAGTCATGTTCCACGACGACGCATCGAAGACCTGGATGCCCGTCAACACCGCGATGGGAGTCTCCAACCTCTCCCAAGTCGATCTCCTACAGAACTCCAGGATGGGCACCTTTAGGATCATCGCCACGCGGATTCATGTGAGTTATTGCTTATCAACCTTGACGTGTTTTTGTCAAAATTGAGCCTCAGCTGAGCTGCAGTGATTCATTGTGTTTACTTCCACCCTAATGATTGATGCGAGTGAGTAATCTTCAAGAGGATCCCGGTTTTTGCTTGCAGGATAGAAGCCCGGTGTTGAACTGCAATTTGTTCCACCGAATCAAGTACGTGTGTCCGAGGCCGACGTTCCACCAATGGCGGGATGAGCACCGGAGGGTCTTCGGCCTTAGTTTCCACGACGAGGACCAAGCCAGGAATTTCTTCTCTCTCATCGGCCAAGCGCTTGATATTCTCAAGCAGCCTCAGAATGGCCAGCCAGCGCATAATGGACACAACGGCGACATTTATGCTTACAGTAAGTCTCCTCCTTCAGATGATCTTAAGAAACCATTGTTCAAAGCTGAGCATCGGAGAACACTTTTTTGTGAGCTTTTCGGATAGAAACGGTCATGAATGACGTCCATAACTGTACCTGATTATGGGTGATTCAGCAAGGAAATGGTGTACTTTTAACCGCTAGAACGTTTAACATGAGTTCCTCAAAGACGATTTCTGGAGAGAAGTTAACACTGACCTTTACGACCTTTTTGAGAGTTCCTGTTTGCATAATATCTGTGTAACCGCTGCGTCAACAACAGCATCCCGACTAACTCCTCCTAATTTCAGATGACTCAGCCAGCAACGGCGTTTACCAGGAGCCTACAGTGGCGCACCACCTCCACCACAACGCGAACTCGGCTCCCGTTTTTCGCGACGCCGACCAGGACAGCATCTGTTCTAACGGTCAACAGCAACACATCCCCAACTACAGGTACGTCGTGAGGGACGACCTCATTTTCTCCCCTGTTTTTACGCGCTCATAATGAGACGCAATTAAATCAGTGTAGCGAATGACGCGATTTTGACTTTTTGCCGAGTTTCAGAAAGTCATCGCACTCGATTCATAGTGCCTCCGGAGCTGGGAACAACGCAGCGCCAGTCGGCTTGGCGGCGACGGCTTCTGCGGGTTCGGCTTCTTCGTCCTCTCTGATGAACACCCTCACGTCCGCGCAACGGCGCGCTTCTCAGGGTTCAACGACTTCATCTTCGAATTCGTCGTCGACTAACGTGCAGCAAAATGGGAACGGAGTCTACGCGGTAGGTGTAATTACGAGAAATGAATATCTTCCCTCCGCGAAAGTCACTTCTGCCCGTCTTGTGCGCATTAATTCCATGTCCTCTCCTTCGTGGTCGATCAAGCAGATCATCTCCGACGGCCTCGGCTTGTTCGTTTTCTGTTGCCTTTCGGAAACGCAAGGGAAGAAAGCGCTCGCCATGGTTTTGGTGATTCTTAAAATGCATTGTGGAGCCCCTGGACTTATTTCGTTTGTTTTAGGCCTCTAACGGAAACCACGCCGGAAGTCCTTGCCGAGCTGGTCCTCCTCCAGCGCCTCCTCTCCCAGTGGTGACCGGAGGACCTCCACCTCCACCTGGACCTCCTCCACCTCCCGGTCCTCCTCCAGCCGTGGCTTCGAACGCGCCTCCAGCTCCTCCACCGCCACCGGCTAATTTCGGAAAAGGTGGTGGCGGTACAAGCTTGGCCGAACAACTAAAGAACAGGGCGCAACTTAGAAAAGTTTCTACTGCAAGTAAGTCTTAGAATTCGATGAAATTTATATAACTGCAAATCTTTTTAAGGTTCGTCGGACAGCAACGGAAACAAAGCAGATCCACCTCCACCGAAGCCGATGGGAGGTGGTGGAGCCCTGCTGAGCGAATTGACCGCTCGATTGACGCTTAGGAAAACAGCGGTTTCCTCGGACGGACCTGCTTCCACCTCCAACGACAATGCGCCGCTGGAGCGAAAGCCGTCAGCTGCTGCAGGTGAGCTGAACATCTCGCTAATGTTGTTTTTATGCTTAATTGTTTTTTGCAGAGTCGGCGTCCAACGGCGTGACTAAGCCCTGGATGAAGACGAACGGATCCCTCGCACAGGCCGACTCTCCTAAGAGTCACCGAAAGTGAGTTGATTATATCTGGGTTTATTACAAGGAGTTTCGCAAATTGAATGTGATATTCTAGAAAATTAACTAAACGAAAGTTGTGTTCTCCCATTAATCGTTTCCTTAGTTTTGTCAGGGCCCCCAGCGGATCATCACTTTCGAGCCAAGAAGAACCGGCGCGAGCAGGCGGGGCTTCCAATGGAACTTCCGCTCTGAGCTCCGCCGAATTCCAGCAGTTGAAGCAAGAAATCCTCGCCGAAGTCCGAACTGAGATGCGCGCCTCCGAACAACGGATAATCGACGCAATCTTGGCCGAATTGAGGAAACATTGAAGAACTTTGATTTGAATAAATCCTTTAGGTTTCCCTTGCTTTACTTCTGAGTTGTATTTATGAACGGTGTCCCGACTGATCTACCGAATCTACGCATTTCAGTCGACCTTCTTGTCCCCTTCACCCAAAATCCTCCTTATCCTCCTCCTCCTACCCAATTCACTTCTTTGTGTTTCGGCTGCATTGTACATAAACCGCTCATCATCGCTGCTCGCTTTTGCTAGATCTTCTTAGTAGAGTACTCTATCTTTGTATCTTCTTGGATAAGTCACCCAGCCACTCTCCATCATCATCCTTCTCTGCCCTGTTTCTAGCAAACAGTTCTCCGTTGCTCATACTCTCCTCTCCCACTCCCAACAACATCCAATCTTCGCTCCGGCACTGCGCTTGATGTGATTGTCCTCTGAAATATTTATATTCTGATTTCCGTTGTACGATATCATGATGCTGATCGAGTCAGTTGTTTCTCAAGAACACTTGTCCTTCCTCGCCTTTTGCAATAAAGGTTCTCCTCTGGATCGGAGGCCAATCGATTATCGTCGGGCCGTGACGCGGGAAGGTGACAGGGTGCTCGGATCCGCCGCGCTGCGCTTTTTAGATTGTTTCTCGGCGGCTCCCAGATTGCCGCTCGGAGCTTTCGCGTGGCGGCCGCCATCTCATCGGGAATTAATGTACGCTGTACTACTTCCACCTTAAAAAAACTGGCGACGCAGCGCCGATGATAATATGCGAATGAAGGGAACACCGGCGGAAGGGCGCTTGGGAGAGTTGGTGGCTTGCCAGGGGAGCTGAGCCCGCGAGACGTCTGCTCTGGTAGTCTGTTTGTGTGATCGGAGATCTGGTTTGTGTGTGGAGTGCTGCGCGTTGGTTCTGAGGAAGCGCCGCCAACGGGCTTCCCTGTCTTCCCTGTCTTCCGTGTTCAATGAGTCATCTTACGTTTTGAGAATAGTTGCTGTGCTAGTGCGTGACAAGATGCCCGGTTTTATAATGGGGTGATAAACGGTGCGCTGAGAAGCTGCTGACTATTTTATTCGTGGGTTGGCTGTGCTGTTAAAATGTGGATTCGAGTTTGTGCCAATCACAACTGCGATGAAATTGCTGTTAATTGCGCCAAGACTTTTTCTGAGGTTGCACTTTGGAACAGCACAGTCATAACAGCGCACTCTTCTGACCCACATCAGCATGAAAAATCGGCTATTTTGCACGCAAGAATTGACTGTTTCGCGTTTTTAACCGCAAGCGAATGACTCATTCTCGGATGAGAGTGTCGCAGCTCGGTAGTTCTGATTGATTTATGTTCTTTTCTGTTCAGACGGGTCATGTTTCCTTCGGTCGGAAACGCGTGGTTTCTGGTTGTGATATCCGGGCTTCTAATTTGCTTAGCAGCGGCTCAACCCGACTTCGACTACTACGTCCTAACAAGACAGTACCCGGAAGCGATATGCCGCGCCGATAACGACGCCAAGCCAAACTCGTGCGAGATCCCCGGCGAGTCGGATGTGTGGACTCTTCACGGATTGTGGTAAGTGTCGCTCTAAGCGCCCGCTGGCGAAGCCTCGAGATGGCGTCCGATAATTGAGTTCTAACTTGGCTTTGCAGGCCCTCGAGCCGAAATCGGGAGAAACGTCTCGAATTCTGCACGCAAGACAAGTTCGATCGTGACGCCGTAAAGTCGATATGGAAGAAGCTACTGGAGGCGTGGCCCAATCTCCTCCGCGGCAAGGATGCGACTCAGTTCTGGTGAGTTCAATACGACCGGCAATTCTGGAATCGTTCGTTTAGGAAGCACGAATTTGAGAAGCACGGAACATGCGCCCTGGCTTACGTGAAGGACGAGCTGGGATACTTCAACACCTCGGTCGCCGTGCACGACAAGTTCAACATCGACAAGGCGCTTCAAGAAGGCGGCGTAAAACAGTCGGAAGACCGACGTTACGCCTTGGGAGATATCGTAGGGGCCGCCGAATATCGGCTGGGACGCAAGCAGATGCAGTTCCGGTGTGTTAAGGACAAGAATGTACGTCGGGCCAAGGATACCGTAACCCATTTATCTCTTTAGAACGATTGGCTTCTGGCGGACGTGCGGATGTGCCTCGACAAGCAGCTGAACCCGATCGACTGCAGTCCAGGACCCCGCTTCAACCTCAAGAAGTACGAAAGCATGGTTGCCCAGCGAGGAAACGCCGGGATGCCCACAGCGACGCCTTGTCCCAAAGACGGCATCAAATACCTCGTTTCGAGAGCCTCTTCGCAATCGCCCGGATCCGCTTCGATGTCCTCGCTCGCCCTCTCCATCTTCGTCGTCTTCGCATCGCTTTTTCTTTTTCGTTTGGATTAGAAATCGACGTCTTTTGTAATTCTGCCTCCAGAGTTGTGCTCAATATCGGGTTTTGTAAAATATAACGATGTCACGAATTGTTTGTTTTTTGTGTCCAGTTGTAAAATGGAAGCTCGCTGCGCGTTTCTTGCGCGTTCCCTCATTAATTAATATATAAAGCTCAAATATATTTCAGGAGATGCAAGAAACCAAGATAGAGTTGAACGCGGATGAAGTCATCGAAGAGGCCTGAAGCATAGACCGGTCGCGAGGAAGCCCACACAAGAAATGACCATGGCTCAGACAGAGCAGGGGTCAGGCGAGACTTTGCGTCTCAATCGAAGTTGCCAAAGCTCTTCTTGTCGGGTCATTCGAAACTGATCTCAACTGATGAAGCGGTCGGGCCTCCTCGTCTCCATCTTCGTCCTCGTCGCGGGCGTCCTCGTGCTCCCCGTGAAACCGTTGGTCATCAGAAACCTGACGAAAGAATACCACAATGTCACCGTTGATGGGATCTCGGAAGAATTCGGAATCTCCCCGTACGGAAACGATTCCTCACTTTCTCTGTTGAGCACCGGCGGTTAGTTAATAATCTTTTTTTCTTTAAACGTGCCTTTGATCAGCTCAAAACAGGGGAATGCTCGGAATTCTTTGTTCCTTCGGTGCCTTCTTTTGCATCTGTGCATGCTGTCTTGTTGCGTGTTGCTACTTCTGCTGCTGCAAAAGTAGCAACATGCAGAATACAGGAGTTTGAGAAGCCGAGAAGCTAAGAAGAACTGCTGAAGACTGACGTACTCTAATGATGGTTCAATAAACGCTCCCACTTCTGTGCTAGTTTTTCATTTTTGCATGTGATTGTTATTGCGATAATAAGTATTTCAGATATATATGTTCAGACTCTACTTTTGCCAACCAGCAGAATGGGTTTCCCTGAGCATCGACCGGCGGCCGCAAGGAGCTTTTCGCAAGCATCGACCACGTGGTTCAGACAACGTACTGAAGACCTTCGTTGACAGACATTCAAACGAGACTCTGCGTCTTAGTCAAAGTCGCCAAAGCTCTCCTTGTCGGGTCATTCGAAACTGATCTCAACTGATGAAGCGGTCGGGCCTCCTCCTCTCCATCTTCGTCCTCGTCGCGGGCGTCCTCGTGCTCCCCGTGAAACCGTTGG
>KN167698.1:42023-98009 GCA_000757745.1 Steinernema scapterisci
ACTTACTTCCTTCGGTGCCTTCTTTTGCATCTGTGCAAGCTGTCTTGTTGCATGTTGCTACTTCTGCTGCTGGAACTGAAGAAGAAAGGAAAACACGGCAATCACGCATAAGGAGAGATTCGAATAGAAGAAGCTAGGATCAAAGAACGCAGGACCTTGAAAAGCCGAGCAGCTAAGAAGAATTGCTGAAGACTGACGTACTCTAATGATGGTTCAATAAACGCTCCCACTCCTGTGCTAGTTTTTTCATTTTTGCATGTGATTGTTATTGCGAAAACAAGTATTTCAGATATATATGTTCAGACTCCATTTTTTTGCCAACCAGCAGAATGGGTTTCCCTAAGCATCGACCGGCGGAGCTTTTCGCAAGCATCGACCACGTGGTTCAGACAACGTACTGAAGACCTTCGTTGACAGACATTCAAACGAGACTGCGTCTCAATCGAAGTCGCCAAAGCTCTCCTTGTCGGGTCATTCGAAACTGATCTCAACTGATGACGCGGTCGGGCCTCCTCCTCTCCATCTTCGTCCTCGTCGCGGGCATCTTCGTGCTTCCCGTGGAACCGTTGGTCATCAGAGACCTGACGAGAAGATCCAACAATGCCACCGTTCAAGTGCATCCCGGAATGCTGCCGCCCGGAAACTACACTCCGGTGCTGTCTCTGCTTGAAGATGAGGAAAAGAAAGAGAAAAGTTTACTTTAATTTTTTTGTTCGCTTAGTACACATCTTTCTTTCAGAGTCGAAATCGAAAATTTCCTGGAGTGGACTGTTTGGTGGTTTCGCTGCCTTCCTCTGCTGCTGTGTATGCTGTATAGGCATCATTTACTTCGCCGTCCAATACATGAACAAAAAGAAAGAAAACCCAGAAACCCCCCAGAACCAACCAGTTACGCTCGAGCAAAGAATGCAGCAAAGAAAAGTCGGCACAGTCAAGAAAGAAGCTAACAAGTAAAAACACGAGAATTCGGATTTACATTGTTTACTTCTTCTGTTTTTAGAACCGGTGGCAACCCCGCGAACAAGGACAGGTACGCATACAGGTAAGGAAGGAGCTATGAGTACATTGTTTACTTCTTCTATTTTTAGAACCGGTGGCAACGCGAAGAACAAGGACAGGCTCTCATACAGGTAAGGAGCTATGCCGAGCGAGGAAGAATTGAAGAGGAAAGAACCCGGGAAGACGAGATTGAGATGCTACCTCCGCTTTGTCCGAAACGAAGCGTTCACAGTAAAGGAATAAACGTTTCCGCTTCTGTGTTCATTTTATGTTTTCTGCACTTGATTGTGATTACAGGGCCAAAAAGCGTTTGCGGCATTAAGTACAATCCTTCCGCCACGATTTCTTACATGTACGCCGTAATCTTCAGGACCCATTTTCACCATCCGGCGTAAGGCGAGCGTTTTCGTTTCACTTTGAAGAGATCGGGAACAACGTCGTCCTCGGTTGCGCCTTTAACCAGTTCGGTCAAAATTCTTCCCACGGAAACTGCGAGCTTGAAGCCAGATCCGGAAAATCCACCTCCGATTAAAATGCGAGGATCTCCAGGATAACAACCGATCACGTAGTGGCTGTCCTTGGTGACCTAAACGAAAGAAGCCGATTGAACGTGACACTTAAGGACGTTGGATACGGTATAGATGCATTTGTCGACTATCGCTGGTTCGGATCCATCAATGTCTGGGAGGTGTTCCGCAATGTGCTCCTTGACAGCTTTGTGAAGCCACTCGGGAATCGCGTTCAAAGGCTTATTCGGGTCAATCGGCTCTCCGGCGTGAAGGCAGAACTGAAAACACGTTTGCCAATTTCAGCATTCGAAAGAGCGCACCTTAATGTGCCCCGGATGGTCCACGGGCGGCAACATGTACAAAATGTCGCTGGAATCCTCGACGACCATCGTTGGGCAGTTTCCGTCTTCGTAGAATTCGCGGTTGCGCTCCACCTTCCAGTAAGCTACGGCCACTTGTTCCGCCTTAAAATCTCGATTCTCTTGTGCTTTCTTCAGTGATTCTCACCTGGGTCTCCACCGTGTCATGCAGATCGGGCAAGATTTGGTTCAACCATCCTCCTACCGTAACCACGACTTTCTTCGCTTTGTAAATCCCCTTATCCGTGATAATTGTCACGGTGTCTTCTTCGCTTTTGATCTGCTTCACCTTCTCGTCAAACTTGAACTCGGCTCCATTGTTCTGCGACAATTTCTGGACCGCTTTCAAGCATTTATCGGCATAGAGAACGCCGCCTTCGGGGTCGACGAGTCCGAACCAGCTGTCGTCGTACCGAAACTGGGGGAATTCTTTCTGCACTTCGTGGCCTTCCAGGAGTCGATGGTTCACTCCGTATTCCTTGAGGATCCGGGAACAATTCTTTGCGGCCATTTCTTTCGAAAGCCACAGAAGACCGCATTTGCTGAAAAAGATGAAGCGTTAGGCAGATTAGCGCGATAAGATGGACGTAATTTGACTAAACACGCGTGATTTCAGATTCAACCGATCATCCCAAAAGCGGTCAAATCGAATGAATCCCGATCGACCGGCCTCAGACGTCTCAAACCGATGTCGCCGAATCTCTCCGTTCCTAGTCATTCCAAACTGATCCGAAGCCATGAAGCAGTCGGGCCTCCTCGCTTCCGTCGTCCTAGCCATTGCCGTCTTCGCGATTCCTGCCTCCACACGACCCACCAGGAAGCTGACCTCAAGCTCCCACGACGTCCCCAGAACGGATATCAACGGAATCAGCTTCTCTCCACAAGCCAACGATTCATCTACTGCTTCATACAAAAACAAATCTGAGGGTTCCCTCGTTCACGGTAAACAACGGCGATAGAACAATGCTTTCCTCATGCTTCATTTCAGGTTTTTACGGAAATTATGGTCGCTACCGCGATTACGGACCATATGACGGGGGCAACCTAAACGGCGGAGCCGGAGCGTTTGGAACCCTCATCATCGTTGTGGCCGTCCTCTTCATCTGCTGTGGCCCTATCTTCTGTTTCTTGCTGTGCATCGGCGGACGCACTTACTGCTGCATGCGACCTTATGGGGGATATTATTATGGAAGAAATCTTAGCCTCGCTGGGATGTGTATTGGATGTTGCTGCTGCTAATGATTCTGTTCGCACTCTTATCCCTACAATAAATGTTCCAGAAATCTTTGTTTTGTCCGTTTTGACCGATTTCGCGCAACTTCTGCACTAGGCTGAACCACTGGGTGCTGTGAATCCAAATGAATCCCGATCGACCGGCCTCAGACGTCTCAAACCGATGTTCCCGAATCTCTCCGTTCCTAGTCATTCCAAACTGATCTGAAGCCATGAAGCAGTCGGGCCTCCTCGCTTCCGTCGTCCTAGCCATTGCCATCTTCGCGATTCCTGCTTCCGCACGACCCACCGGGAAGTTGACCTCAAGCTCCCACGACGTCCCCAGAACGGACATCGACGGAATCAGCTTCTCTCCACAAGCCGACGATTCATCTACTGCTTCATACGAAAACGAATCTGAGGGTTCCCTCGTTCACGGTAAGCAACGGCGATAGAACAATGCTATCCACATGCTTTATTTTAGGCTTTTTCGGCGCTGGGCATCGTAGACCCGTAGAAGATGGCGACCTTAACAGAAACCAAGGATGGGTGCTCAACGTCATGGCTGTGGGCGTTCTCTTCGTCTGCTGTGTTCCGTTCTACTGTTGCATAATGTGCATGGGCGGACGCTCCTTCTGCTGCGCGCGACATTATGGACCACGTCGTTACTATGGTGGTGGATGTTGCTGCTGCTGCTGAGGAATGTGTATCGGACGCTGTTTGTGCCTGTGCGCCGTGCATCCGTTGATTCTGTGCGCACTCTGATCTCTACAATAAATAGCACTGCAGGCAACGATTATCTATTTGAGGTGGGAATGGAAACAAGGAAATGGACGACGTGAGTTGAGATTTTCCAAAAATCGCCCACCTGATCAGTTTTTCGCCGCTCGCCTTTTCGAGTTCGTCCCAAAGCGCGTAGGATTCCTTCATGATTGGTAAGTAAGTTGAATCGCCGTGCGCATATCTTATAATTCTGGACTGGCCATGGCTGGAACCTCTCGAGTGCCCTTGGCAAAACTGAAACCTCAAATGATTCACGTTGTTCCTCCGCAAACCCACTTGCTCGAGAACCAGCGGTTTCAAGCCCTGTTTAGCCGCGTGATAGGCCGTGCAGGAACCCATGATGCCTCCTCCAAGGATAACCACATCAGCTACGCCGTGTTCCATTGGCAACCTGAAAATGATCAATTAGAATAAGTCCAGTGCAAGCGAGTCCAGGACCGCTACGACCACCACAACGAAGCAATCGAAGACCAACGCGACTGACGCTTCTCTCCTCGCCGGTCTTCTCGACGACCGCTTATCAAATCTCGTTTCGCACGTTGCGGACAAAAATGAACCCAGCACAACCGGCATCATAAACCCAATCAATACCGGACTACAGAGCATACTGGAAACGACAACATTAGGAGAGTTCGCCCATGATCCCATCCGATTTGTCCCCAAACTACAAACATACGACGAACTGCCAACAGAGTTTTACTCTCCAAACGTAACAACTTTAACAATGTGCCAACAATAATAACAACAGTGGTAATCTTACAAATTAACGTCTCTTGGGAGTGTTCTTGGGCGTCTTCTTGGGTGTTTGCTTCGGCATCTGCTTGGGAGTTTGCTTCGGTGACTCCTTCACGACCACCTTGGCCTTGGGCGTCTGCTTGGCGGCCGGCTTGGGGGTTTCCTTGGGAGCCTGCTTGGGAGTAGGCTTAGGGGTTTCCTTGACGGCCTGCTTCGGAGCTGGCTTGGGGGTCTCCTTGGTCTTGGGCTTCAGAGCGGCCTTGGGCGTCTGCTTGGGAGCCGGCTTCGGAGATTCCTTGGGAGCCTGCTTGGCCTTAGGCGTCTGCTTGGCGGAGGCCTTGGAAGTTTCCTTGGGAGTTTCCTTGGGCTTCTCGGCCTTAGGAGTCTCCTTGGGAGCCTGCTTGGGAGTCTCTTTGGCGGCCTGCTTGGGCTTCTGGGCAGCCTTGGGAGCTGGCTTCGGCGATTCCTTAGGAGCCTGCTTGGCCTTGGGCGCTTGTTTCGCGGCCACGGCAGCCTTAGGAGCCTCCTTGGCGACCTCCTGCTTAGCCTTCTTAGCGGGCTGCTCGCCAGCGTTGTCGTTGGCTGGAGCAGGGCGCTTAAAGGTGGACTTCTCAACTGAAACAGACACTTTAATCACCATTTAAATGAATTAAGAGCTTACCTTGAGTGCGTCCGTAGAGAACTTCCACTGGGACTCCTCCGATGGTCATGTTGCGTCCCTTGTCGAATCCTTCGCGGCAGGCGGCCTCGTCGTTGAAGGAGACCAGGGCGCACTTGGAAGCGCAGCCGTCCTTCTTGCGGAAGACGACGTTGGCGGCCGCGGGGAAGACCAGCTTGATCTGCTGGTCAGAGCACTCGCCTGGCACATTGCTGACCATCAGCTGGAGAGGGTTGATGACGAAGTTGGAGATCCTCTCGGCCCGGGCTGTGGGGTGCTTCGACTTGCTGCCGCAGAAGTCGACCGTCAGGGTTTCTCCGCGGATCTTCTTTCCTTGAAGGGCGTCGTGGGCGGCGTCGCACTTCTCTTCGCTGGCAAACTCGATCCAGGCTACGGAACGGTTGGCGAAGTGGCGCACGCTGACGATGTCGGGGTGGAGTTGCTTCAGCTCCTTGTCCTTGGCGTATCTTGGGAATCCTTTCAGGAACAGAGATTTCTTGTCGCGGAGCTCGCGGCGCAGATCTTCCTCTGCGAGGATGGCGTTCTGGGTTCCGTTGACGGCCTTGGCGGGAGCCTTCTTCGTTTCCTTGGCTGGAGCGGCGGCCTTCTTAGGGGCTTCGTCGACTTCCATTTCTTCATCGTCGCTGTCGTCGCCGGAGTCGAAGGACAGCTGGGGGACATCCTTCTTGGCTTCGGCGGCCTTGCCCTTCTTGGGATGGGGCGTCAGCACCTTCGGGACGGGGGCTTCGTCTTCGCTTTCGAGCTCTTCGTCGCTCTCGATGCCGGCGATCGCTCGCGCGATGAGATCGGACATCTCGCCCTCGGCGAAGTCCTCCATCTCCTCTCCAAAATCTGGCAGCATCATTTTGTACCTGGAATGAACACAAGAGTTGAGAATCTGTTTCTCTGACCGTTCCGCGCATAACAGCACCACGTCACGAATCGTAATATGATCAAGGAACACACGCAAAGTTGATACACGGCACACATTGATCCGGCTTAGTTAGAACACGCGTCGATCTGAAACGGAAATCAACAACACGCCGATCTAAATTAAATGGAGAGCAGTTCCGGATCTCCCTGGAATTGAAACAAAACTAACGCGTTCTCCTAAACGCGATCGAGAGGATCAGGAAACTAGCGCCTTTTTCGAAAGTCGCTATCGCCCCCTATCGATGGTTACCGTATCAAGAAAGTCGTGCTGGGAGTTGCAACCACTACAAACGGCGGCGGCAACATCGAGGTCACGTTGGACGAACATCGAGGTCACGTGTCAAGGAAGATGTGCGATTCTCTGGATTTGTGGAAGAACGATGGAGAAGAAAGAAGAATCGAAGTGTGAAACGCGGATGTGAAGAAAGAAGACTTAGGACTCGCCGAGGAGTGAAAATTCAAGGATAGAAGGCTCGGGATTACGGTAAAGCTTCGTTAGGATACGACGATCGCTTGTTTTCCGAAAAGAGCAAAGTGAGTGTCCTTATCGTATGCGCCATCTAGATGGGTGGGAAGGTAAAGGTTTAGGAGGGAGAAGGTCTTCGTGGTCCACTACTAACTCTAAGAAGAATACATAGCGATCTAGTGGATTCAGGAAGAGCATGTAAGTTTACCGCCAGCCTTAGCTCAAGTGATCGGCTTTTGATCTTCGCTATACTGTACCCTCCATCAACACGTTCCCGGCATACTTCTGAACCATCTTATCACAAATAATCGATCGCGTGATTAGGATCGATAAAAAACCGGTCAATCTGCAAATTCGGTCGGGAACGGCAGCTCACCTTTGTCACTCTCCGCCACGCCACTCGATTATCAGTTCACCCCTTCCCTTGTGCTCGCGTAGCTCGCACATCCCTTCCACTCCCTTTATCGGAGTTCATGCGTCCAATCATGTTTAGGTACAAATAGTTTTATTGTCCGCATAGTGAGTATATATCAACATAAGAATCACCAAAATCCAAAATAGAAGAAATCATAAATGCGCGCTCAATTGTCGTCCCCCGCGATCTGCTGCGTATCGGCGATTCCGCTGGGAGATCCCACCTTCAACTTCAGCGCGATTTCGGGTCGGATCTTCAATTCCTTCGGCTGCTCCCACGGGAAAGTGGCGTGTCCGAAATGGCCGTTCTTCGCGGTTTGCTCATAGATAGGTCGCTTCAGGTCCAAATCCTTGATAAGCTTGCCGGGTCGGAGATCGAAGTTGTCGTGAACAATCTGGAGCAGCTCGGGCTCCGTCAGAGGGCTGCTGCCGTAGGGAATGACGGTGATCGAGATGGGTTCGGCAATCGCAATAGCGTAGGCTACCTACAGGATACAGAATTAGCGCTCAATTGCGTATCAAGGGGTGTTACCTGGACAAGGCAGCGACGGCAAACTCCGGCCTTAACGAGCGACTTGGCGACCCAACGAGCTCCGTAAGCCGCGGAACGGTCGACCTTGGTGGGGTCCTTTCCGGAGAAAGCGCCACCTCCGTGGGCTCCCCAACCACCGTACGTGTCGACGATGATCTTGCGTCCGGTGAGTCCGGCGTCCGCGAGAGGTCCTCCGGCGACGAAAGTTCCGCAAGGGTTCAGATAAACCTTGGTTTCTTCGTCGAGAAGGTGTTCCGGAATGACGCTCTTCACGACGTGTTCCATGAGCTCCTCGCGCAACTGCTCGAGCGGAACATCTTCGCTGTGCTGGGCCGAAATCAGGACCGTGTGCACGCGAACCGGGATGGCGGCTCCGCTGCTAAACATGTACTCGACAGTAACCTGAAGATATTCATTTAGATCACTGAAAGGGAAAAGATATGCTTACCTGTGATTTCGAGTCAGGTCGTGCCCACTTAAGAACGCCGTTGCGGCGGAGTTTGTGCAAGCGGGCGACCAGCTGATGCGCGAGAAGCAGCGAGAGGGGCATCGCCTCGTCGGTTTCGTCCGTGGCGTAACCAAACATGAGTCCCTGATCCCCGGCACCGACGTCGTCGTCCGAGCGGTTCACGTGGACTCCGGCGGCAATTTCTGGAGCTTGCTGGTTCACCTTCATCACGAGCTGGCAGGTCTTGAAGTCCAGGCCCTTTCGGTCGTCGTCGTATCCGATCTTCTCCACGGCCTTGCGGACGAGCGCGTCGTAGTCCACTGTCGCCTTGCTCGTGATTTCTCCGCACAGAAACACGGTGTCATCCTTGGCGACCGTTTCTGAAAGCCTCGTTTAGTTCTGAACCCCAATGTTCCCACTTACCGCAGGCCACTTTGGCGTTAGGGTCGACTGCTAGGTGCGCGTCCAGGATCGAATCCGAGATGATGTCGCACATCTTGTCCGGGTGTCCCTCGCTGACCGATTCACTGGTGAACAGGAAGCTCTTCGTGTCGTGGACCACATGGCTTCCTCCGTTGGCCAAAATGAAACCTAGAATACAGTGCTTTAGTTCTGACTTTCGAATTGATGACGTCATCAATCAATTTTTCTTTGCCCGTCGCTAAGCCACTTTTGCCGTCAAAGCTCTCCCCGATTTCGCAACGTTTCCTCTCAAAAAACATGGCTAAGGCTTCCAAAGATCAGAGATTTGTTCTCAATATCTGTTCAAAAGTTGCTTGAAACTCCAGTCCCCAATATCAAAAGATTCCCGAATTTTAAGCCACAAATTTTAAAACGCCTTTTGCGTTTTCAGTTTCGATTCCAAAAGCCATAGCTTCAGAGGCTTCCTGCCCAATCCCTACTCCAGCTTCTCTCCCGAATTTAAGGCCACAATTTCACCCTCCACCAAAAGAACTTTAAAACGAACCGTTCTCATAAGCGGCATGAGTTCCGTTACTCGCCGACATGCTTCTTCTTCTCTTTTTCCTTGAAAACGATCTGCAAATGCGTTGGTGTTAGTTAGTCTTTTTTCGTTTTTGAATCTCGTTTTTCGCGAGATCGATCTCACAAGTGCGCACACCCAAGGCAAAGGGATGAACCCTAACTGAAGCCGGCGAAGACGGCCGGGGCTGTGGCTGGTGGGCGGAGCTTGCGAGTCTTCAGGCAGGGCCGCGCTCGCTGCGAAAGTCGCGATTTGTTCGAAATTCAAACGCGGATACGTTGCAAGCTGGAAACATCAAACGTTCGCGTTCCCTGAGGCACGAACAGCTGATCTTGGGCTAAACCAGTTGGACACGCATTTTATGGAACTCAACGGTAGAACAAAGAGAACGCTGGCGAGCAGAAGCGTCGTCAAATTTGGGAGAAGCATCGCAATGGGAGGCTCGCAGATTTTTGGTTTCTAGGAAGCAGCGCTGGGAGGATGAGTGGCGTCAGGAAGAAACGAAAACCACTTTGAGGACGGAGGCCAGCCTCAGAAGTGCACATTGAGAAAAGCGCGGCTTGGGGGAAAACACGGACAATGAACAAATGACACGAAAAGTACAGTGTTCACAAGTTCAGGACTGGTGACTTCGCCGTTGATGGAGGCGAACTGCGATGCTGGAACGACCCGGAAGACCAGTTCTCGGGGAAGCGCAGTTTCCAATTCGGACGAGAGATAATGAAACTGTTTCCAGATTCCAGATAAGATGCGAGAATCGGAGCGAGCGGATGCAAGTTGCGGGGTGACCCCGGACACGTCCTTTTGAGCACCTCAGGATCGACGTCGATCCGCCTTTCCCCTTTTAGCCTCTAAAGGATCAATGGAATCGAACGTCTTGCAAACTCGCAGCTGGGCCTTTGATGGAATTCCTTAGAAGATCACAAGATCCGATATGGCTGCGCGATTCACTGCACTTTAATGTTTTGCAGAGCGAAAGGACACCGTTTTTTGGTTTGTCGCGGCACAGAAGCGCTTGCAGCTGCCGGCAACCGGCAGATGTCATTCTTATGCAACCTGATGCAATCAGCCAAATGGAGGATTGCTAGAGGAACAGTGGTGCGAGATATACATATATACATGTATATCTATGAAAGATTATAACTGGGCCAGAGATAAGTAAACAATGGCAAAAACGGTATTTGACGTTGGATTAAACAGAAACGCGGAAATCAGGAGAATCAGGAACATACAAACGATGGCGCAAACAAACGGACCGGCTGTTAATCACGTTACACCTCAAATGAATCGTTCCAGACTGATTCAACAGATCTGCGACGCACTCATGTCTGAAAAGGGCAAACTTTACGTGCCTCAAAGATCCTCAGACAGTCTACAATCTGGGTAATACAAGCTGAAGTTTGCCCTTTAAGGACGGACAACTTGCCAAAACATCGTCTTAAACATCTATAAACGACGGTGGACGCTTGTTTGTTTAACCTCGCTGGTAACCGGAATTTCATCGTAGCATGGCACTGGGGCCAAAGTACGGTCCTATAATTGGTTACGGCGCCTGAACCTGGCATATGATCCCTCTGCCTGTTTTCCTCCTGCATTACCTCATCTTTGCCATCAACCAAAATCATAATAGTGATCTTGAAAGGTCACGTAAAGGCTGAAACATGTTGAACATCTGACTTGTTATAACACTAACAAAAACAATTAATATACAACAAAAACATCCTATTTTCTTGACGACTTCACTGGCGCGCAGTCGAATTTGCCGCGAATGATGTTCGCCTTCACGGAGATAAGATCCCGTCTTCTGCCTCCCTTGACGAGGACCTGAAAATGGACACATTAGAACATTCGATCTCATCCTCTCGTATATACCTGACTGTGTTCTTGGAGATTGTGGCCTTCTCCAGGGATGTAGGCGCAGATTTCGTCGCCCGTGCTTAGCCTCACGATGGCGCACTTTCGGTTTCCTGAGTTGGGCTTCTTGGGATGGCGGATGACAGCTGAATGGAGCGATTAGGATGGAAAGATTGAGATTCGAGCTTACTTTTGAGAACGATTCCTTTGAAGTGGTTGAAGCCGCTGATGACACTCTTGTCCTTACTGCGGCTACGGCGCTTCGGAGGTCCGCCTCGGTAATGCGTGAACTGAAAAGGATCATTTATAACGTTTATAACAATTTCCTCTAGGTTCTGTTCGTCAACATCGTTGGCTTCGTTCTCAAAGCGAGCTTTTAAAGCCAATGCTATCCCCCAACTATTATCACTCATAGCCACAATTTAAGGTTCACATATAACGATTTCCTGGATTGGCTTTTCAATCCTCCGAAACTCTGAAAGCTCACATCCTCCTTCAACCCTTATGACTAATGGTCACGGTAAAGAGCTCCAAACCTCCGAGTTTCTTCCACTAACGTATTAAGAACGATAAGATAATAAAACTTACCTGAAGGAAATTTTCGCGAAGACTCAGCGGCGAAGTGTGGATCCATGACGTCGACTGGAGGCTTGTGGCGACGATGGGCGTCGTTGGCACAGAGAGAGAGGTGAAGCCTCTCAGGAGGCTTGGGATGCCTCCGGCCAACCTCGTTAAACTCGAGAACATACCTGAAATGGAAAATAAAAGTAAAATTACGAGTTTAGGAAGAGTAAACACGAATGTGATCAGAGCGAATTGCAAAACACGGCTATCTCGCATAGAAATACACGCAAGTTTCCATTTTTGCCAAATTCTTTCAGATTCACGGACAAAATCAGCGCTAGTGACAAAACCTTGATTTCACCCACCTTTCAGCGTCATTGATCAGCTGAAGTCGCCCAAAACAGCATTTTCCACGGCCAAATTTCTCTCGAATCTCGAGCTTTTCTCCCGAAATCTGCATTCTGCCAACTTCTGCGCACCGTAGTCCTTTCTCCGACGATCAATCCTCGCGCGTCGAAACCAGGGCTGTTTACGTCGATGCAAATCCTCGTATCGCCCATCGATCTTCTCCTCTTCAGCTTGTTTCCGCGGTCGCCGACGCGCTTCCTAAAACGCGAACAAATTGTGTCATCTTCTTTTCAGAGCTGATGTGTTAAGCGGCGATGAGCGATCAGCCCACATGACCGAAGCTGACCAAGAACCGATGGCGACCTTCTCGGGCTCGTGGAAGTTCTACACAGCTCTGGGGGTCGTTCTCTTCGTCGCCACTTTCGGGATCCAAGGAATCGTCATCGCATTCACCGGAGCAATATGCTTCATTCTGGGGTAAGTATTTTCGGGGATTTTGTGCTATTCAAGGGTGAACAACGAAACAGCGAATCCTGGAATGTTTACCTTTCGAACACTTTCAAGATTCGGATATCTTTTCGAGTGATATGTGCATTCTAAATTATTGTACTGGGGATTTTATTGAATTCAACCTTCAAATTTCTACTGCAAACATGTCTTTTAAAGATTCATCTTCGTGATGCTGAAGACGGCGAAGGACCGAACGAAGATCTTGGAGCGAGAATTCGCGAAGGTCGCCGAAGAACACCGATTCTCGCACGGAGTCCAAGAATTCATCTCAAACCGGGAGCGATTCACGGACAAATCAATTTATGAACAAACCCACTCGATGACCAAATCCTCCCTTGTCGACCCCATCCTTGAAGAGGTTAGTTTCTTCTATTCAATCTCCGATTTCTTATTCAAGTATCTTTAGGTCTTAGGATTGATCGTTCGCGATTTTGTGGAAACCTGGTATTCCCAACTATCCAACGACCAACTCTTCAAAGAAAGTCTCAAGAGAACTGCCCGAAGATCGATCGGAAGACTGAGCCATTCGTAAGTAAACGAGAAGTTGAATAGTTTTATTGGAACCCTTTAGGATGCAAAAAGTCGACTGGGTTCCCCTGTTGACCCACGACTTCATGGACGACTTCGCTTCGCATCTTCGGCTTTATCGCAAAGCCAAGGAGCGCTGCATCCTGAAGAAAGATGCCTCCGAGGAAGACTTGGAATCCGACTTCTTCGACTTGGAACTTGAAATGGAGAAGACGTATTGCCGGGATCTCGTTTCCACCACGCCTCAATACGAAAATGGTATTTCAAAAATTTGAAAACGACGTCGTAATGATCTTATTTAGCATATCTTCATGACATCTGCGATATCCTGCTCTACCTCTTGATGCCTGCGGAAGACTTTCGCTCCAGGCCTCTCAGATTCATCCTGCGCGAAATCATCGTCAGGAAGATTATGATGCCTCTCCTGGATCAATTCTCAGATCCCGACTACCTCAACCATATTATCGTTTGGCTTCTCAGCAGCGTATCCCTGAGTACCGACGATTTCATCACGATGGTGGAAACGAGCAGAAGCTGCCACGAATTGGAAGCGCTCCTAGAGTCGCTCCAGGAAGAGATGTGCTCGATCCGAGGTCGCGATTCTGGAGGCGAAGAGGCAGCCGTTGGAAAACAGCAGCTAGGAAGCCTCGAGCATCTGGAGAACGTCATCAAGCGGCGGATGCAACGGCTGACTTCGTCTTCGTCCCTCAACGGGCCTCGTGAAGGAAGTCTTGCACGAGGCGATGATCCCAAGGACCAGCTCGTTCAGCTGCCCATCGTCGTGGTGTTAACGAATAACCAGGCGGTTCGATTCTTCATAGATTTTTTATCTGTGAATGGAGGCCAAAGCTACATCGACTGCTATCTGGCCATTGAGGTAAATGACTTCTCTAGCATTTCGGATAAGTTGTCGTTTTCAGGGCTTCAAAGTGTCCGTCGAACATCAACTTAGAGGGCTATCCAACGGAGAAACAATCGATTCGGAAGTTTATGAAACTATCAAAGAAGCAGCCGTGTTCATGTACCACCAGTACTTATCACAAGAAGCCGTGACGAGGGTTTGCATCGACGATGCTATCATAAACAAGTTCCTGGCCACGATGAGGAACGATGAAACTTATGACCAGTGGTTCGATGCCATCCAAAATGAGGTAACTTTTGAAGTTCTCTTTAGCTAATTTAACTTGCTCAATCCAGATCATGAATATTCTGAATACGGACGAACGTTTCTATCCGGCGTTCAAGAAAGATCCCGGATACGTCGATATGCTTTCGTCGCTTGGAATCCTCGGCGAGGACTATGAAAGTGGAACAGATGAAGACAACGCGAGCCAGTCTTCTAGAAGCGTAGAACTGAGTCATTCGTCCTCTGTAAGACTAACCCATAATATTTTCGAATGACTTAAATCCCTTTCAGTACAACATCATGCCCTCGTCGAGTTCTCACTCACTTTCCGGGGACTCCACGATGCATATTGCCGTTGAAACTCTTGGAATTGGGCAGCAGGGAAAACAAACGTTTGCCCTTTACAACGTCCGAGTCACGAAAAAGAGCGGCACGACATCGTCTTCTTGGAACGTAATTCGGAGATACTCGGATTTCCATACGCTCAACAGTTTGATTCTTGCCAAGGTTAGATTTCGATTCCTCAAAAGATATTCAAAAAACCCCATTTCAGTTCCCACAGCTCTCAAGCGTCAGCTTCCCAGGCAAGAAAACCTTCAACAACTTGGACCAAGGATTCCTGGAGAAGCGGACACAAGCGTTGAACCAGTATATGATGGCGCTGGTCAATCCTAACGTCCTGAAATCGACTCCAGAGCTCGAATCCGTAGTGCTGGACTTCTTGAGCCAACGGCAGTACGTTGGGTCGCGGGAAGGACTCCACAAGAAGGTGATGAACGCGATGTTTGACGGAGTCAAGGCGTTTGGATCCGCCGTGACTTCTATGCCAGATCAAGTCTTTGATGGAGTTTCCAAAGGCGTAAACGGATTGAACAGAGCCGCGAACGTAGTGCTTATGAAGGTAAGGAATGTTTATGGTTTTGGAAATCTTAATTAAGTTTTAGAACTCGAACAGCACTCGCTCATTAAACGAAGGTTCGGACCGCGTGGCTGCGCAGATCACTGACCAGGTAAGTCAAACATCCTTCATATAAACCTTGATTTCTCCTAATCTAGGACTCCGTGGACAACATCCCAGTTCGCGTCCTGATGCTCTTCGTGGACGAAGTGTTCATGCGCGGAGAAACCCAATTCTTCCGCAGACAACTGACCGCCGTTATGCGCCAGTTCGTCAACGCCACATTGGGATCGTCGATTAACCGGAAAATTGTGGATCTGGTCGAGTGGCTCACCTCCGAAGAGCAAGTCGCCCAATACATCCTGGCGTTCCGGAACTCGATGTGGCCGGGAGGTCAGTTGGCTCCAGAATCCGTGGAAAGACCTCGCGGAATTTCGATGCTGACGCGCATCTTTGCTCGGGCGATGATGCTCAGCGCGCTGCCGGAACAGCTCAGGATGTTGATGGGCGCCACGACCACGAACAATGGCGTTTGGACCGTTTTCGAAGCCCTGCAGAACCGAAGACTCAACCGTCGGCTGCTCTACGTCCTCTTGGAGCGGCTTCTACTTACAGTATTCCCGGACAATCGCTTCGACCGGATTTTGCCCCAACTCCACAAGAAGAGTCCTCGTGTTATGATGAGTTGACCTTCTTGAAACCAACTCTTAGGGTTTCGAAGATATCCATATCCCGGTGCTACGCTTTTCCCGTTCTTCGCCATCATTTCACTTGCTTACGGTTGTTTTCTCTTTCTTTGACAGGTATTATCTATCGCAACAGCACAAATGTAAATATGTATCAATGTAGTTTCTGTCCCTAGTCCGTTATAATTAAAGCGTTAATTTGTGTTTTGTTTTGGGAGATTATTGGAGTTGTATTGAGTATCAGGTATACTTCTGAAGGTTCGTGCTCGGTAATAGGATCTCTAGCTGACGAAATGTGTTCAAAAGTAATAGAGTTCTTCAGGAATCATTATTGTGCGATTTAGCGGTTTGAAGCTATAGCCTCTACGGTTGCTATTAGGATATGGTTCCAAAGATTGCCTTGCCGGTAGCTTGAAACACAAAATTCGAGATTCCAAGTATGATTCATAGTTTAATGCTTCGGTGATGTTGTTTTCGGCGATGTTGCCACCGGATGTTGTGACGAAGATTGGAGCGTTCTAGGCTCACGGAGCTTTTTACCAAAATTCAGCAACCGATGTATCGGTAATTAAGTAATGCTATGTTTTGAAGCATTCTCGCAAAACATACTATTTTCGATTTTCGCCTTCGTCACCCTAATCATTTGCGTCATTCATGACTGAATCTGTCAAACGAAAAGCTAATCTAAAGAATCTTCGAGGGTCCACTTTAATCAATACATCAAATCCACTTAATTACGCTTCTAAAACAATACGAACAAGCAAACTTTGTACAAACAAACTATTCTCCCCGTTTCTCGCGTTCCTCTCAGAGAGAATTCGTGGCTGCGAGCCCCGACTTCTGAGATTCGATGGACAAAGGCTCCGAAAGTACCCGTTCGGCGGCGTGTTTCTGTGCTGCCAGTGAAAACGACAGCGTTTCCGGAGTTTCCACTATCGTGATGAACTTCTTCTCCGGCACCGGATCCGCCTGCGGTGCAGGCGGCGGCCCCTTTGCCGCTTTTGACGTCGGATTCGCAGTAAGCAGGAGCATCGGGAGGAAGAGGATTCCATGGATCAGCCCGAGGCTTATCACGAGAACCGTCGTTTTGATGAACACGCTGACCATGTAGGAATCGATGAGGCCCAGAGGGGCGATCGACAGCATGGTCGAGAAACCGGCCTGGATCATGGGCCAGCCGATGGATCTGGAAGAAGGAGAAATGTTCTGCGGTTAGTGAGCGATGGAAACTAACCTGAGAGCATCCGCCAGCCGAACGTCGCTTGGCCAGGATTTCGGGTTACGGTAGTAGTGGTAGCTGATATGAGCTGTGTAATCCACAGAGAAGCCGATGGCCATAAGAGTTGTGCACATCGTGATAGGGTCGAGAGCGACGCCCCATTGGGACAAGAGGCCAAATACACCGACGTTGATGGAGACCATGGCCATTGTGCTGGAGGCGATCGACGTGTAGCTCGGAATGAGGCAGAGGCACGCGATGGCCATCGTGCCAAGTGCTCCGAGAACGGTGCTGATCGTTGTTGGGCCAATTGAATCAAGCTGGTCCACGTAGAAACTGTAGGACTGAAAGTATGAATTAGATTTGAAGCTGGATTTGCAGGTATACCTGGAATACGGTAACATTGTACGGAAAGAATTCTTCGGCCAGTGCTCTCCAATCCTTCTGGAGCTGCGCACGCTCGTTCCACGATCCAGTGCTCATGACGGAGCCGGTGGAGAACATGAACTTCTCGAGGCCCACGACGGTCCCGTTCTCCCTCTTCAGGCGCACCATCTCGTTCCATCTTCCACCGCCGTTTTCATAGTCGTCAAGCCAGCTCTCCAAGTCCGGGTAGAAACTGGCCTGGTCGTCGAGATTCAGAAGTCCTTTGGAGAGATAATTCCTGAGCCAGAAAGTCGTGGAATTCCGACCCATCGACTTTTCCATGGTTTCGAAGCGGTCGACTAGTTCCAGCATCTCCCTCTGGTTCTCTTGGTACGAGAGGTCGGGAGGATTGTTGACGAAGACGAAGACGAGAGTTCCTTGCCTCCACAGGTAGTGCTCGTAGACCCAAGCGGTGGATTTCAGAGGCGAGTCCGAGAGGATCAGATTCGACGAGTCCATGCGGATCTCCATCGTCAAGCAGCCTTGGATCGAAAAGTACCAGTATATAAGGACTGTGAAGCCTACTGCAACTTTGGTCTAAAGCACAACATAAAGAAATTGCTCAAGGTTAATGTATCTCACCTGCCACATCTTCAAAAGCCTACAGTACTTGGAAACGATTCCATTGTGAGCGCCAGGTTTGTGGACGACGTCGGCTTCTTGCAGGACAATTTGGGATTGTTTGTTAGGGAAGATCTTCTCCTTATTCATAAGACGGTGGCCTTCGTATACTGTAGCGGCGACAAAGAATGTTAGCTGAACAAAATTTTCCTTGATTTAAGCTTTTTTTAAGCTTCGAACCTGGTAGATGAAATCGATAAGAACTCCCACAGCTGTGTAGATACAGAAGAGTCGAATTGCAGGGGTTGAGGCCAAGGCTCCTACGGCAAAGCTTAGGCCGTTGGTGAGTGACGTCAGAGTGATCGAGGGTCCGGCTTCTTCCATTGTTTCCGCTAAAACGGACAATTAAGATCAACCGAAGTACCTCATATCTTACCTATCCTGGTTTCCAATGTATCTTTCTTATTAGTCTTCCTCCACGCATGTTGAATGATGAAAACGTCGTCGCATCCGACACCGATGACCAAGAAAGGCATCACAAGGGTGATCGAGTTGAAAGGGAGACCTATCAGCAGCATCAATCCAAACCTGTAAATAATTATTTAGATTGAATCGATGTCATGAATCAAATTACGTAGTTCCCACTGCCATCAGAGGTCCCATAGTTCCAAACAAGGCTACGAGGAACATATCGACGAATTTGAAGTCCGGATCGTTTCGACTTCGCGACGTGATGAAGATGAATGTGAAGACGAAGACGATTGTGAGGCTGAAGTATGGAACGCAGGACATTCCGTTACGGCGAACCTGGAAAAAGAAGAATTAGAAATAGGCAAGGTTTAGAATCGCTTACCTCGTGGGACACAACTCCATCGCTGGAGAGGGTCACGTTCACCAATTCGTTCTGGAACTGATTTACGAACGTAAGCACCTGTTTTTCCCAGCGGTTCAGCGTTTCCGCGACTACGTCGTTTTGCTTGTCCGTCCGGAAATACAACACGACGACCCTGATGGCCGTTATCCTCTGGGAGTGGGGGTCGACATCGACTCCCGAGAAGTGTTCTCCCACGTAGTATTCGTCGTTGTAGAGGTGCATCGTCGGGTAGGTCAGCCGGAAGTTGGGATGGAGCCGCTGCGTCGTGTTTCGGTAGATCAGCCGGAACATTGGGATAATCTGAAACTTGTGGCATGTTCAAGAATTCAAAGCGACGTTTGAGCTCACCTGGTTGTCATTGCAGGGCCCTGTGCAGAGTTGGCTGAAGGAACATTGGCCCGAGTTCGTGAGTGGACAAGGAACCGTGAAGTTGTAGTTGAGGTAATTGGAGATCCCCTCCACTTCTTCGAGATACCTCTCCCGGAGAAGATCTTCAGTGTCATGGGCTGTTATGGCCACCTGAAATCAGTGCTTCATTAGAACGTTCGCGAATCTCCGCATTTCGAGGTCCGCGCGCATTCCTAATTGCCGCGATCGCCGCGCGAGGAGTATCCGGGAGGCGCATAAAAACGTTTTCGTGTGCTGTAATCGGCGTGACCACACGCTAGCGGAGGATCCAGTTTCGGGATAATCTTCTATTATGAGATAATGGTAAACGTGCTTTGGACTGAGCGCGTAGTCTCGAAAGCAGAAAACAAATAACGACTGATTGATAAGGATGCTCTACGACGACGAGCGCTGCGCACGAAAACGGGCATAATGGACATCGAGGATAGCAATTAAGCGAGATTTTTGTCAGTGGAGCGCTGAAGGGATTTCTTTGTGCTACTTGGAAGCGCTCTGGATTTCATTTTTGCGATTAGGAACTGAAAGGACACAAGTATTTAAGCGTTCCGTATGCTGAATTCGCAAGTTGCTAGTCATAGACAAAAACGGTGTCTAGACAGAAAGTCGCGCAGTCATCATCTCCTTCATGAGGCAGTTAAACCGGGAGGTGTCTCAAAAAATGTCGAACGAGCGTCATTTCCACGCTGCACTCTTAGCGACCAGTCGGTCGGTCCTTCAAGCGAAATCGCCTTCGACACAACCACTTGTCGACACACGACACTGGCCAAATGACACCCTCTCGAAGCAATGAAACAGACGAAAAACTGTTTGAGACAAAATGCGTCTCGGCGATCCCCATTTCCAGACCCTCTAATCGCGATGCTCAATATGCTGATTCACATGAATTCCTCCCAAAAATGGCGATCAAACTGCTCCCAACTAATCCGATTTCCGCTTTTTGCAAAACGTTTTCCCCCGAAATATTCTCGTCGGATAATGCAACACATTCCGCCATTCCCAGGCGCAAAACCATCCCAGGACCACCTTCGCTGAGGGCTGTTTTTGGACGCACTTCAAAATTTATCCCCCGCAAATAAATAGTTTCTGCGCCGCCGCGGATGCGCCACGCGTGACCACTTAACGCGGCATCTTTTCGAGGTCATCTTCTGCGCCTCACACGAACGGACGAAGCATGCAAGAATAAGTGGCCAGTAACAAACCAACCTCGAGCCAGAATTTCCCTCCGCGGTCGTCGAAGAATTCGTTGGCTACCGCGTGTTCGAAGTGTGACGGGGCGCTGGAGGGGCTGTAGAGGTACCAGATTCGGTTCTCTTCGGTGAACCTGAGCAGGCCGACGGCGCTGATCACGGTGATCAGGATCGGGATACTGAAGAAGGCCACTGCATGCCTGAAATTGAAGAATCGTTAGTTGAAGCATTTTGGAAGTTTGTGCGAGTGAAAAAGCGCTCCGTTTCACACCGAAATCATGCAAACCCCAGGCTGAAAAGATGAATCGAAATCTTGATTTCCAGTGAACCCGAAAACGAAAACATCCTCCGAAGCGACGAAGCTTGCTGAGCAGAGTTTTACGAGTCCTCTCGCTGCCGTAAATTTCATCGAGCGACTTCTGTTTTCGTCCGTGGTTCTGGTTCTCGCGGCAGCGGCTTTCCCTTTTAGGATTCCTCCATTAATAATCGCAATCCGGACTCTTCGCCTCCCTAATTTCCGTGTCAATTAATTACATGCACATCCACTGAATCCCTGCATATCGCCGATCTCCGCCGCACTCCAACTGTCCTTCCTTCCTCCGCTCCTCACCGCCTGGGAACATCTGTCCGCGGCGCACATTATCTTCTCCTGGTCATGTAATGTGTATATTCGCTGTTGGGGATGAAGAAGACGAGGCGAACCGGTCAGTGAGCATCTGCGGCTGCAGTGGAGAAGCCCGGAAGAACAGGAATCAGCACCGAGAACTTTCACTCCCGAGACGGCGTCTCCTAAGCGCACTCGCGCGATGTTTCATTGTTGTCGCGGGCGCCGCCGGTAACAATGAGAAGAGAAGAAGACCCGAGAAGGTTGGAACGAGATCTGGAGAATTCGAGGAGCCGAAGGCGAGGATTAAGTGGATGAACGGATGTTCGCTTTCGTTGGTAATCCGTCCGCGAATGACGAAATTCGGAGTCGAAGACGGAGAAGAAGAAACGGGTATTTTTGGGTTTCCGATTCACGTTTTGATCAGAGCGTTTGTCAGTGATCATCAAAAAAGCGATTTCGCGGAAAGATATCCTAAACTATTCCCGAAAGAGTGGGGTGATCTATGGGTGCTTGGGGAGGTGGAAGCGAATCTGGTGAAGCGGGAGTATTCAATACAGGTACAGAAAGCACTTTCTAAACAAGTTTAACAGGGTTAAGCAAAATCTGGCGGCGTCAAAGAGAAAGCTTAACAGCTCAAGACAAGGGCTACTGATCCTGGCGCTTGATCGAGCATATTATAAGGGAGCCCTCTAAGGGGAACTTGGCAACTTGAGGTTTAGTTATTCATGGCGAATGGCCTTCGAAAGTCACAGAAACTAGTCAATCACCTATATTCAACTATCTCAAACCAAAGACCACTTGAATGCTAGCAAATCTCACAATTTCTGCTCAGAGAAATCGCTCCAAACTCTCGACGTCCTCAAATCTCCGTCAATTTCACTATTCAACGGTTCTCCCGCCAAAGACCATCTAAGATAAATGACGTAAACTTAGAAGGCGATGACCGATAACGAACACATACGGTTTCTCTTTGTTTTTTCCTCGCGCATCGTGGGTCTAATTTACAGTTTTCAGAGTAGATAAGCCCGCTGCCGTGAAGGTTAAAGACGCGGAGAACAAAGGGTTTAAAGGGTGCGTGGGGCGCACAAAGGGTCCCCTTAAGGAGTGAAAGGAGATCTGCTTACCTGCAAACGATCTTGCCGAGGTTGTGGAAGAAGTGTTGGACGTGCCGGGAAATGTAGAAGCCCAGCGACTTCATGGCGAGGATCTGCTGGACGTCGTCGTCGGTTCTCTGCTGCGCCTTCTTCGGCGGCGGCGTTCGAACACAGAAAGCGCGCGCGACTTAGGCGTCGTCGACGATCCTGAAATGATCGATTTCGATATCCGCTCAATTTCGTTCCGCGCACGCGCGTACGTCGAAGGCGAAAGCTACTGCTGCTGCCACGAAGGGAGGAGGAGCCAGCCGCGACTGACTCAACTGCTGATTCCGATGGAGATCTCCCCTTTAACGACCAATTTTCACGCGTTGGACATTCGTTTCTCGTCGTCAACGTCGTAACATTGACCGCTGATCGCCGCGCCGTTGAAAAGAACATTCAACCGGCTGTTTTTGAGGAATGTTGGGGGTGGACATACGGGGACGGCTGCACTCAGGAGGGAGAGGCGGAGGGCTGAGTGTGTAAGGGTTTCGGAGATATCGGGGCATTTGCGGATTTGGAGCTATGGCAAAGAAGTAAGAGAAGCATGTCAGAATAAAACTCACACAGATCAGTAATTATCCACACAAATTTTGACTCATTCTTCAAATCCGTAAACATAAACAAAACACCAAACTCGGGAATTTTGTAATCCGTTTTTCAAACTTGTCAGAAAACTTCGCCTTGCATCTTCTTCACCAGCGGATCGCAGCAGATCCTTAAGACTTGACCGCTCAATTAGGGATCGTCTCTTAGACCAGCTGAGATCAGAATCGCGAGTCCACCTTATAGGGATAACAGCAATAAATCTAGAAAACTACATGATTTATTATTCTAGCCAGATCAAATCAAAACTCTGAATCAGATGAGCTTGTGCAGGTCATAGAAAGCTCAAAGACAAATCATCCAGTCTTCGACTACAAGTGCAAGCCCAAAACAGGGAGCACACAGGGAAGTCATCCTGAACCACAATCAGTAACGGGCAATCCAAGTATTTGTCAAAGTCACAAATCTCGTCCACCGCGCGAGTTGACCGCGGGTCGACGTCGGGGAAAGAAAGCGCCGGGAAACCAGAAGCCTGGTTCGGAACCTGCCCGCTAGGGTTAAAAGTGACCGCGCGCTCGCTGACCGTCGCCACGAACCGGACCCGAGGCGCGTTGCTCAGGCTTTAGGAATTTGCATGCGGGAAGCGCGATGACTCCTCTTCTCCTATCAACAGAATCATATCAATTAGCCCATAAATCCGCGAATCACCGCCGCATCCCGCAATAATCGGATCTTTTTCCGCTTCAGTTTTCATTCAATCGCCTCGTAAATCGCGCGTAGGATTGCAAAAGCGAAAGGCCACCGTCGACAATCTGTGTCAACATGTTATAATGTAATTTTTGTAGCTTAGGGATCAATTACGGTAGAAGAGTTATGTGGAGCAGACGCGGACGAGCACAAAAAGCGCGGAATACGAGCCGATTAGCGTGGGGAAGAATGGGCGAAGAAGACAACGTGCTCCTGGCGCTGGTGGTTAGGGGTGGTCAGCGAGAGGAGGTGGTCAGGAAGGGAAATTAGGGAGATTGATAGCCACTTAAATCCGCAAAGGAAGCCGTTCGAATTCTGCAAACGGACCACGAAGCGCTTGGAATGGGGATGAACAGTGGCAAAAAACGGAAGCGGTTCGGGAAAGAGGCGAAATGTTGGGTAAGAGAGTCGAGAAACCCGTTTTGGGATTCTTGGGTGTTCGTTTATGATTGATGCAGCTCATGGGGATTGGCTAAGACGTACTCGTGCTTGTAAACGCATAAAACAACGCTGAATTGATTACAAGCGCGGATTAGGTTGATCCGAGCACGGTCAGTTTAATACCTACACCCTCTAAAGGGTCTTTCTCGCTCTTCAGCTGCTAATTACCGTAAATAGATCGAAACAAACAAAAATCAATTGCGAAGAGCCTGAAAGGCGCCTAAATAAAGAACCGCATAGGAGAGTAAGGGTAACCCTAAACGAGTGACGTGACCCACTATTGCAACTTGCAGACGTAAACGCAGGCGAAGAGATATTGAAAGGTGTGGTATATGTACAGGCGCGGAGGATTGGATTGAGATTGGGTGCACTTAAAACGCACGTAAGAGCGGTGCAACGCGCGACCTGGCAACTTATCGAAAACATCTGTGGAGGTCACTGTTGAGGAGGACGTTGCGACCAATCAGTTCAGGTTGTTTCAGGGAACTGCGCGAACTTGCCGGACGCCGCCGCGTTTGGGTGCAGAAAGTGGGTTTATCGTGGGTGAAGATTAGGAAGTGCTTGGGAACGGTCGAGAGTTGTTGGGCGCGATGGCGAGAAGGGATGGGAGGAACGTTTAGGTAACGGAGATTAGATCCTCGAGGTTTCAGAATTGCCGAATTGCACGGAAATATTATCAGTTTGCTATTTCACACTAATCAGCGTTTGTTTACGTGATTCTCGTTGTGGGAACGGGTACGGTATGCTTCAAGAATGGTATAACTCTTATTTAGTTGCCTTCCACGTGAGAGTCACATGCTGATGGAGGTCACCTGGAGAGTTATGCAATCGGCTGATTGAGTGTGGAGGCGGCAGCCTTGGAAGGAGACTCGATTGCATGGATTGAGAAGATAGAGAAATATGGCGCTGACAAAGAATTCGCGTTTTAAAACCACTTCAAACAAGTTCCAAGGGATCTTCAGGAAGCGAAGATTTGCAAGAAGAAGCCTCGTGTTAAAGGGAAATCTCGATCACACCAAAGCTCTTCAATTGTGCTCTAAACTGCAACTGGTCTCGGCTGTTGGTATGCTTTTCGCTACCAAAAGGAACGCCGCCAGATTCAACTGTCATCTAGAGCCTCCGATGGACGAATAAAGCTTGGCGAAATCCGCTGGTTACAGTAGCCGTCGCGTGTGGATGTTTTCTTTTTTTGCATCCGATCGAATATTTCTCCTTCGTGCTTCTCGCTTGTCGCTCTGATGATCTCCCTCACGGCTGCGTTCCACTGAAATTGGTGGAATCAACTTCTACCGACGGGATTTTGGATCTGAACGCTTCATCTTCCAACCGGATCCTCGTCTTTTCTTCGTGCAAGAATGTGACGATTCCAGACAGCTCGATTTCTTGTTTGTCTGGTCTTACGATGTCTGGATTTCTTGTGTCTGTTGCCCGTTTCAACCAAAGCTGTCGGGAAGTGAGCTCGGTTTCCAGACATCTTCGTCTCGTTTGTCTTCCAAACGCTATCTACAGACGTCTGGCCCTATCCACGCCTGTCTGGACAGTCTAGACTTTGCCATGATCAGCACTAAACCGTCTGAATCCTCAAACTGATCCAACTGATCTACCCCGAGCGGTCGCTCTCCCGAGGCTGTCGGCAATCTAGACAGAGCCATGTTCTTCCGACGCGATTTCCCTGTCTTGTCGCGACGCGTTTGCAGTTTTGTCTAGATTTGAAATTTTCGGAAATCTGAATTCTTTGTTCCAGCTGTTGCGCATCGCTTGATGTCCACAAGAAGCGCTGCGACCCCGAAGGAAGCGAAGCCAACAGCCGAAGAAAAGCGGCAGCAGCGGAAGCAGAAGCGCCTCCGGCAGAAGTACCACGAGTTCCAGCTCTTTTCCGGTGAGCAGCTCGACGACCCCGGAAGAATCGGAGAAGCCCAACTCGACGCAATCTTCAAAGGTAAGCCATTTTAGAATTTCTTTGTTCATCTGTGCAGCCAAAACGTAGAATCTTTTTGTTGCATTTATGATTGAACGACTGAAAGTTCCAAACGGGTGAACTTCATTAGATTTTAATGCATTCAAAGTGAAAACTCTTTTCTGACACTTATTTCAGATCCCGAGATGACGAAGAGGATGCGCGACATGAAGGCATCGAAGCAGCCTGGACCGAAGATCCAGCTCCGGATGGACAAGCTACAGGGCAGAAAAGTATGCCACAGAGGTGAGTGTTATTAAAGCTTTGTTCAGATATTTATTCGCTAAATTTCAGACATCGCCGATTTGATGCATGGCAGCCTCCACGGACTGAGCCGGAAACCCGTCTGGTGCAACTTTGGATCCAAGCAGTCCATCGTCCAGAACGTCCTCCTCCGCATCAACTGCGACGACGACCACATCGTAAGTTCCTTAACGTCGTTAATATCTATCTAATTAATTTTTTTGAGGTGCTCGACGGAGCGAAGTCCGAAACCCACAAATGGTTCGGCCGCGAGTGGTTTATCCTCGACTCGCAGTTGTGCGATAGAGTGAGCTTCTGGGAAGCGATGTGTAGCGTTCCTGTTTCGCACATGATCGAGCTCCAGGAGCACTTCACCAGCAACCCGGATATCAAGAAGCAAGTCGAAGAAGGTTTCGGACGCGGTGACGACTTGAAGCTGAAGCTGGTCAACACCGTGGACCAGAACATCCGGTTCCATTATCCGATGCCGAATTACGTGGATATGGATGGGATCCGGATTATCCCGACGTTGGAGAAGTACAAGAAGCTCTCCAACTCATCTCCACTGTTCGCCATCGATTGCGAGATGTGCGTGACACAAGGTGGCTTATCGGAACTCACTCGGATTTCAGTGGTACGTTGCAAAGCTGGCGATTCCCATTAATAATTGAAATATTTGCAGATTGACGAAGAGGGAAGAGTGATCCTCGACACCTTAGTGAAACCTGCGAGGCCCATCACAAACTACGTCACCAAGTTCAGTGGGATCACAAAGGAAATGATGGAAGACGTCACCGTGACCCTCAAAGATGTCCAGAACGCTCTCGCAAGACTCCTGCCATCAGATGCTATTATCGTGGGCCATTCTCTGGAATTTGACCTCAGAACACTTCATCTGTCACATCCGTTAGTTCCTTGAATTTTCAGCATTGACTTCATTCTAAACGATTTAGGTTCTGCATCGACGTATCCCTTATTTACAACATCACGGGAAACGAGTTCCGAAGAACTTCGCTTCGGAATCTCTGCTACATTTTCTTCGGTGAAACGATCCAGGACAGCCACGGCCACTGTTCGGTCGAAGATGCATGGTTTGCGATGCGCCTCCTGAAGCTGAAGATGGAAAAGGGCGCCGCGTTCGGAAACATAATGCATGGCTGGGACTACAACGAATGGATGGCGGAGAAGAAACGCGACATGGCAGAAATCAAGACCAAGGAGGAACATTTGCTGAGCACACCGCTCGCGAAAAAGCCAAAGATGGAGTCCGTTATCTTCCCACCGAAGCCGAGGTGCAAGGAGTGCTTACACCCGCTGGGAGTCAAGTGCAGCGTCTCTGGCTGTCGATGCATGCAGAATGAGGCCCAGAATCACGCTGAATGCGTGAAATGCGCCGCGGCACGAGAAGCGCTCCCGGAAGATCTTGACGGCGAAGTTTACAACTACAAGTAAGTTTTGGATTCCATCGAACCATTACATTAAACGTGAACTTTTCAGTGATCTGCTCAGAATAGAGCACACAAACTCGCTCCGGCCGCTCTCAGGTCTTCTGGAGAACAGCAAAAAGAATATCTTAATGGCGCCCTTCACCCCAGTTGATAAGGTGTTGGGAGAATCAAGTACTAAGTAAGTTTTTGTTTCCTTTCTTTTATTTACTGCTGGCGAACAATCATGGTGATTAGTTGACATGAGCCCGAACCAGATATGACAGATCGACGGATCATAGGTGTCGTATCGGGCCTGCAGGCTCAAACTGTCAACACATAGTCGAGCAGCTCTTCTTAACTTCTCTCACGATTTCTCTGTTTTAGTTACACAGTGTTTGACGCGAACGCTTCGGACTGTGAGGAGTACGCCGAAACCGTGAAGGGGCAGATCCTCGACCACGCCGTGTGCCTGTTGGAGATGACGACGACAAGCACAACGAAGCAGAAGGACGTCGATGAAGCGATCATGAGCATCGCGAACAAGGTGCCTACAAACACACTTTACAGTGTGATATTCGTGGCACCGAAACGAAGCATTGGATATTTCAAGGTGAAATAAATGCAGGCTTTTTTAGATTTGTTGGATTTCGTTGTTGTTATTGATGTGCCGTTATGATTAAACTAATAACCACTCAGGTTTGTCGACAAGAATCGAATTGTTCATAATTTATAGAAGATCTTCTATTTGTTAGTCATCAAATTATTAAGTCACAGCACATCAGCACGAGGGAGAACATCACATCGTCTACTTACATAGATCACAAACATAAGAACTCTAGGTAATTCTATGCGTCATCACAATATACATCAACGTTCCAGGATCGAACAATAACTTATAGGTACAATGGCATTTGAGGAGGGAGAACTGAGCAAAATTCAGCTTGAAATAGTAACAATATTAGGAGGACGGAACCGTTATTTTCTGCCGTTCGGGTTCGTGAAGAAGTTCTCGATCTGCGGCGGAATCGTCGCCGTTTGGGGCGGCCGGTAGTTCTTCAGGAATTTGATCAACTGAAACGAGAAGAATGAGGGTTACGGTAGAAGTGAGGGAGGAAACTCACGTTGTCCTTGAAGAGATCCAGTGCGCCGGCGGTGTTCGCCCACCTCTGGAGCCGTTGCAGGTTGTCCAGGCCGAAGGCCCGATCGACATGACCGAGGAGTTTGGCCTGGCTGTCGAGCTTCTGCGATCCGAGCGCGACTTCGAGGATATCGATGGCCGCGGCTTCGATAGGAGATCCTTGCTCAAAGTGGCTGATAGCCTGGTTGAACCCGCGATCCGCCTTGGAGATCACGTTGAGAAGGGCTGAAGGTCGGACGGTCGTCGGAGGATTCTGGGTTGTCGCTGGAACCGGGTATGGTGGGATTCCGGCCGCCACGCCGCCGTAGTTGATTCCGGGAACAGGAGGAGGGACACCGGCTCCTTGGAAGATTGGAGGACCGTAACCATCGCCACTGGGACCGTTGCGGTTGGGGTTCAAAGCGGATTCTCCAGTGTAGAGATCCTCGATGGAGTTGGCCTCCGAAGGTGCACCTCCGGCCCCTCCACCGCCGGTTCCGAACCCGCTTCCTCCTCCACCACCTCCAGATCCGAATCCTCCGCCTGGTCCAAAACCTCCGCCTCCGCCAAGGTTCAGATCTCCGCTGTCAGTTCCGAATCCTCCTCCGGTGTTTCCAAATCCGCCTCCACCGCTTCCAAACGGTCCTCCGCCGCCTCCGCTGCCGAATCCTCCGACGAATTCCGGTGGAGGAGCGACTGCCCGAAGTCCCGAATTTTGGGGGATCACGAGCGGCATCTCGGGTTCTACGGGCGTCGGCGGAGGTGGAGGTCGTGTGACCCTCTCTGTTGTTGTTCTGCAGAGGAATAAAGGTCAAAAATCGGTTACTAAGAACTTCGCTTACCTGCTGGTAGTCGTTGTAGTGGTGGTGGACGTCGTGGTTGTCTCCTCGGAAGTGGGTGCTGGGGAATCAGGGAACTGGACGTTCTGACCGTTGATTCCGAAGGCTTCACCGAATCCGGGAGGGAATGTGGCTTCCTCGCCGAGTCCAAAAGCCGATCCGCTGTCACCGAAGTCGCCAGGCGAAGGATCCGTGGGCGCTTCGGTTTCGAAGGTTGAAGACGGCGCCGCAGTTTCAACAACTTCGTGAGAACGAACTGAAACCTTTGTGATTAAGGGAACGGAGAGCATTTCAAAAAGGCCGAATTAGTTCCTCTTCCAAATTAACAACACAGCTATAGCGAAAATGTGAATTCATCTTCAAGGTCAGCTAATTCGAATAAAAAAACGTGATGCTCTCGAAATCGGTGGATCTTGACGACCACATCCAACAAGTTTGCATTAGGAACCAGTTCCAAGGATCCTCCGTTCAGGCGACTCTCGAACATAAATCACTTTTTGGACGCATCCACGCGTTTGATCGCGCGAAATCCCGAATTCCATCCCACTCTCCTCTTCTCCCTCGCTCTACCTGGTTCTGCTTCCGGCAGTCGGCTGCGGATTCGCGAAGCGGGCGGTGTCATAGAAGCCATCTCAGAAGGCGAAAGCATATGCGGAAAACTGGCAGAATCGACGAATCGGTTCCTGGCTCCGAAGCGGCTTCTGGCGGAATTCGCTGGCCTCAGAGGGGTCAGTTCGGGAAGGGCCAGAGGTCGGGAGCTGGCGGTTTGATCTCCTCGCGCAACGGGTTCCCCTGAAGTGAGCAGTGAAGCAAGGTTAGGTTAGTGGGCGGCCGAGGCTTCGAGGGTCCACCTGACGGTACCTGGACGGCGGATGCGGATCCGAGGCCGGTGTGAGAGTTTGTGCGTGAACTTGTGGAACTTGGGCGAGGAGACGACGCGGGAGTGGTAGGCCCTGGGCGGCCCGGTGGTTACCCTCTTCGGCAATCGGTCCCATGCTGGAGCTTCTGCAAAATCCGAGAATCGTCAGCGGTGTTCTCCTGGGTTCCTGGACCACGTGCATTTCCTCAACCTCCTTTCCCTCCTCCGGCTAGTTACAAGCAGTGTTAATCTGTTCTCCGCGACGGGATTACGGTTAGCAGCGGTGGCGAAAGTGTTAGCGGCGCTCGGACAGACCGAAAAGAGAGAGAGAGGAAGAGGAAAGGCGCAGCGTCTTGACCCAAATAAAGAAAAGAGGAAAGCCGAAAAAGAATAAAGAAACATACCTTCGATCTGCGTCGCCGAGACCGGCTGCAGCGGCTGCGTGGTTTCGTGCTCCGCGCTGATTCGGGTAAGAATTGGGCCGTTGATGTGCGGACGGACCCGCGAGGCTTCCGAAGAGGACGACGTCGGAGGGCTCACGAAGGTCGACACGCCGGCTGCGGTAGGTGGATGAGCCGTTGGAGCTGCCGGCTTCTTGTCGTTCAGGGCGGCCACGATCTTGCGGATTTGCATTCGGCGCTGGTAGGGATATCCGATCTTCTTGACCAGAGGTCCAAGTTTCCGCCAGCGAGCCTGAAACGAGAGATAAATAGAACACGACAAGAGCCACACTCCTAAAAGCCGATTCTTCCTCGAGTTTCAAAAACAGCCTTACCTCGATTCTGGCCTTCCTCTCCTCTTCGGATTCTTCATTATTGGCGCTGCCCAAAAACGTCGGAATCGTCGCTCGGGGCGCCGAATTTTCCTGGCTGACTTGAACTTTCCTTAGGCTGCTTTCGTGCGAGGATCGGCCAACCTGAAATCGTTCCAATTCAAAACATCCGCTTCAAGGTCATCGGCGTTCCGCAATTCGGCGCTGTTTTCGTCAATTATACCCAATCAAGAGGCAATAGAATAATTAGTCGATGGAGACCTCGAAAGGCTGAGAAACACACATTTATAAAAGTGGAAATTTCAGGATTTGATTCTTGTTTTAGTGGGAATTATAATGCGACTCGAAATTGATTCCCCTCCGCTTGTGGCCGCGCGAACGCCACCGCCGCTAATTGATTTCACAGCGGATTCCTCGGGAAGAAGACGAACAAGACCGTCTCTCGTCCGTCTTCTGCCCGTTAATTTCGGTAAATTAGCGCCGGGAACTTTCGTGTGCTGCAACTAATTGCAAATGGGGAGCGTTAGAATAGACAAATGGCGTGGACAGAAGTCTAGACAACGGGTGCAAATTAGACGAAATCGGGTTTAACGATCGGCAAGATTTCAGGAAAGCAGAGAAATAGACGAGAAGCGCAGACCTGTCTAGGAGATGCCAATGGCACATCTGGGGACTACCGTAATCCACGGCGAGAATAGCTCAGATACTTGACAAGCCCTAACTGCACTCACCTCCTCGGCCGACAACGACTGCGGCCTCCTCCGCACTCCAGGGATATTGTGCCCGTAGGGATTCTCGGCCCTCGGCACCGGCACTCTTCTCGGCGTTTCGGCGTTCACGACCGTCGTCGGCACCCTCAGATGCACAGCATCTCCCGCAGAACCCGTCGCGGACAGAAGTCGTATCCTCTTGATGCCGTGAAGGTGGCCGCGGGGAAGTTCGTCCGAAGAAACCGCCGACGTTCCCTGCAAAAGAAGAGATTCATTGATCTTCTCTCGGATGATAATTCATTAATTTCTCGCGCTCGTTCTCGCCGGCGTCAAAACGGCTTATTGTCTCAATCCGTTATTCGCAACAGCGATCTGGGTCACGGAGAACTTCTTCTCTTCCGAGAATCCCAGACGCGCAAGAAATCCGAATTTCGCGGTTTTCCTGCTAAAATTACTTTCCACGGCAGCAGACGGCGGTGGAAAAGAGACCGAAACAGTTCCACCACTTTGGAGCCGCGGAGGAGGTAATTGCGCACGAAAAAGAGAGTTATAAAGGAGTTTGGGAGAGTTCGGAGAAGGCCGGAGAACGCAAAAACGCCTCAAGAGGCCCGTGCGTAATTATGCGCAGGTCGAGTCGGCGCGCGAGAGCCGAACGAGTTTCGCGCGAATTCGGAACCTTGTTGCACTCGGAGTGTTTATGCAAATACAAGCGCGTGTGGGGAGGACGCGGTTTGGGGAATCTGATCAGTCCGAGCACCATATTTCGACTCGTTTCCGTTCCAATGTTGATCCGAATTCTTGAAAGGGATACTGTAACGGTCGTTCGAACATCGATTTCGTTCCAAACGACCGTTTCAAATGGGGAAAACACATTCCAAATGCTCAATAACAGCTCAATTCGGACCCCAGGCGACATTTCCCATTTCCTCCCTCCTCGGATATCCATTCTGAGGCTCGCTTGCCTAATCCGAACCAATCGGGGGAGCACTACACCGAGATGTTATGCAATCGTTATCGTCCTTTTCGTTTTCGTCACTCTGACGAGGTGGCGGAAATCCCGGAAAGAAGAACTTTTGGGAATTTCAAACGTAAAGCGATAAACGCTCGCGGAAAGAGGATTACCGTAGCCATGGATTTCAACTCTCCATATGACCCCTCAGCAGAGATCCCCACGTAAATCTTAAGAAACCAACCTGGAAAGCGACGACTGCAAGCAGTGCGAAGATCGTCGAAAACGTCACCACAGACGAACCCATTGAAAGAGTCCGGTGGTTACCGTAGTCTTTCGGTTCTGTCCCAGCAAAGGTGGCAACTCTGAAACTAAGGGTTCAGTTAGGCAGGAACCGGATTCCGAACGTTTCAACGCGATCCGCGGCATATGGAACCCGCCAGCTAGAGGACCAAAAATTGACATTAAAAGAACCACTTGAGAAGAGAATCAATCCCGAGCGAAGGATTCTCGCGATCGCGCGGCGCGCGCCGGAAAGAAGAGTCACGTTGGGCGCGGCGGCGACGGCGATCCGACGCTGAAGACGAGAGGACTTCATTGCGCGGTCGGTTTGACACAGATAAGTCGCCTCGAGGGGGCGAGATGGCTGCCGCAGCCTCGGCGCGGCTCTGGATGCGCCCGGACGACGACGCTCCAGTTCAAATAAGGACCCCCGAGCGAGGAGCGCGTGCGCGACTCACCGAAATAATGCAAAAGTGGCGGTTGGGATCAAATCGTCGACGTCGTCGACGACGACGATCGAAGGGAAGACGACGCGTTTAATCAACCCGCCAGGCGGTCCATCGTGGGCGCAATCTGGAAGAAGAGAACCACTACGTCCACCGGGAGGAGCCGTAATTGGCGAAATCCGTTGAAAATCGCTGCGATTGGCAGCGGCGACGGCACCGGCGGCAGCGATTTGCGGAAGTCAAAATAAGTTTAAGGGACGGCGGATGAGGTCAATCCTGGGACGGCTGGGGAAGAGGTGGTTGAAAAGAGCTTCGGTCGAAAAACGTCCGGAAGAGGGTTCAAGACGTTCTGAAAGGAAGCGCGCTGGAATTGAAATTCGGGCACACCATTGTTAGGAGCCAATTCAAAGGAGCTCTTCTTGGACAAAGTGTATATGGGTTGCGCAAGCAAGGTTTTGCCTAAATTTAACTAATCTTGGTTTCATGGTCATAAAATCGAAAAATAACGAAAAGTCGTTTCTTATTCGCGAAACCAAAAGCAGGCGCTCAGAGAACAGCACCGAACCAAGATACAAAAGTGGCAGTCAAAAGCAATCCCCTCCAATGAAAAGGGGGACCAAAGAGTGCATTACCGTAACCTAACGCAAATCCCGGGACCTAAAAACGAACACCACTCAACCCAAACCGTCCAATGTTAACACAAAAGACGCGCTTGAAACACTAAGAACTCGCGGTATGCAAACAAAGAACATTGTGAATATGCATATTCCAGATAGCATCGCAGAGCGGAGCCGCCGAACAGGGAGTTCTCGTAAATGGAGTGGCCGATCGGAGGCGGCTAGTCTCCCGTATCCATCGCCGGCGGTCGGCGGCGATCCACCCAGGTATGCATTTCACGAGAAGGAAGGGTAATTCACAAATTAAATCTCAACTGACGCGCTGACCTTGGTAACCCAATTACAAGAGCGCAAGAAACAATCCCGGTCAGTTATCAGCTCCGAAAGTCGCAGAAATGCACAGGAACGCCGCCGCACCGTGATGTCCAAAGAAGGCGGCTCTTGACCGAAGAGGATTCGCAGAAGACCAGAGTCAAGTGGCCACTTTCACTTTCTTAAATCCACATCTGACTCACTCCGAACGGGCGTTGCGGGCTTCTTCCCAGGATTCCTGGACACAAACTCGTTTTCGTCATCAAATCCGTCGCGCACACTGGCGACCGAGAGCGTGTCCGTGTAACAGCAGCATCCAAGCATACGCGTAACGTCCCTCGGGGCTCGAAATGAGCTTAACGGTTTTTTGTGCAGCCACAGTTCCGACAAGTGCGCTGCTCGCTTTGACCAATGTTGCATCGTTTCTTTTAAGAATGTTACGATGCGTGGAAACGCAAGAAAAACGCGTCCGCCTTTAAACCGCCGCCGACGGCGGCGGCGACTCATTGTCTTTCCTGCTACTCCAAAAGGATACTCGCCACTCACGCGGATGTTTCGGATGGGGTTGGGGTCGAAAAACGACCGGCCGGCTAGTGGGTTCTTAAAAGGTAGGAATGACGACGAACCCACCGCATTGTCTGGACGCCGCTGAGTGTCTCAGCTAACTGCCACACTGTCTGAAAGCAATCAGACGTCTACCACTCCTTTTCGACCCCAACCCCATCCTACCGTAACCCTTAAAGATCCAGAATCAAAACTTTATTCAGTTTCCAGTCAAAAACAAAAATAAATTAAGTCCGCAATTTCAGGAAAATTCCAGCGCTTCCCGGATAAACTCGTAAATGGAATCCGTCGCCACTAGTGTCGTTTCTTCGTGCACGGTAGTTCCCGCGGAAACTACGTTTGCCTTCAGCGACGCGTCAAGCGCTTTAGGCGAAGTCACCCAATGGCGACAAGCTGGAGGTTCGTCCCATGAGAGAGCGTAGGAGATGGCTTCGTGGCTCGAGTCCGTCAGGATCAGCGCTTTAACTCGCTCGTCTTCGTCCGAACTTTGCAACTAAACACAAATTCGTAATTAGCGAATCGATGTTATTTCTAACCATTTTTAGCGTCACGTAACCTCCGAAGCTGTGGGCGATGATGACGATTTTATCGGCCTCGATCTTATCCTCCGATAATTCATCCCAAACAAGGCAGCCGTTTTCAGCAGGACCTTTGCAGTTCTGAAAGCGAAATCCTGTTATCATGGCGAGATGAGGATGAGTCTTACCGCGCGTTCGTTGTAGTTAAGGAGCACAACTCCGTAATTCTTGTTGTTGTGGAACTCGTTGATCATGGGAAGCATCGTTCCTTCGTCGAGCGAGTTGTTGATGATCAGTCGACGGGCCCATTGGCCGGCGCGGACGACTCCGGTTCCGTGGATGAGGACGACGAGAGTTTCGGCTACTTTGTAGTTCTGGGTGGCGTAGTAAGTGACTCCAGATGGTTTGAGCTGAAATGAATTAGAAGTTAATTAGGGTTTCAGCTGTGCTAGAAATCAAGAGACTCCCACTTCCCCAAATGCCCCAATGAAAATGAACATACCGTAATACGCTGCAGGTCATACGGCGGCGACATCATTATCTTGAAAACCTCCTCGGTTACAGCATCTCCAAGCTCTTCGTAAGCCGCTTGGCTCGGCAAACGGCCAACTTTCTGTTTGTCCTGAAATAACAACCTTGCTTCAGGTATATATCTTACGGACCTCCTACAGTACCTCAATAGTCCGAAGAACTCCTTTTTCGTCGAAATAGTATCCGAGCGATTCGAGATCGCTTTTGCGGGCTCTTTTCGCCGGCTTTTCCTCATCTTCAATCCCAGCCAAAGATCCGGCCTCTTCGGCTGCCTCGGGAAGCGCCTCATCTGCCTCTTCGGAGGCGTCTTCAGCCACAGGATCGCTGGGAGCTTCTTCCTCAGCGGCTTCAGGTTCCAGATCGGGAACCACTGCGCTCTCCTCAACGACCTCTGGGAGCTCTTCGAGATTGCTCATTTTCTGGAATGTCTTTTTTCCAAATGTAGAAACTTAATAGAATGATTGAGATGCTAAAATTCAAATTCACACATCGCCTTACGCCCTACACATCATGAAACATTGCTTCCTTAACATAGGTAGAAGGATTCGACCCAATTGTTAGATTGTGGACAACGAGAGATCAATTCTTAAAATAGGATCAAACAATAACATAACAAAATCTGAAGTTTAACAATTCACAGGGTGCAATCCTACTCTCAAGCGGCCACGTAAGGTGTCTTCTTGCTCAAAATCAGATAATCCACATCGGCGTCTTCGTTGGGACAGGTTTCGTCGGTTCCGAATCCTTGTTTGTGGAAGAAGGTCAGCGATGGACTGTTGAAGGCGAAGACCGTGGCCATAATCTTGGTCAGGCCTGCTCTGGAGCTAAGCTTCTCGATCAGTCCGACGAGTACGGATCCGACTCCTTTCCTCTGGTATTCAGGTTCGATTTGAAGTTCGTAGCTGAAAAGAGAGGTTGACATTTTGCCAAATTTCGTGAAAACTTACATGTAGGCGACAGGAATCCCATGATCCATATCGATACGGTAGTGTAGATAGGCGATATGCGCGTACTTGTCCGAGGCTTTCGTGACGATGATGTAGCGCGAGGTAGTGGCGAACAGCTCGCGATCCTTCAGGTTCGGATCGAATCCATCCTTCGACATTTCGTACATCGCTTTCATATTTCTGACGAAGAGGTTTCCAACCCAATTGCGTGTGACGGCTTCCAGATGAGTCGCCCACGGAAAGTGCAACTCGAGTTGTTCCCTAAAACAAGAATTTAAGACCAAGATTGGAATGAAACAAACGTACCCGTCGGTGGTTTCGCAGCTCTCCGGCACGATTTTGTAATGGGCGAACCCATTGGCCATCTTGGAGACCTTTTTGACGAGTTTCTTGCCTTGTTCCGCGGGCGCCATTCTAGAAACCCTGAAAGCTAGATGAGGGATTACCCAAAAACTCTGATTTCAATTTCCCAAAGACGGTGATAAACCATTTTGTGCATGAAAACTAGGACAAAAACAGGAACAATAAAATTCTTCTTCCTAATTTTAGTGAAAATATGTACAACACTTGAGCTAATCAAACGCTGAAGCTTTCGCCACAGCCGCAGGTTCCTGTAACGTTCGGGTTTCGGAAGACGAATTCGGAGCTGAGCTTCGAGATGACGTAGTCCATCTCTGTTCCCAGAAGCGATAACTGCGCTTTCCTGTCGATCCAGACTTTGACTCCGTCCTAGAAGAACAAAAAGAGAATTCCAAAGATCCTAAGATGCGCTTACCTGAATCACTTCTTCGTCGTGTTTCGCTTTCTCTTTGGCGTAGTCCAGGGTGTACGTGAAGCCGTTACACCCGCGCTGACGCACTCCCACCTTGGATCAGGAGTATGACTTACGTCAAAAAGGAAAATATAACTAACCTTTAAAGCTTCCATCTCCGGTCGCATATGGAGGAGCTGCTTGACCCTGTTAACTGCTTCTGGAGTTAGGGTCAGCGCCGCTTTTGTGGGGATCGCTCGACGTGGAGCTTTGATGACACGCGCTGTCGCCGATCCCAGCGACGAAGCGAGTCGAGAAGCCATAAATGGCGAATTCAGTTTGACCTGAAATGAGGGAAGTAGCGTTGGAATCACAATATGATCGCGTGCCGAACGAAATAAACAGTGGCAGTAAGAATGATTCGGATAATACAAAAAGAGCAAATATATTTCCTTCAAGCCACACAAAAAATCGACAAAACAGGAATCACGATACTCGCTGAAACAACGTTAACAATCAACTTTTGAGTTTGACAGAACTGGCTAACTCCGTTCCATCCGGTCCCTCAAAACACTGTTTGGGTTCAAAAACGCCACAAGTCAACGTTCAACGAAATCACATTAGTCACAATTATTCCCTACCTTCAGCAAAAACATAGCCACGATCACGTGCACCTTCCGGATCGTGAGTGACGAAACTTGAAACGGCCAGCGGCAAGCTTAACCGAAGCACGTCCGACCGTTCACCGTACGCGGACACTCTGGAATGAAGTAAATCCAGCCGAGACCCAAACGGCTTTCCACCAACGCTAAACGCAGATTATTTACAGACGATTTATTTGGTTCCACGCGAGTTAAACTCGAGATTTATGTTACATTGACGTTAATGGAGAGAGTCCCTAAGGACAGGAATTTACATACAACATCGAGCTGTCCAGTAACGTTATATCTTGACCGATACAAACTGCTTAGCGGCGCCGGCGAATCATTTTTTCTTGAATGAAGGCAACGCGGGTCACAGGTTCCGCCGAGGTCCTTTCGCGGCCGGCATCTGCGTTGATCTTGTTCGAATCAGGCCCGTCCAAGTAATAACGGACCCGGCAGAAGTCAGCAAATACTTTTTCAAGATATTCACAGTCGTAATACTAAAAAAGAGCGCGCGTTAATGCAAGAAATGTTGCCAACTGCCGATCAAAGAGAATCCATGTTCCACATATCAAACGTACAACAGCATACAATCATTACAACTTGAGTTAACTTCTCACTTTATTATCGTGCCAAGGCGCCCTAAGCTTCGATCCGGGCTTCAAATCCTCGGAGGTGCACGGCTCTCCTTCTGCCTCTCGGCCACCGGCTCTTGAGTATCCTGGGCCCGACTTCGGGCGTCCATTCTTCCTCGGACCCTGACGTGCTTCGTCTCCGAATTCGTTCGGCTTCGGTCCTTGACGACCTTCTTGACGCTGTTCCGGATGAGGCGCAGTTTGGATGTTTCGGGCCGCAGGAGGGACATACGGCTGCGAGGCGCCACGAGTTTTGCCACCTCGACGCTGCGAGTTCACGAAGACGCGGCTTCCTCCAAAGTTCCGGTTGTTGACTTCATTGAAGTTTCCCGCCGGATTCGTGACTTCAGGTCCGATGCGGCTGACTACGTCCTGGGCTTTCATAACAGGCTTCTTCTCGTTTGTCAGTTTCGCCTCTGACATCTTCTTGGTGACGCGTTCGACGTCGCGCGAATCCGAGGCGTTCGAGCGATCCGAAGGCTTATGCTTGTGCCCACCTAAATTGAAATTAAGTTAGAATAGTCCCGGAAGAAATTACTCCTCACCTCGCTTGCTACTTCCCGGATTCCCGTCCGCAAATCGAAAGTCTTGAGTGGGAGCCTTCTGAAATATTAAGTAGAGATAGATGGAATTTAAAATTGTGATATCAGTCTCAAATTCTTTTATTTTAGTGCTAACAAAATGCAAATTTCAACAAAACAAGATCATCTAGAAGCGCCGAAGAACTTCGCTGCTCCTCTGCCGCGTCCTCTCGGACGGGAATATTTCCGAGCTGGCGGTTGATTAAATCTTTGATCTCTAGTTGGCGGAACAGCTGGAACTTTGAAGAACGGTACCTGTTGCGGATGAGGTCGTTTTTGAGCTTGATTCTGCGGGACACCAAGTGGAGGAGGTGGGACGCTCTTGTCGAAGGAATACGCTTCCGGCAGGTAATCAATGATCGAAGTGGGGCCGCTCGGGCGACTAGGAACGTATTCGTTCTGCTCCCGATGGCCACCGCCGTCGAATCTTCCGTGGTCTCCTCGGCCTCTTCCACCTCTACCGCGACCACCGCGAGAACCTTGGCCACGTTGGGGAGGACCTTGGTCATGTTGTGGAGGACCTCGGCCACGCTGTGGAGGACCCTGGTCATATTGAGATGGACCAGGATGACCCTGCTGGCGCTGAGGCGGAGGACCTTGGTCACCGTAAGATCCACGTCCACGCTCAGAATTTTGGCCGCGCTGGGAGGATCCGCCACGGGCTGCCGAAGCAGTCGTCGAGCGAGTCTTTGTCATGGCGGTTCTTGATGCTGAGTTGCGGCGATTAGTAGTTGAAGATGAAGAACGCGTGGATGAGCGTGAGGAAGCCGACCAACTGCGATCGAGAGCCTGAAACGATCGCGTCATAAATAATGAATTGCAAAAATCACCCCCATTTTTGATTTGTCAACGAAAACACTCAAAATGGCGTTTTGGCTAAACAATCATTCTAATCAGCATACAAACAAAAGAAAAGCGCGCCAAAAATGAATCCCAACGATTTCAGACGCAGTCGCTCTCAAAAACGCGAATTCGAGACATCGCAGCCGTCGCATCAGACTGCGAATGATTTCGAAAATCATTCGCGCCGTGCAGTCAAGACAACGAGCGCGGTTTCAGACTCGTTTTCAGACATCAAGGCTCATTAGAACGCACCCGATTGGCGGCGAAACGTTTCTTCGTCCGATTCTTCTCGATTCCGTCGATTAGCGCCTTGCGACTCTCGGCGAACTGATCTTGAGCAGCCTGCGAATCCGCATCGCGTTCGTGGGTCGTCGCCTTGTTGATCACGTCCAGCGCCTTGACGGTTTTGTCTTCTTGCTTGGATTTTCCGTTCTCCTTTTTGCTCAAACGGCTCTGAAAACAAAAAAAGATGTCACGGAAAACCGTAAAAATCACAATTACCTGCTTCGTGGAGAAAGGTCTCCATTTAGGAGCGTTCGTCTTTATCCCGGCTCCTCGCAGATACTCGTTCTGCTCAATCTTCCACTTTTCGACCAAGCGGTCCACTTTTCCGCCGATGACTTTGCAGTTCTTGGAGTCGATAAGCAGCATTCCGCCTTCCATCTGGATCGGACCCGTCAGTTGAATCTTCGAGCCTGGCATCGTCTTCTCCCTGAAGAAACTTCGATCATTAGCTTATTTTCAAAGCAGGTAAACTCACGTTAATCCAGAAATTGCCTGGAATTTGATGGCGGAAACCGTGGAATGGCCGTCGGTGAACGTGTACTTGTAGAGTCCGTTCTGGTGTGAGCCACTGGATTTCGGGTGGTTCACGTTGCGTTGGCGCGTCATTTGAACGACGTATTTCCCGGCCTCCAGGATTCCGGCCCTGCGATCGACCTTGTTGATCAGGAAGGCGTCGCCGTATTCCTTGATATCGGCCTAAACATCGTATGAATCTTTAAATCCAAATTCAAATAGTAACTTACATCCAGGAGAACATCTCTTAGGTCGGCATATCCTTCGTCTTCGCAGTCCTGCGAAAACTCTCCTTCAATGGCCTTCTGGTTCAGGCACCAGCCTTCGGCGGCTAGCTTCGCCAACTGGGCTTCCATGATGACGCCGAAGCGCTTCGCAGTTTGGATCGGTCAGATGTTGACGATGGAGAATCGTCGGATCAGCGAGAAAACGTGAAAAGGTTTTCGCTTTGGATGCTACCGTAGTTGTGACATGATTCGTCAGGCACGAGTATTGCCTGCTCGATAGTGTGGGAAGATTCGATGGCCGGAGCTTCCGATCGAAAACCCTTGATGATCTGCTTCGGTCTGCGGGTGGATCAGCGTAGGAACGCGAAGGCTAGATCCGACCGGTCTTTATTTTGCGTGAATCCTGAAATGACTCAACTTTAGACTACGGCACAGTTGAGCAGACTTAGGCCGTCTGGTGCCAGTTCGCAACCCCGAGATATCTACTAGTCGATAGACGTCTAGGTCTTGTCTGAACGTGGATTCTTCTAAAAGCCGTACGAAATCACTCTTCTCGAGGTTTTGGTCGTGTACGAGCAGCGACCGACCAGAAAGAACGAAGAAGATCGACAGCCTAGGTTACGGTAGGTGTTCCGAGCAGCGGATAGCTCAGGATGGAGCATGCGTAGATGCGGATATGTTATGATCAGGATATGATATGATCATCTGCAACTGAGTCATTCTCATAAAAGTCAAACGATAATTAGCTGACACAATTCATTTCACGTACATGCAAATACGCCAACCAATCACCAAAAAGTTTCTCATATTTGGCAGAATGAGCAGAGTCAACAGAAAACGCGGTCTCTTTGCCTTATTCTATCAAATTCACGGTCTTCTCTGCTATCCTTTCCAAAAATAGATCTCCTCCAACATATCCATCTCCTCCTCCCCCATACCCATGTTTCCAAAGCAAGCCAAATTCACCACAATCTATCCTTTATTCTCTATACACAATTTACATAAACCACGCATTAACTTTAACAACAGGGAATAATTTACAAGTGAAGGGCAGTGCACCGGAGCCAACTTCCGCTTATTTGCCTTCAGAGACAAGGCGGTCGTAGGCGTCGAGCGTCAGGAAGTCGCTCATTTCTCCCTCAGTTACGAACTTCTCGAGGAGTTCCGAGGCTTCGGGAAGACGGTTGACGACGGATCCAGCGCGGATAAGGCGGCGCTCGGTTTCGGCAGCGATGGTCTGCTTCACGAGGGGAACGTCGATGACGGTTCCATCTGGAAAAAAAATTCGGGTTAGAATGGTTCAAAGAGGATTCTGAAACTATACCTTCAAGCTTGGCCTCGTGTCGGAGCCATTGCCAGAGCTGGGCGCGAGAGATTTCGGCGGTGGCGGCATCCTCCATCAGGTTGTAGAGGGGCACGCAGCCGACTCCGCGGAGCCAGTGGTCGAGGTATCCCAGGGTGACGGAGATGTTGTGGCGGAATCCAGCTTCGGTGCGAGTTCCCTCGGGAATCGCGGTGAGGTCAGCGCTGGTGGCGTTGAAGCTGGCGAGCTGCTTGGCGATCTGGTTGGGTCCGGGAAGAGCCTTGTTGAAGATGTCCATGGCGACAGGAACGAGGCCGGGATGGGCGACCCAGGTTCCGTCGTGGCCGTCGGTGGCTTCGCGTTCCTTGTCGGCGCGGACCATGGCGAAGGCCTTATCGTTGGCAGTCGAGTCGTGCTTGATCGGGATCTGAGCGGCCATACCTCCCATAGCGAAGATGTTGCGTGCGTGGCAGGTCTTGATGGTCTGCAGAGCGTAGGCGCGGAGGAAAGGAGATGTCATACCTGGAATCGGATCATTAGGAATACGGTACTTTTAAGAAGGAATCTTACCGATCTGGAAACGGTCGGGAAGGAGGAACTTGCGGTGGTTGCGGAAGGTCTTGATGTAGGAGAAGATGTAATCCCAGCGGCCGCAGTTAAGACCGACGATGTTGTCCTTGAGAGCGTGGATGATCTCGTTCATCTGGAAGCTGGCGAGGATGTGCTCGATGAGGACCGTGCACTTGGTGGAGCCCTTGGGCACCTGGCAGTAGTCTTCGGCGAACTTGATCACATCGGCCCAGAGTGCGGCTTCCTCGGCGTTCTCCATCTTGGGGAAGTAGAAGTAGGCTCCGCTGCCCTTTTCGAGGAGGGCACGAGCATTGTGGAAGAAGAAGAGACCGAAATCGAAGAGCGAGCCGCTCATGGGCTGACCGCCAATGAGGACGTGCTTCTCGGGAAGGTGCCAACCACGGGGACGGACCTTGAGGACGGCGTGTTCCTTGTTCACGGAGTACTCCTTCTTGGTGGTCGGGTGCACGTAGGAGATCTGGCCACGGACGGCGTCGTAGAGGTTGATCTGACCCTCAAGCTGGTTGCGCCAGGTGGGAGAGTTCGAGTCTTCGAAGTCGGCCATGAAGACACGGGCACCGCTGTTCAAAGCGTTGATAACCATCTTGCGGTCGGTGGGGCCGGTAATCTCGACGCGGCGGTCAAGGAGATCCTGAGGGATCGAGGCTCCGCTCCATTGGCCATCGCGGATCTCGGCGGTCGAAGGGTCGAAGTCAGGGAAGTAGGTACCGGCGTCGATCTGGGACTGGAGGACCTTGCGCTTGTTGAGCAGCTTCAGGCGGCGACCCTCGAAGCGAGTGTGGAGCTCGCGGAGGAAGCGCTGGGCGTCGGGAGTGAGGATCTGCTCGTCTCCGGAAACCAAGGGAGCGGTGATGGTGATGATTTCGTCCTCATCTGGGGGCGCAGTGGGAGTGTAGAACTGAGCCTCTTCGGTACTTCCAGTGAGAGCGGCGGTCGACGAAAGACCTCCGGAGATAGCGTTTCCGACAGCGTCGAAGTATCCGGTTCCGACCTCACGCTGGTGCTTGACGGCAGTGTATCCGTGCTTCTCGCTCTCGAACTCCTTCTCCTGCAACTCGGAGTAGGCGGCCATTCCGCGCTCCTTGTAGTTGCGGGCGAGGTCGTACATGCTGAAGTTGTTGGCGTGGAATCCGGCGAGAGTGATGAACTGGTATTTGAAGCCCATGGCTCCGAGCTCCTTCTGGAACTTTTCCATGGCGCTGGGGCTAAGATGCTTCTTCCAGTTGAACGACGGCGAGCAGTTGTAGGCGAACATCTTGTCCGGGTACGCCTTGTGAACGCCCTCGGCGAAGTCGCGGGCTTCGCTGAGCGAGGGATGCGAGGTTTCCATCCAAATGAGATCGGTGTAAGGCGCATAGGCGATGGCACGGTCGATACAGGCCTGCTTGGCGGTCTTCTCCTTGAGGCGGAAGAATCCTTCGGCAGTGCGGCCGGCTTCATAGTCGATGTGGGGGTGATCACGCTCGTCGATATCGCTGGTCAGGAGGCGTGCGGATTCGGCGTCGGTTCTGGCGACGATGATCGTGGGCACTCCGCAAACGTCGGCAGCCAGACGGGCAGCGTTGAGATGACGGATATGCTGGGCAGTGGGGATCAGGACCTTTCCTCCCATGTGGCCGCATTTCTTCTCACTTCCAAGCTGGTCTTCAAAGTGGACTCCAGAAGCTCCGGCCTCGATGTATCCCTGGAAAAGATCTCTTTAGATTCGTTCACCACTCCAATCAATTCCGAAAAACTCTGCTAAGAGTTCCCCGTGTTTACACTTTCGTCCAAAAAATCGCATTTAGTTGCCGTCGTCCGAGCCTTTCGACCAAAACAAACTCCACTCCGTTATCGAGCGACGGCGCCCTAATCACTCACTTATCATTGCCCGACGGCGCTATTTGCAAACAGCCCCTCCCGATCTTTGTCCTTTTTGGTCACAGCGTCCCTTTACACCCTCCGCGCGTCTTCTGATGCCGACGTAAACACAATACAAAACAACCGCCGCCAGTCCCAAACTCTTCTTTTTCTGCTCCCCAACTCACCTTCATCAGCTCAAAACAATTCAGGGCGCCTCCGAATCCAGCTTCGGCGTCAGCGACGATCGGTGCGTACCAGTCGTGCTGTGCCAGATGGTCCTCGGCCTCGCTGGCTTCGATCTATAAATCAAGGGTTAGAAGAGGAAACTTGGAGAGATTGCTTACCAGATCAGCTCGGCGGAGAGCCTTGTTGATGCGACGGGCGAGTTCGGGTCCAGAGTTGGCCGGGTACAGTGACTGGTCGGGGTACATGTCGCCGGCAGTGTTGGCGTCGGCGGCTACTTGCCATCCTAAACACGTGGAAATTAAGAAAGGGCATCAAGATATAATTTCGAGAATCCAGAGCGCCGATCTCGCAAGAAATCGCAACGATTCAGAAATTATTCGAAAGGCGAACGGCCGTAATTTGGCGCCGGTTTCGAAGCGATTTCAGATCGCTTGAAACCCGACGTTGAGTGGATGGAAAACAATTGGTTTTCAGAGCATCTCGGCTACAGAGAACCCGAAGCCTTGAAAAGTCCATTGCTTACCTGAGAGGTAGATAGCCTTGAGTCCGGCGCGGACCATCTGAACGGCCTGGTTTCCAGTTTGGGCTCCGAGGGCCGCGACGTAGGGCTCGGTGTGGAGGAGCTGCCAAAGACGATTCGCTCCTCGGCTGGCGAGCGTGTGCTCGATGTCGATGGATCCCTTGAGGCGGAGGACATCCTCGACTTCGTAGTTACGCTTGATGCCGTGGAAGCGGCCCTTAGGCGCGCTCTTGACCACCTAAACGAGGAGAGGGTCAGAGGGAGGAGGCAAAGGGGACAAGGGTACCTGGTAGAAGTTCTTGGCAATTTGCTGAGACATTGCTCGACGTGGAACGACGACTGTCGACGATTCTGAGCTCCTAGGCGCTTATATACACCTTTTCGGTTCGCACTTCACAGGAGCGCATCGCTGGGCGGCGCGTCGCATCGCATCGTAGCGGCTGATAACAACGAAAAGCAAGGCGAGCGAGAGGTGAACGTTCTTTGTGGGATGATCCAGGCGGAGCCCCACGTGCTGATCAAGGTCCATAGTCCGTCGGGCTGGGTATTTCCCGTACGAAGCAGGAGGTCCGCCGAGGGCAAACGGCGACTGAAGGAGCGCGGAGACCGATCACCAAGCACGAGCCACGCGTCCGTCGGCTGCTATTGGACCTTGGACCCGGCACCAGAGGTCCGGACTCCTCAAAGAACCTGCCGCCGACACTCGTGGGCGCAGAGAACGTTCAAACTATATCGGGATTGAACAGTCGGACATGTGGGGAAGATCGCTGTGCACGTTTATGGACGAGAGTTTGGGTGCGCGTTGTTTTCAGGGTCGATCAAACGTCTTTTGAGGGTGAAAGAGCCCGAAAACTAGTTTAGGGCGATGGATCTAGGAACTGTAGCGCCAGAGGCTTAGAGAGAATATGAATTGTCAGCAAGACCTACAGTATCGGCCAATGTCCCCATCATATGCATGTAAAGGAATTCTTTAAGTTTCAATGAATTCTCATTTAATTTCGTTGATTTTTTGAACTTCGGACCCATTGGCAACAGCCACCAAACAAAGAGTCCTATTCAAAGTGTGAATTCGGATCTGCTTGATTACGGCTTTTCCTTAATATTCACACATTAAGGTGAGAGAGCGCAAAGAACGATCACAATGAGGCCCCCAAAAGCCACCGAAATACCAAGTTAACCCTTCTTCTTTGTGCGATGTTGTGTCCAACCGACTCGTGATCTGCGATCTTCCGTGGGCGACACCAAAAAAGGGTCGTTTGACTCTTGAAAAGACGTTCTCCGCTGTTGCCATTTTTTGATCGGCTGGCGGTATTTTGAGCAAAGGAAATTAGAACGCCCAAGTTTTAGAACCGAAAAGATCAGAGGGTGGCGACCACGCGCAGAGTGGACGATTCTCGAGTGTTGACCAGATGACCAGCGACCAACTGCACATGTTTCCTCGATCAGATCTCGAACGCGATTGAACGTTCTCTGTGCTCACGAGGGACAAAGGCATCCCCGAGCAGAGTACGAATCACACTTTCCTCACAACGATTCCAACGTGGACATTCATGAACGACGTCATACAAAAAGAATCTGGTCTTGGACGGCCTGAATACATCCCAAAAATAGCGCTGTTTTCAGCGTCTTTCAGTCTGAATTTGCACTCGGTTCTAATCGAAGACAGCGAGAAAAATGACGTTGAAAAACGTGTTTTTTGCCCGACCTGGCTATGTCCACTTTCCGCTGACCAATCCCATCCCGCTATCTCCTCTCGACGCTTATCGCAGACGGAAGGTCGCTGGATTCCGGCTGTACTTTGTACGTGCCGATCTGCAAAGCCGAGATTTTCCAAGTTTTTCAGGCTGCTTGGAAGAGGAGCGAAACGACCTTTGGACCCAGATGGCTTGTTATGGCAGTTAAAGGAACAGGTCTCTGGGAACCTAAGAATTGGCGTTTTGTGCGCTGATAAAGAGCGACTTTGTTGCATTGCTGCATGTTGCATTCTCACTGTGTTTCGGACAGCTTCATGGAGCTGAAAATCTCGATTCGTTTGGCTTGAAACTGCACAAGATGCAATCAATTTTTTACTCAAAGTTCTTCCAAATTTGGTGTTTACGTTAAACAGGCCGACCCGCGTTGTTTTGCGTCCTTAAGGGATCACAGATTATCTAGGCTCTTCTCTCTCGTTTATCGACAGTCCAGGCGTTTCTTCGCCACGAGCTCTTTCGCTGACCAAACGACGTTCGGATCGATCGGTTTGAGATGTTTGTCGCCGGTTTGGAGTAATTAAACGATCGCAATCGCTCCGTAAACAGTCACCAAACGTTCTCTGCAGGGAATACCAGCTGTCACGTGGAGACGCGGAGATGTGGCGCGAAAAAACGCGAGGAGAGGTAAGAAACGGGTCCAAAGATTGCTGAATTGGATTTGTGATCGATCGTAGGCAGACGGTTCTGAGCAGTTGCAGAGGGCGAAGTTGGTCGCTTTTGAGATGTGGGAGATTCGAAGAAAAAGTCGGGCATTTTTGGATCGCTGGAGTGATTTTAGACTTGCCGAAATAGGAACTTGCTTTGCAACTCCTAAAACCGTTGTTTTGTACATGTACAATCAGTCATCGATAGCCTCACAAAAAACGTTCTTTCGAGTTGCACTTTCGCCTCTTCCCCATTCAAATGACATTTATCGTCCGTCGCTTTTTCTTGATCTCTCTTAGCTGATCACAAACATCACTCCAGAGAACGCTCAATCGGCCGCTGAAACAATCCGTAGTGTGCTGTTTGTGTATTTTTAGGTCGTTTCTTGAAATTTCGCACTTTCTGCTCTGAAACAAACAGTCCTCCGGCGACTTTTGTACCCAAAGTACCGTTTCGAACTTCTGGATCTTTCGTTGGTCAGCGACTCTCCTCTCCGGTCGCCTTAAAGTCCACTCGTTCTCTGATCAGCAAAGGGCAACTGGCCGAACAGCCTCGAGACTCCTCGCCGTTTCCTTTAGACGCGCTCGGAGATAACGACTCCCGGTTATTTACATCTAAACAGGTGACCCAGCGGCGCTTTCGCTTCGTAGCCTCTGATAAGAGTGTGGCGGCACGCGGTCGGTGGCGTCGAGAAGCGTCGAGTTGCGATGTGTTGGACGTCGAACATCCGAGAAGGTTCGAGAGAGAGATAGGGATCAAGAGGTTAGGAGACTGAAATGGAAATGACCTTTGGAGGAGATGTAGCGAAGAGACTACAAGGCGGTGGAGTGGCTGTAAACAAGAACGGAAGAGGGAGCGGGTGATGTCACTCCGCTACAAATTCTGTTCACGAGAAGACAAGAAATGTGTTCCGCAGAGCGCAAGCAAAAATCCCTTTTCAAACGGGAGACCAGATGACTATAGCCTTTATGCCTTTATAACTACGACAGGAAAAGATGATCATTGATGTGCACGATGTTTCGCCAGCATTATTCAACTTGGGAGATTGATGATCGCAGTAACAAAGTGGGGATAATCTTGGCATAGATTCTTTCTATTCTCGAATCTAGAGAAGTAGTCAGCCTTTGCAAAAACGCCAGGTTTCTGAAACAAGGCATAAAAGCGAAGAGGGGATTCACATTTCTCGAATGAGGGCGAAACGACGAGCGCTAGCAGAGAGTCCGACCACTCCACAAAAATCCCCTACAACGCAAATGAAGAACGCGATCGATTTCGCCATTCTAAGCGGTCTATTTAAAGTCTGGTTTGGCGTGTGCTAAATACAATCTAACCACTGTGTTATCCTTGCCACGGATGTCTCTTTCTAGGCTGACGCACCGCAACCCAAAGTAGCCTCAGAATCTGGATCTCAAGACTTCCACCACTTACATCCCGCATTCTGCAACACGCTTAAAAACTACACAAAAATCAATTTTCCACTTTTATTGTGCGTACAAACGTATCATAAGAAAGCTCATGGTTTGACGGTGCAATCGCTCTCTTCGATTGCTTGGACCTTTGTGTTGTAGTAGATCAGATGGTCCTGGCCGAACAAGTTCGGCATCTTGGAGTCGCTGCACTTGTTTCCTTCGTCGCCGCAGACGCGGTACTTGGATCCTCGGGACATCTTGTTGTCATACCACACCTCGTACTGGTGGTGGTAGAAGCCTTCGAATCCCTCTGGAGGCAGATGCGGCACGATGTCCAGATAATGGACAACGCGGAACGAGTACGTGATCTAAACAGAGAATTTGAGCGCTGAAAGCGAAACTCAAAAATACCTGGGCGTCGTGGCCGTTGGCGAAGGCCTTGTCGCCAAGTCTTGGCTGGCCAAAGGTGATCAGTTTGATTTGGGCGTCGGGAACCAATCCTTCGCGGACAAGGTATCCGGCAGCAAGCGAGGCCAAAGCGGCTCCGAGGGAGTGGCCGGTGACCCAAACTTCGTAACCCGGGTACTTGTTCCTGGCGGCCAAGAAGTCGTCCTTCATTCCGGCGTGCCAGAGGTCGTCGAATCCGTTGAGGAAGTAGCGGGAAACGGTGCCGCCGCCGATGTAAGGAAGCCGTTTGCCGATGGTTTCCACGACTTCGAGGACCAGCTGCGGGATGTTCGTCGTTCCTCTGAAACGCGAATCTTAATTAGCATCGATATATCCAAATATCCAGCAAACCTAAACGAGAGAATAATGGCCTTTTCGCTGTGAGCCACAGCGGTGAACGCGGAGCAAGTGTCGTCCTTCTTGTCGCCGTCGCAAACTATGTTCAGCTGCCGGATCAACTAAACAAGATTCACTACCGTAATCCTCCTAATCCAAGTTTCCTTACCGTCGCGTTGGAGAACGTGTTCTGCACGCACTTGGTTGCGTCGGCGCGGAAAGCGGCTGCCGCCATTACGTAGAACTTGTCGCGGGCCAGGGCTTCATCGTAGATCGGGGTTTCACGGACCGCCTGGGAGAGGCCCAGAAGGACGACGAGAACCACGGCTGAGAGAAGCATCTCTGCAGTGAAGAGTAGCTCTTCTCGGGCAACTTTTGTAAGCTGGACGTTGGTCTCTTTCTGGTTGCTCCATTATTGCTCCTGATAATGAAAGTCGTAAATGGAAATGTCACGTGAGCACGTGGAGATAAGCTTTGCAGCAATAATGGAATCTCTTCACCCACCCAAAAACGACATTGATTAACCTCCTTATGAAGAAGGTTGATCAGAATAAAATACAGGATCGATCAGATGTATACACCATAAACTACAACTCTTATGACTGCACTGAAGCCCCGAAAATCCATAAGATCCATTTCGCTGCCTTCCAGCTCCAAGATCAACTGTTTCGGCACTTCGAATCTGTGCTCTCCTTGTGCCTCCCGTATACGCTGTAATCGTATAGTCATCATCCTTCTCGCTTGTTGACCAGAATGAATCCATTTACAAGCGCCATAAAAACTATATCAGAAGCTTAAACGAGCGGTAAGTTGAGGCACCGACGTTTGCCGCCCTCCTAATCTTTATGACTCCCCTCTAAACGACCATTTTCATTTCTAATTTTGGTCTTCAGCTATTGAGTTTCCTTTCTGCAACTCTGCAGCCATCCAAAAAAACAAAAACAAAATGAACCAATTGTAGTCTAACAAAGAGGCTCCAGAGAGGTGCTAAAGTACGAAAAATGGACACAGGAACTTTGAACTTCGAAATGCGCGCTACACAACAACCCAGAAGCACTGACTTACTTTCGATAAAGGCTTCTTCTTGAGAATCTTGTAGCGATACAGCTTCGGAAATCGTGGCTTCCGCTTCTTTCCTGGGTCCGGGATCCATCGTCGCTTGGGTTTCTTCGAAATTCATCTGGATTTCTTCTTCTCGATTCTTCTTCTTTCAAAAACTGCCTGGAACAAACGGAATTTCACTTGGATCCCAGCGGAGAACGGCGCGATTGCAAAGAACCCGGCAAACGATTAAACCCGACACGAAACCAGACAAACACAGACTGTCTATCTGTAACGAGCTGAGACAGACCCCTTCCCAACAGCCCATTTCTGCAAAACTTCTGCAAAAGCTGTCTCAACTCGACAGATTTTTGCAAAAGTACATTTGCCAAATGCCGCCAAAATCTGCCGGACAACTTCGGCCACATTTTCAGCTGATTTCTCTCAATTCTTGGCATTTTGGCCTCATTTCTGGTTCTTCGCCGCTGTGCTACGCCGTCATTCGCATCCAATCCCTTCGCGTCAAGAGCGGCTCTGAAATTTCAAATTTTATCGTACTCTTTAGATGGTGATTTCCCCAAAACTCCTCAACGTTCACGCGACGTCGGAGGTATCGAAGCGACGGAACCCACGCGCGGAATTCGTCGACCTCTACTGCCAAGAAACAATGGACGACGTAAGATTTTCGGTTTGAGGGCTTGAAATAAATATATTTGTTTCAGTTCGACGCGAAATCGCGCGATTCGCCGGAATCGAGGAGGACACCACCGGGCCCTTCGACCTCCGCGACGACGCCGCTTCCCAAGGCCAAGCCGTTGGACGTGAGTTTTGTGTTCTCGATGCATTAGATTCATGTCCGTGTTTAGGCGAAACGAACGGCGTCGTACGCGTTCTTCGAACACGTCCGAAGCGTGTTCGAAACGCCGGAAGAGACTGCCAAGACGCTCCGGCTGCTGCAGCTCGCAGGCGACCGCATTTCGATGAAGACCCAGGAGCAGCTGACCAACTTGACGACCAAAGGGATCCGGACGGTCAAGGATTTAGGTATGTTTCAGTTTGCATTTATACTGGGAGAATCTTGGTCAGATAGTGGGACTGCATGGAATATATGCACTGATGATTCAATTAGAAGTGAAATGGAACGATGTAGGTGAATCTTGTCGGGTACTTGCAATATCTTTTGAAAGTGAGAACGTTAGTTCAAATGGAGAACAGAAGCATTTGGGCGTATGCCCGTATTCAGTATCGCGTGCATGTGCGTGGTTCAAATTTAATCGTTTCTTGTATTGTGGATCTTAATGTTACTGCTTTAGTGGATCTTTCTTATAAGATTTTTGCAGAAACGTGCGCAGAAGTTGCCGCGGCATTGGAAGCAGCCGTCATGCGGATCCAGAAGCAGATCTTCGATCGACAAAACAAGAAGACCCCGGAAGAAGAAGCTGCGCTCCAGGGATCACCATCGGATGAAGACGACCACTCGGATATGCCTATCCTGAAGCGTTACGACAGTGACTAAGGAAGGCAATAAAAGTTTTAGACGCCAATATTGTCCCGAAATAAATGTTTATTTGAAATTCCCATTCATTGCTGTAATTATGTCATCATTTTTAGGGTTTGGAAACAAGGAGACCTGAAGAGGATTGGGCGCACAGATTTTTAGGGAGATGTGGCTTGGTAGGACAGTTGTTAATGTTGATCTTCTGATCTCGAAAAGCGATGCAGTTCTGAGGTCGATTGGATAAGGCATTGCTGGTAATGTGTGAAGCGATGCGCCTCGAACTCGGAGCGCATCGCTTTCCCGCCGGTTTTGGCACATAAAAGCCGGTACAGGTGACGGGAAGTCAATCGAGTGTTCGACTTCATTGCTGTATCACGATGTCAGGCCGCGGAAAGGGAGGAAAAGGTCTCGGAAAAGGAGGCGCCAAGCGCCATCGCAAGGTTCTCCGTGATAATATCCAGGGAATCACGAAGCCCGCCATTCGGCGCCTCGCTCGCCGAGGAGGCGTCAAGCGCATCTCCGGCCTCATCTACGAGGAGACCCGCGGAGTCCTCAAGGTCTTCCTGGAGAGTGTCATCCGCGATGCTGTCACCTACTGCGAGCACGCCAAGCGCAAGACCGTCACCGCCATGGACGTCGTCTACGCCCTCAAGCGCCAAGGCAGGACCCTCTACGGATTTGGTGGATAAGCTACCGTATCTCTTCTAATCCAACGGCCCTCGTTAGGGCCACAATCTTTAATGAAACTGTTTCATTTGTGGTTGATAAAAGGTTTTCATAATATCGATGTTAGGAAATGATAAAGAGGAGAATAGGAAACGGTAAACCTTTAGAACGGCTCTCTTTGAAGGCTCTCTTTGAAGCTATTTCGAAGCATGGGTGTATCGAACCATGAGACGACAAAATGCTAGGTGCTAGCGAAGAAAAGCTAGCATGCCAATCTTTACTGTTGTTTTCTGTCGAATCCAGCTTTGTTTTCTAGTTTCATTTAAGAAATGTGACCCCTAAGGACTCCTTAGGGGTCACATTTCTTGGTTTAGAATTTTTTATTGGTTTAGATGTTTAGTTTATTGGTTTTTATTGGCCATTGGTTTAGAAACGGAAGAGAGATCCATCAATCAGAGTGCTGGATCAGAGTGAAGGTGCAGTGCAGGGGGATTGTTACTTCAGATAAATTCAGCTGAATGAAGCTTTCTGCGTTCAAGTCAGTTGTTATAACCGGATGCAGAGAAAATCATTTACTTGACTCTTGGATATTTCAAACAGAAAATCTTCGTTTTCGTGAAATTTGAAATGTACGTTTTAAACAATTTTAACCGATTTTAAGACAAGCCATGAAAACGTCGCCTTTAAAATTCCAATCGTCAGCACAATTTGGCGCGAAATTTGGGCACCAGCATTCAACTGTTCAAAGCGATGCCAGACGAACAAGAACAGTGTAATGATTTGATAGTGCTTGTGAACTAGTGATCTGGGAAAGGATATTTTGCTATATAGTCAATTTTATGGATTCTGAGATTGTCCGTCCGATCGCAGACCGATTTTGTTCGGTCGTACATGCTAATCCATTTAGCGGTATTAGATTTTGGCGCGAAAAGCAGCAGACCGACCTGGAACGGTCAGGGGCGGAGTCGCCCCATCAACGACGATATAAGATCGCTGGCCAGGACGATCGAGCATCATTCAAACGCGTTCGCTGTCGTCATGTCCGACCAAATCGATGCTCCCGCCGCCGTTGCCGAGGCTCCTAAAACCGCTCCCAAGAAGGTTAAGTCTCCCAAAGCTCCGAAGGCTGTGAAACCCAAGGCCGAGAAGAAGGCGGCGGTGCCTGCCAGCCATCCCACCTACCAGGAAATGATCAAGGCGGCCATCGCCTCGCTCAAGGAAAAGAAGGGCTCCAGCAAGACCGCTATTCTGAACTACATCAAGGCGAACTACAAGGTGGCCACCAACGACGCCTCCACCAGCGCCCACCTCCGAGCCGCTCTGAGGCGCGGCGCCGAATCCGGCTTCCTGAAGCAGACCTCTGGAACCGGAGCTTCTGGCCGATTCCGCATCGGAGACAAGGCCGAGCCTAAGATCAAGAAGGCGCCCAAGGCCGCCGTCAAGAAGCCTGTTGATGAGAAGAAGCCAAAGAAACCCGTTGTCGCCAAGCCCGCCGAAGAAAAGACGGCTCCCAAAAAGGCGAAAATCGCGCCCAAGAAGGCCGCCGATGAGAAGAAACCGAAGAAGGTATCCGCCAAGAAGCCAGCCTCTGCGAAGCTCAAGACTGTCCCCGCCAAGAAGGCGGCCGCACCCAAGAAGGCTGCTGCTCCCAAAAAAGCAGCTGCTCCCAAGAAGGCCGCCAAAAAGGCTCCCGTCAAGCCCAAGGCTTAAGCTGTTTGCCGCCCTCCACCCAAACCCAACGGCTCTCTTTAGGGCCACATCTCACAATAAAACTGTCATCTCGCCAATAAAGCACAGACCCTTCGTGAACTTCACCAGGTGTTCAGGATTTTAATGTTCACCTCGTCCCGTTTTGATGATTCCGTTTTTCATTGGCTGGATTCTCGCTTAAGTTGGTGGAATACGCGTTTTGACATGGTGTTTCAGAACGACATTTGGCGCAATATCGTCTGCCATTGGAACCCTTCTACTCTCCAATCCTGGCGGACTTAAGTTGATGGAGGGCTATCAGGCATTATAGTTCGCCTAAACTTCTGACCTTTACGAGTCATTTCGTGGCTGTCGATCTTCGTCACTCAGATGGAAGCACGACCGTTCTTCGCTGTGCGTCCGCTTCGAATGATCCGGTTCCAGACATCGTCGACAATGGATCGGATTCCAGACGGGAGGCGACTGTCTGGCCAGGGCCTTTCGGTCTCTAGATCTGTACTTTTATGGTCTAGACTGTGTCTACGAGATGCTGTTCCCGTCCATAAAAGGAGAACCTCCGGAGCGCCGTCCTCATTTGATCGTCCTGTGAAGAAGCTCCCGTTGCGCCAATCGATCGGGTCTTCAAGTCAGAATGGCTCGCCGATTCGGAGGTAAGGAATATGGTTTGATCCCTTTTTAAAGTCTGATTGCAGGTGGCCGGGGCATGTCTCGTGGTGGTGGTCGCCGGGGCATGTCCCGCGGTCGGGGCCGGGGCATGTCCCGCGGTCGGGGCCGGG
>KN167701.1:3052-21552 GCA_000757745.1 Steinernema scapterisci
ACACGAGTCCTTTTGTTCTTGTTGTACTTTCCCGTTTCCTTAGTGATGTTTCAGCGGCTCTCCTTGGGCTCGGATATACCTGTCGTGGTCTGGTTATAAGATTGGTCTGCAATGGCTAATCATAATGTCTTAGAATGACTTGGTTGTCTAGGAATCATTTGAAGGTCGGTTGGGGCTTCGACCGGTCGGGTGGCCAAGATTAAATAGTCTTGTCTCACATTGTCGCGTCGCTGTCTGCTTACGTCTACTAGGACTATATGCACATGATATCACGATGTCTATGTTTCAGAAGATGGAAGACGACGGATTCCAAATGTACCAAAGCAAGAAGAAGCGGAGGCTCCCGATGAAGATTCCGACGAAATCTCAATGCAAGAACGTGATCCAGCACCCGAGTCAAGCCACGGAAAGCAGAATCGAAGCAAGCTTGAAGCAAGCGAAGGAGCATCTCGAAAGAACCGGATTGATGTAAGTCACCCACCCTAAGTGTTCGGCGCCTATAAAACAAATTTAGGGCCAAGACGATGCATTTCCTCGAGAAGATTCTGGATGGAAGAACGCTACGAGCTGCCAAAGCCATCGGCATCGGGAACTTCGGCGATCGACCGACCTCAAACGGATCACTACAAATGGCGCTGTTCATGGAAATCAAAGAGCAACTGCGACCCCTCAAAGCATCCTGCCAAGATCCCGTCATGAATCCCACCGAAGTCCAGTTTCTTCAGAAGGCCGGCGTTGAAGTGCCCGAACTGAATGACCTCTCCAGTCCAGATGTGGATCTACAGCACGACAACGAGGTCGTCCTGTTCTTCATGCCCCACTGCGGCCACGCGCTCTACAACAACATCCTGTGGAGCAACTGGGGTCCCATGCTTCTGAAGAACCTTGTGATCGTCGGAAACGATTTCAAAAAGATGGTGATTTTGGAAAAGCACGAAGACGAAATCGAGGCGCTTTTGAAGTATCGCGAGATCGCTGATTTCCTCAATTTCCCAGTCAATGGGGAGGATGCTTTCAGCGATACTTCGATTATGAGTTTCTCAGGTGAACTTCTGCCCGAAGTGGGCAAGGAGAAACCTGTTTATGATCATTTTGCGCCCGAGTTGGTTATCAATAAATCTAGTTTATAGGCTCTAATTAGAAAATATGGGTTTGTGCATCATCACATCTAGGGTGAGAAAGGCACTGGTGGGCATCAATATGTACATTCTCCGTATCATTGCTTCCATGACCGAACCGACGACGCTTAACGGAGGTGCGACGCATAGCTGGATTCGAATTAATATGTTCGTTGTTCGACGTGTTCGTGTTTCTGAGAACCATTTTTGCCATTTTCTCCCTAAATCAGTTTACTCGTTCCAGATGCCTCACGACGCGGCCTCGTCGGACGACGAGTTGGAGGCGCTGCGGATGGCGGCGCTAAACTCCATGAAGAAGTTGACGCTCTCGCCGGACAAGAACAACAACACAGTCGCTCTTGTAAGTTCTTTTCTTTTAAATTTTCTTTTAAGATTCACAAATTATAGAAACCAGAGAGCCGTGAAGACGAGTGCAGCCTGGCGCACTGCTGCCCTCTCCAGGAGTCCCTTCAAACGCCGCGCATGCAAGCATTCATCAAGCAGTTTTTGAAGGGCGAGCAGCTGGAAGAGGCGATGCGTTTGTCGTGGGCCGTGAAGAACAAGTAGAGGCGGTGACGAAGCCGAAAGATTGATTTTATAAAAATTGTTTTACATGATAAAATAACATGAATAAAAGATTGTCCTTGGAGTTGTTTCAGATTTCGCAGATTCACGGTTTGAAGTGGGATGGGATTCCGACGTATTCGATGGTCGCTGGTCTTGAATCTTTTCAAAGTTCGTTCCATCTTCGCCAACGAACTAAAACTTCACTGGACTTCGGTCACGACGCCCGTGGGACTTGGAGATCGTGTCGACGACGAATCCACCTTCTTCTTGCCGAACACTCTGCATTTGCCGGGTTCTCGTTTCTGCGGCCTAGCGGGGCGCACGTTGGGATGCGAGTTCCAGTAGATGTTGAGATGGTCAAAGTAGATCGTGGTTTCGTTGTTGAAGCAGAGCGAATCTCCGGAAACGCTTTTGATTGCCATGGATCTCGTGGGAGGTCGCGATGACTTCTTGGCACAACTGAGCGAGGAGAAGTCCTTCTCGACCTTATCGCGGATAGGGCGATGCATCAGGAAGCAGATGACCGGATAGAGGAGCCCGAACCAGGCTCCGCAGGAACTCGCTCCCTGGAATCAAAGGATTAGGGAATCTTAGATCACGAGTAGCAAACCTGTTCATAAACGTTCAGTTTCACAATGTCCATGTCCAGGCTATGACGCTCGGTGTGGTAGAGGACGAAGAACATAACCACCAGCGAGAGGACCAGCGAGTAGATCAGCGTCACGGGCATCAGGAAGCGGATCGTGGCGATGTTCTCGGAGTACTGGTACCGAAGATTCAGTTTCCCGATGTCGCACGCCTTTCGCCTTTTTACGTTGAAGAAGAGGAGGCCCGTGAGGAACTGAAATCAGATTTAAGTTTTCGGACAGTCAGAGACGACTTACGCATCCAGCGAGGATGACTCCGACTGCCGCGATTCCAGCAAGGACGAGTTGCTGCACGTCATGGACATAGAGGATCGAGGTGGACGGAGGTGCCGTCGAAGGATCGCAGGATTTGACGGAGACTTTGAATTGGAGGAACGTGAGGATCGAGATGCAGAGGATGGCTGTCCACTGAAATGGACAAAGATTAGCATCGGAAAACTTGCAGCAGAGCTCTTTGGTTCTCGTCATTCAAGCGTCATCGAGTGATGTAAGTGTTCTTCAAAGATTCTATTTGCAGCCTTTTCACTGACGCACAACCTCATACCTTAATTACACACCTGATTCCACTTCTCGGAACTCTCTAATCCGCTTAATTAATCCCTAGACGCGCGGCGTAAGATCGTTCATCTTGTTTTCGTTTTCCAGGTCGCAGCCTCATTTCCCACGTACGGCCCGAACTTACCAGGAACGAGATGGCGACCGTGATATTACGGATTCCGCGCTGGCGCTCGTAGGATTTTGGAATGCAGGTGGCCACCGCTCGCTCGATGGTGACCAGAAACATGCTGACAGCGATCATATAGCAGGAAGAGTCGTAGAAGAGCCGAGAGATCGACTGGACCTTGCGGCAAGCGATGTTGTCCGGCCCGAAGCCGGCGTGTTGCAAGAAAACGTCGAAGTGGAAGATGAGTCGGGACCAGGCGAAGGCGATGCAGGTCACGGAGAGGTTGATCTGGAATTGGGGGAAAGTTAGAACGAAGAAAACACGAATCTTACGAAGACGTTTTAACGGTTGGGGCATCAAAGAGCTCTATTAAAGACCTTTGGCACTTTCACTGCATGCGAATCCAACGCTAACATCGTCATCGTTGATTGCTACTCGACCGAGTTCCCACGTCCACTCACCAAGATAATCTTCAGATTCCCATGGAGAAGTCCAGATTTGAGTAAACAGAGGATCAAATACACGTTGAGAGGAGCCGCCAGCGAGTATCCGCCAACTTCCATCCAGACTTGCGCCTTCTGCGCAACCTCCCAATATCGAGAACGCATCTTCTTCGCTTGAGTTGAAGGGAAAGGCGATGAAGACAGGAAATAGCTTATACCTGAAAAATTACTCCGTTATTCAGATTTGTAACAAACAGAAAAGTGCGCATAAAGAAACGCGGTAAACACTGAAATTGTGGGACGGAGATGTAGTTCAAAGGTGGCGCTGGAAACAACAAACCGTCTGATAATGAGCAGGAACAGCGAGAATAAGTGACAAAACAGAGGCCAGGACAAAAGGGAAAACAAACGTTTTTGTGAATGGAATTCTTGGAAATAACCATTAATCGCTCAAATTGGTAAACGTCTACTTCTCCTCAATTACATTGTCGGTGTACGCGAGGAGTAGAAATTGAATCCAGTCCAACTCAAGATCGTAAGATAAGCTTCGAGATACCACTTCTCTGCACAGCCAGCACAACTCCAACAATCTCTCGACGTCGTACCTGTTTACGGAAGGTGGTCAAAGTTAATCTCGACTTTGGAACACGCACATTCGCCCAACGCACCTGAGATAGCTGCTTGAATGCGACAACACATGGCTCTCCACAAAAGACTCAATTCATCGAGCGTCGTTCTTAGAGCACGAATAGGACAAGCATGTACGGACATCCAGAACTGAATGTACAAAGGCTACAAACCGCGAAACGAAGCATTTTGAAAACAAAAAATCTGATTGCCGTTTGATGAATCGTCAAAACAACGTCGGATCTACGTGTACCTTCTGTTCAAAAGTTCGACGTTCCAAAAGTGCAAAAGAAAATGCTCATCTTTGATTATGAGGTGAATGAAAGTGGCATTTAGGAAACCTTCGGATACCAATTAACTCCTTTGAAGAAAATTGGGATTTTGCGTTTTCGCGAAGTTCTAAAATAGAACGGCTAAGAAAAGAACTTGGTCGGTAAAAGTCGTCTCATAAAATAAGGGTGAGACCATATGGATTTCCAACATTCCGACAAGTGCAGGACTACAACCTGAGCAGTTAGTACAATAAAAGCCGTTTTCATATTTCCTCTTGTGCTCAATGGATCTAATGGCAAAAGATGAAAGCCACTCTCAAAGCACCGTACAACATAAGGACAACCCGGTGAATGCCAAGTGAAACCTTTTTTTCCGAAAGCATCGGTGCATGAAAATGAATGATAAGTAAAGTTATGAAAGGAGGGAGGAGGCGAGTTGGCATAGAAACGCTCTTCTTCGGTCTTAATGAGTTGCTTTGACGTATATTAGCGGCGAGAAGAGGCGCGCTGGAGCGGAAGATTACCCCGGCGGTCTCGGAGGAAGCGAAGGATAAGGTATGTGGTGCAAAAGGAGGCAGGGAATCTGGGGCTGTTCTCTGAGATTGACGATGTTGGAAAGGACAATCTTTAGCCTTGGAAGAACAAAGAAATTGGTGTGTCAATTGAGCCATTGAGCAGCAATCAGCCGGTATTCAGTCAAGAGGGGTTGTAGGCGAACTTTGGTGCAGGCTCGGCTGTTTAGTAAGTTAAATCTAGAGGAATTGTGAAGTGTAAAGATGTGAATTTGAGCAGCGAAAACTGCGACAAGATGCTAATTTCAACGCATTTCGTTGATTGGTTTCAAATCGAGATTTCTCGGATTCTCGGATTCAAATCCTTTTTGACCGGTTAATCCTGGTGTATGATCGGCGATCCATTATCGCTTGTTTGCGTCGAGTCCACTTTCAAGGTTTTTGGGGGTGCACGTTTCCTACTGATAATAGTTCTAATCGGAGTTCTTAACTGCGATAACTCTACTTTCGAGTGACGTGATGGCGACTTTGACCGCCGCCAAAACTGATCTGAGAGATGTGGTTTGAAGGCATTTCTCGGCAACAGCGAGCAACAAAGAGACAAAAATCTTTGCAAGAATCTTGTTCAATTGCACTTCACATCCCATAGAAGCCAGAATTCGATCTGCTCACTTCTTCTATTTTCAGCTCGCCGATGTCCTTTTTCCCAAGTCACTCACCAAAATCAATAATTTTTCTTAATCGGCTTATCTCGATCGAAACGTCTCACCGCTATCGAAGTATACTTCGGCTGTTACCACCACCTCCATCAACTCCATTGGTCATTTCCCGAACTTAGCAAACCCATAATCTCTCGTGTTTGTCATCTTATAAATATTTCAGAAGTTTGTGGTTGACACACAGATTTCGTGAATCACAAGACCGACAATCCAACTTCCGACTCGGCAACTTTGAAACCACAACGAAATGGTTCCGTTTATGCAAAGATAAGGAATCAACTTTCGGCGCGAGCCGCGAAACGACCGGAAGTGTGTGGGCGACACTCGCCTTCGCCGGCTTCGCTCTTCGCCGTCGCCGTCACCGGGTCTCTGTGGAAGCGACGCGTGATAAGGACGATAAAGTGATTCAGCCCTCGATAACAGGCAAATATAAATAAGGGGCCCACGAAGTCATCCCCAGTGGGTCCTTTCCTGCAGTCTCCCGACATGAAGACCTTGGTTCTCCTCTGCGCTCTCGCCGCTTCCGCCCTCTCGGCGCCCGTCAGCTCCGAAGCCGATTCCGGCTACAACTACGCCATCGATGTCGCTGAGTCGGTCCAAACGTCCGCTTTCCAGTGTCTCCGCGGCCAGGGATACGCCACCGCTTTCATCCGTGTTTACAAGCCTGATGGAACTGGATCCGTGGACCGATCTGGAGTCCAGAACGTGTTCAACGCTCACAATGGTATGCAAATGTTTTGATTGTTGGAAATTTCACGATCGAAATCTTAGGAAACCTCGGAACCGAAGTCTACATGACGCCCTCCGTGCAGAGCAACAAGCCCGCCAGCCAGCAGTTCAACGAAGTCCAATCCGCGCTCTCCCAGGCCGGAATCGGAGTCCGCACCGTGTGGCTCCAGGTCACCTCTCCCATCAACTGGGGCAGCAACCAGCAATTCAACATCCAGTTCATTAGCGAATTCTTCCAGGCTGCCAAGGTACCCCAGACTCTCCCAACCTCTCATAATCCATCTAATTTTAGTCCGCAAACATCAACGTCGGCGTGTACACCAACTGGTACGACTGGTCCCAGATCACCGGCTCCTGGTCCGGCTGGAGCACGCAGCAGGCCGTCCAACTTTGGTACTGGAACGCGTACGGCGTCGGACCCAGTGACGAGTCGCCGAGCAACTTCAACGACTTCCGCGCCTTCGGAGGATGGACCCAGGCCGCGATGAAGCAGTTCGGTCTGCAGAGCAACGTTTGCGGAGTCAACTTCAACCGCAACGCTTACGCCGCCGGCAGCTACGCTCCCGCTGAAGCCCGATCTGAGGCCGTCGCCAAGAAGAACGTCAACGAAAAAGTGGTCGTTGGAACGCTTTTCGGATAATTTCGCTTTAATTTATTGGTGCTTGTAAAGAATAAAATCGAGCTTCTCATGCTGACTAGAACAAACGGAGGTTACCGCGTTGCCAGCTCTTCCTATAAATGGGAGTTCGGCCATCAAACGCAGCCGATTACGGTAACAATCAAACGCAATTAAGGTTTCAAAAAGGACGATTTTCTTTGTTTTCACGTCTGCCCCATACCTTTTGAAAATCAGGTTGCGTGTAGGGCGGAGAAGGGAGAATTGGAAAAGGGTTCCAAATAGGACGGTGGTGACGGCGGAAGACAAAAGGTTCCGGCTTTCCTACATTCAAGGCCGGCGTTTAGAGGAAGCACAACCGTCAGAAGCCCTCGACGAGATAACGCAGGACGAGCTTTCATCTTCAGATTCTAATCGCTCCATGCGCCCAAAATGCACTTGGGCTACACTATCTACTCCTTTGTGTCCTTATTCCCTTTCTGCCTCGCGATATTCGCACACTTCGAGCTAAGAATCTGCAACTGCGTCACTGACCATTTGCTTTCTATTACGTCAACGTTGTTTTTCAGACAGTTCCACCCAGATCTGTTCCCCGTAGCTCATAATTGGATCCCAGATTTGTCGGTCTCGCAACAAATTGGAATATCTGGTATCTACAATTAATGGCAGACATAACAATGATCTCAGCCTTCTCTTCCGGCAGGTGGCTCATATTTCTTGCGGCGGTCCCAATTTCCCTGCTTTTCAGCGCAATTCCGGGGAATAACAAAACAACCGTAGGTTATTTCTCAGGTCATCGTAGGTCAATAAGGTTCTTAAGGAGTTTGCTAATTATTTCGTTACTAGTCATGAACTTGAGATCTGAAATGACTTTTGATGACTACTTTAGCACTTTAAGTGCGTCCTTTAAAGATCAATTCAGTTATTCCTGCAGCAAAGTCGGCATTATCAAATATAACGCTGTTACATTACGAGTTGAAGAATTGGCTCCAGCAGTTTTTTGTTCTCTGACTAAATTGTTTTTCTTCGCTTTTATTGCGATCTCTCGTTTTCTGACGCGTCCGTCTGCGAAGAAGCCTGGAAAATGTCATTACGCATATAACTCAATCGAACATTTGAAGTTTTGTCTCCTGTCTTTGTTATGAGTAACAGTTGGTTTCAGCTTTCTTGATTATATTTGCAGGTGTTCGTCGCCGCCTTCACTGTTAGCGTTGTTTCTTTTCTCCTATGTGGGATTTTCATCAACTGAATAAGAATTCTCCGAGGGTAGCTTTTGGGGTTTAGGCGAAGGTTTTATCAAAGTGCAGTTCTTACGTGCGGTGGACTATTAAAAAGCGCTATTGTTTTCGTTGGCTCGCTTTTGATATTCAACGCGCTTCTTAAGAGCCCGGGATATTTATATCGCTTTTTATGACTCTAGCTAAACCCTCGAGAAGTTAAGAACCTGCTGTACCGAATCATCTTTTCTATGTAGCTTCTATCCATTTCTAACCATCTTCTGTTGATGCGAGTTTGTTTGACCTAAGTGTTGTTGGAGAAGACCCATCGTCAAGTTTAAACGGCATTTACACCTTGGAAACAAAGAGTTCTTTCTTTCTATGCGGAGGCGATGAGGAGAACTGTACTTATACAACTTGAAGTTCTGCTTGGCAGCGTGGAAGGATTTGACAAAGGCATTGTTTGTTTCGCTCAAGACTCTGTTTTAGCTCCATTTCGCGTCGCTGTTTCGTTTCCGATTCTTGAAACTTACGCGTGAAGTTACTCTGTAGCCAGGACTCCGTGAATTTCGCCGCCGCTTCGAAGGGCCGAATCCTTCCCGCGCGCTTCCCACGAGCAGCAAAAACCTTTTTCGCGTTTGCATCGCGGTATTTGTGGCGCGAAGCAGATTTACCCATTTTCGAGGAAATCGCCAAGTTCCCATCGCGTCTCGTCTCGTTCCCACGGAGAACAAAGTGTAAATCGTGTGTTTGACTATGTTTTTGATTTGCTGCTTTGTTTTCGCGCACTCATAAAATCTTATGTGATTTCCTCCAAAATAGTGCTTCGGGTTCAATCTACGGTTGTAGTAGTTGGTCATTCAGGTCGTGGTACTTATCCCCACAACTTCCCGTCAACCTCTCCATTTGCGTTTTCCCTCAGCGACTTCTCCTTCTAATTCCCTGTTTATCCCAATCCTCGTTTACCCTACTTATGTAGCTATCTCCCAATATTCGAACCTCGCTTCTCAAACGTCAACAGAATCTTTCTCTGTTTTTCCTTTTTGCGCGTCGACTAATCGTGATCTCCAAGATTTCTCCCTCACACGTTTGATGTCTTTGTTTTCAGAAGCGGGAACCGATGGATTCCTTGTGGTTCTTGTGGTACAAGATCGCCCAGTGGTCCGAGATCACGTGCTACATCCTCTCGATCCCGGTCGAATTCTACGTGATCGTCGCGCTGAGGAAATCGACTCTTCTGCACGGGAATTTGAAGATCATTTTGGTGGGTTTTTTTATGTTTTCATGCACCTCGAGATTTCTTGGAGCTTTTTCTTGTTTGACCATAGAATGTAGCCTACAGCATGCGTCGTAGCTTCTGCGGCGAAGCAAGCTTCTATTTCACATCTTAACGCAGGCCAGAAGACTACTGTAGGCGCCCTTTTCTCAATGCGTCAATCTACCGATGTACTCACAAGATCATCTACGCGTTCAGTCATTCTAATTGGTTTCAAGGCCAAAACAGATTTTCTTTTATGTGGAAAACATCGTATTTTTGCAGAATTCAATTTTTATTGTTGGTATTGAATTAATCCGCTGGAAATGGCAATTCAACAACCCAGTTTTCTTTCGTGTTCTTGGCAATATTTTCGTTGTTTCAGATCAACCACTGCATCACAATGATCGTCTTCGGCCTGAGCCACGTGCTCATGCACCTGGACAACCAGCTGCAGTTCCTGGGCCTCGGCGTGGACAACATCGCCTGTCGAATCCCCCAAACCGTCCTGCGCATCTTCTTTGACAGCGCCAGTAGCATGGCCGGACTCTGCATGATCCTCCTGACCGCCGAGAGGGCGTTCGCCACCATCGGCGCGCATTCTTACGAGCAGAAGAAGCCGGCGAGAAGAGTCGCTCTGCTCATCGTTGGGCTGGTATGAACTTGGTGGATTCGGACCGTTTTTGGAATTTACATTTCAGTGGGCAGTTGTGCTTTCCTTCGCCGTCTTCACGTGGTACCTCTTCCACGCCGAAGTCGACTCCTGTGAACCCCGGAACGCGCCCCCGTCCATCTCGTTTCTCTACGTCAGCTCCAACGCAATGATGATCTTAGCTGGAATCGCGCTCTTTGGCGTCACGACCGCTGCATGTGTGAGTGGAGATCTTATCCGATAATCCTCCGTAACGCCTCGATTTCAGCTCCTCTCGTCGCTCCTCTACCGCAACGTGAAGCGCCGGAAACGCTGCGAAGTTGGACAACTGAATCTCCGCTACCAACTCTCCGAAAACATCTCCACCATCCGCTTCCTCATGCCCATTACGCTCCTGTATGCCACGGACCTCTTCATCATAATCGGTTTCCTGGGCTTGTTCCACTTCGAACGGCACGCGGAGAATCCCCAACTCTACAAAGTCCTATTCTACGAGAAGGTGAATACTTCCATCCGCCTCCTAATCGAAACGAATTCTCTTTTCAGGCTCTTTTCCTGTGGGTCGCCGTCTTTGCCGTCATCTACCCCTTCTGCTTCCTCTTGCACCGGCCGATCCGGGACAAAGTTTCCCGCGACTTCGACTCTTTTTTCAACTGCCTCAAGAGCAAATCGAAACCGAAACAAACGCCGACCGTCGTCATCAGGAGCGTTTCGGGGAAGCCGCTCTCGTTCAACGACGAATCTTCCATCTACTTCAACCACCTGAATTCGTTTTGGAACGCGGATTCCAAGAAATGTTAGGATTCATAAATGATTCTCATATGATGTCGGAGCTTATAGTATATCAAAATCCAAGTTCTCACCCGCTTTTTTATTCAATACATCAAAATAGCTCCAAGTAATCAAAATCTGAGTCGCTCTCCTTTGGTCGGGGTCGGCGACCTCGTCACACAAATCTCGTTCCTCCTCCTCGAGAAAAACACCTTCGAGGTTCTTTTCTTCCTTCCCAGATTAATCTTCTTCCTCGCGTATGCGTTCCAACCTTCGCCCAGATTGTGGAAATGGACTGCTCGCTGGTCCGTGAACACCAGCGATTTTCCTGAAACGCTCTTCACGACCGTCTTGACTTGAGTTGCCTTCTTGGTTTCTGCTTTGGAGCAGCAGCACAACGAGCTCAAATCTTTCGCCACCTTGTCCTTCATCGGTCGATGCATTGCGAAGGCGATGATCGGGTAAAGGACCCCGAAGAGAGCGGCTACAGTATTCAAACTCTAAATTCATGCGTTAAAAGACAAAATTAAGAAATAACGCCCACTTGTTCCAAGATCCGAAGCTTCATAACGTCGCGGTTCTCCGAGTGCCGTTCCAGATGATAGCTCACGATAATCACAATGGCCAAACTCAGCATCACGGCGTAGAATGCCACGATGGGCATCAGAAAGCGGATAGTTGAGATGTTCTCGGAGTACTGGTACCGGAGGTTCAGTTCACCGATGTTGCACGCCTTCCGTCGTCTCTTGTTGCAGATTAAGAGGGCCGTTAGGATCTGAAAACAAAGAGTTCTGGCTCGAAAGATGTTGTTATCGTAATAAGAACACCTGCTGCTGCAAGCGACTTCTTTGTCCTTACAAGCGATGTTTGGAGCTATTGAGAATTGAAGTGGGTGACGTGAGAAATGTCCCACAGAAAGAAAAACAAGTCACTTCCCTGAGAAGAACCCATTTTGAGTCAAAGTAAGATTTCGAGAGCTCCAAAGACCGATTTCAAGCATGTAGAATACAGTGCATACAACGACTCACACAAACAGCAGAAGTGACTCCAGCGGCGGCGATTCCAGCCAAGTAGAGCATTATTGCCGACTTCGCGTAGATCACCGAAGTTGATGGAGGCGCGAGGAAACTTTCGCAGGAGGAGACGTGGACGCTGAAGAGGATCTGGGAAGCCGCTGCGATCAGGATGCAGACTATCCACTGAAATGAGGTATTCTCAACATCAGCCAGAAATCTAGATCCCTACCGTAATCACAAGGAGCACAGATACGCGCTTCACTCCGGTCCTCTGCTCGTACGTTCTCGGGATAAACGTGGCGACGGTTCGTTCGATGGTGACCAGGAACATGCTGGCAGCACCAGTGCAGCACGCGGAGTCGTAGAAGAGGCGCAGGGCCCATTGCTGGAGTCGGCAAGCTATGTTGTCGACGCCCACACCGAGGCGCTGAAGGATACGGTCGGTATAGAGTCCACAGCGAGTGGATCCGACGAGGAGGAGAGCGAAGGAGAAGTTTATCTGAAAAGAGGGTTCTGAAAGGGCACCTCAATCGACTTCACTTACCAAGATAACCTTGAGGTTTCCGTGCAAAAGACTCGTCTTCCTCAGGCACAGGATCAGGTAGAAGTCCAGCGGGATCGAGAGCATAAACCCGATCACTTCGACCCAGACGACGACGTGCTCGGCCACAATCCAGCTGCTCTCCATGGGACCGGAATGAAGAAGGAAACTGAAAACAAAACCCGGTATTAGACAAAACGCTTAGAAATTACCAACGTTGGAATTTTGTATGTGGCCAGGCGCCGGGAAACTATGAAAACATGACAAATGAGTCACAGAGGACCCGGGTAACTAGAAACGCAAAACCACTATATGCTTGAACCCAAACAATAGCGAGAAATGTAGAAGATTCATAAGCCGTTTGTAAACTTGTTTTCGGTATCAAACGTTCCCTAGTCATATAATCATGGTCTCAACGCTCAAGCCACAATCATAACCCAATTATGAGCATAATCTTCCAATTACAATTACTATGAAACTTCAAGCATAAAAACAACGAACGCTACGAAAGCGGCAAAAACTGTTTATGCGCGTAATTTGTTTTGCTCGTGCGAAGAAGCAGAAGATTTCGCTGACGTAGAGTACCAAATTGGTATATATTTACGGACTTTACGGAGGAGCGCCGAAAATAGCGAAATTTGTAGATACGGATTGCATCTTGCGCGGCTTTCGTTTAAAATGAAGGGAAGCGACTTTCGGATATTCGCCGACTTGGAACACAACCCATCTGCAAGTGATTCCGATGGAAAAATCAGTTCTTGGCACAAATGCACTTTTAGAAGAAAAAGAGGCAAATTAGCCAGATTTAGACGTCCAGTGATATGTGAAATGTGGTCTTTAAGACAACCGAAAACATGACCGTTTTATTAACGCTGCGTTGCATTTCGAGAGCGTTCGTGCAAACGGATGAATCCTCGTTTCGTAGTCATCCCTAATGATGCTTGTTGTGCCTGGACATGGATACGGTAGCTAAATCGCTCCAGTCACATATCAACGTATCCAACCACCTTGATTCCAACACCAACGAAACAGATGTTACGCATACTTTTATTTACAGCACGCCATTTTGTATCCTATTCTAGTTTCACCGCCATTGTCTTTTTGATAAGAACCACCACATGCCAATTAGCGCCTGAAATAAGTACGGCAGAGATTAGATCCGCGCCCCAACAAGTAAATAAAAACCTGCGATCTGCTAAACACTTTTATCTGGTTAATGAACAAGCTATAAATGTACACACAAGTCACAAAACAGCACATAAAACTACCAACGAGGGGCGCCTCTGGCATTCATGCCGCCCCAGGAAGGTCCTCCGTATGGGCTGGGGCCATAAGTGCTGGGTCCATCGAAACGGCCTCTCTTCGCGCCGCCGTCGAATCCAGAGCCTCCACCGTATGGGCGCTTCATGCCGCGGCCAGCTCCGAGGGGCTCCCGGTTTCCTCCTCCAGGGCCTCCGTATCTGCGCGAAGAAGATTTTCCCGAGCGCATGTTCTTCATCTCGTAAAGCTCGGGCGGAATGATCTGGTTGGCTTCCTTGAGCACTTTGATGAGATCTCCGGCTTTGGGTCCGTTGGCAGGCGTGAAAAACGTGTAAGCGGTTCCCTGGAATCGAAACGTCAGTCGAAGCAAACTATAATTCTAAACATACCTTCTTGTCACGACGTCCAGTGCGTCCGATGCGGTGGACGTAATCCTCGGAATTGTTCGGATAGTCGTAGTTAATGACAAACTTGATATCATTAACATCTTAAAGATGCTCAATGAAACACCGAGTTTCAGCGCTGCGTGGAACCTGCCGACCAAGCTGCTGACCGAACTCAAGGTTCAGCGACATTCGTTTTCGGAGACAAAACGTTTCCAACGTTCCGTTTTCCACCCCAAAACTGCTTCCACACTGACTCGCACGGAATCCGTACGATGAACTCCATAGAGGCCCTGGAGGAGTTCTTCGAATCGGGGTCGGGAGTCGTATGAAATGTTGCTGCCGCCTCGAGAACCTAACCACGCTGGACGTTCAAGAACGCGGGAATTCGCCCGCCGAATACTACGTCGAAAGGAACGTCCGCGTATCTCGCGGCTCGCCCGTCAGATTGCGGGGCAAGCCAAGTTCGGTCATGCAATGCAAAAGACGACGTTTATTTTCGCTCAAAAACAAACAATGGCACTCAGAAAAGGCCGCAGAAATATTAGATAAGAAAGACTTACCGAGTCCGCGAGCTGCAACGTCGGTGGCCAGCAGGATCGGAGTGCGACCGTGGCGGAATTCTCAAAGTGAACTATAAGGTTTAACTATCCTGAGTTGACTTACCATTCAGAACCCAATCGCGTTCGTTCTGCTTCTTGTCACCGTGGATGCAAAGCGCCGGTATGCGATCGCGGCGCATAGAGTAGGTGAGTTCGTCCGCTTTGCGCTTCGTATCCACAAAAATAATGGTTTTGGGTTCGGGCTAAAAGACAAAGCTATAAAGATTTTCCCTTTTGAACCATGACATACCTGTTTCAGGATGTCGCTAAGCAGCTCCATCAAGCGCCGATCCTTGGCATGTTCATCCAGAATCTCGATTTTCTGGGTGATGTTGTGGTTGGCGGCGAGTTCCAACGATCCAACGTTAAGGAACGCCGCGTCCTTCTGGAAGTCCGCCGCCATCGCACGGACGTCTTTAGGCCAAGTGGCCGAGAACATCAACGTTTGACGGTCCGGGCGGACTTGCGAAACAATCTTGCGAATTTGGGGCTCGAAGCCCATGTCGAGCATCCGATCCGCTTCGTCAAGGACCAGATACGTGCAGCGGCGCAGGTTTGTGGTGTTGTTCTCCAAGAAATCCAGGAGACGACCGGGAGTGGCGATGATCACGTCGACTCCGCGGCTGAGTTCCCGAGCTTGGTGGCCACGAGCAGCGCCTCCAAAGATGCACGCCAGGGACAAGTTCATGTCCCGGCAATACTCGCGGCCGACTTCTTCGACCTGCTGAGCGAGCTCGCGCGTTGGAAGGAGCACGAGAACGCTGGGTCCCTCGCGGTACTCTCGTCGGCGCTGCTCAAGGGTGTGAAGAATGCCCGGAAGCATGAACTGAAAATATTTGAATAACTATCAGATTTAAGACCTTTACAACTTACCCCGAGCGTCTTTCCAGATCCAGTTTTGGCGATTGAGATGATGTCCCGGCCGCTCATGGCAATCGGCCAGGAGATCGCTTGGATCACGGTGGGCTTCTGGTAGACGGCTTCGAGCCGCGCGGTCATCTTGGAAGGGAATCCAGCTTCGCGGAATTCGAAGACCGGGCGAGGAATGTGACGACCTTCAAGCGTCACTTGGTTCTTCGCGATCCAATCGTCGACCTCGAATTGATCGCGCTTCGTGACGACACCTAAATGCAAGAAAGTTATCCACATTCGTTAAAAAAGACTTACTTTGTTCCTTGTAGAAATCCTTGACAACCGGCGCTTGCGTTTCCTTGGTCCAGTCGATGTCGCGCAGTCGGTCGCCTGCGTGCTGTTCCTTGGAGTTGTGGCTGGGGCGTCCGTATGACGATCCTCCGCCATATCCGCCGCCGCCGTAGCTTCCGCTAGATCCTCCGGGGCGGCTGTAGCTGCTGGATCCGCCGAAGGAGCTGGATCCGCCGTAGCTGGAGGAGTAGCTTTCGCTACTGCCACCATAGCCGCGATGGCCTCCGCCGCCGTATGAAGATCCGCCGCTGAAATAAGGTCGCATTTGAGCCAAATGAATGAAATAGATTGTAACTTACTATCGGCTGTCACGTCCGGAATGCATAGTTTATCAGTTTTGTGGGAAACAGAACTGAAGACCTGAAAAGAAATAATCGATGAATTCGTGGCCACCAACGACGGCGAAACGCGCGCAACGCGAGAAGCAAAGAGGACGACGCACAGCTGATGGACGCGATGTGGGAGCGCTCGGCCTCGTTTCACGCCAACGCGCACGAAAGTGTGACAGTCGGCGCTGCCTCGCACGCGCCAAGTGGACGATTGTAGCCAAGATCTATTTCGTCACGTTTGTGGACGAAAATCCAGCTTCGCGATTGGGAAAAACGGCTCGAAATTGAAAAATCGCGACGCTCATTTCATAACAAGGGACACAGAGAGACGACGAGCAAATGGGAGGCTACGTGCACGCATAAACTGGATTCCAGACAGCGAAAGGCACGGAACGAGACTGTGTGTGTCTGGCGGAGCCGTCTGAATTCGCATTTCAGACGAGCAATCCTGAACACGAAATCGAAAATCACCGCGCCACAATGTGCGATGATTCAGATCCAATTCAGTCGCTGCGGGACCCCCAAACGAAATGAAGAGGAGTTGACGGAGGAACGAAGTACGGGGAATGTAGCCAGCAGAAGAGGCGCGTGAGAATCGGGAATCGCCGGCGATCGGGCGCTCTCTGTTTTCAGAACCAAAACAAAACACAATGACGTGAAAATTCTCCGTGAGAACGTTTGATTTCTGGACGTTTTCTGCACTCGTGAGGACGTTAAAAGAGGCGATCTTCGTCAGGAGGGAGTGTGATTCTGAAAAGCGACTCACTTCACAAATATCCATCGCCACTCCCAAAGAGTTTCTCGTCCCGCCGTTTCCTTTGAACAGCAATTGACCGTTCTAAAGATAAAGGATAACTCGAGGACCAGAAGCTCAAGCAAAGATCCAAAGCGTCCAGATGGTTTTTGCTCCTGCCAACTACACTCTAGCCAACTTTTCAAAACTACCGCTTAATCATTCAAAAGCGTAATTCAAAACAAGTTATTTCTGCCCACAACAATCCTGATTCCAAGCCCAGCTGTCTTCAAGGTGTAACAGGAGAATAGAAAGTAGAATTACAGATTCCCGAGTAGGCGTGCAATGAAACACGAATTTCAGTGAGCACTCCCTTGACTAGTGGACCTTATTAAATCGATCACAGCAAAACCTTTCAAGAGTTTACTAGTGTTCTAAAGTTGGGCACGCCCGTTCTATATACTTTCCGTCCGGAGTACGAGTTTTTCCAATTTCGTCTCTTGTTTTCCTGCACCCGCTGCTGGTGTTTCCCGTTCCCTCCAGCAAAAACTATTTGCAGATTTACCGGCGTTTCGTTTCGGGTCCAAAGCCAGATAGCGATGTTTGGCGTCTACACTTTTATTTACCTCCGCAGAAAATTTTGCGTATTCTAGTTTAGTCGATAACAAGGGGCTACACAGAGATCAGGAAACAACCCGCCGAGGAACGGGTATTTTGAAATGAACACGATGGTTCATGGGTTTTACGGGGTTACGGTAGGTTCTGTTTCCGTGACGATGGTTGGATCGCAGGAGACCGACCGGTCGGAAGTTGAATGTTAGGCGAAAATGAATGATAGCAGACACTTTTGAGACTTGTAGTGATTATAGACATGGAAGACGGGTTTGAGTGTCGCGAAATGCATGGAATAAGTAGAATTGTCTGTAATTGTAGAGTCAGACATTTACGACAGACACGATAGTTCCAGACATGTCTGAAATGGTAACCCGATCAGGCTTTCAATAAGCTTCAATTTTAAGAAGTTTGACGAATTCCGGGACACATTAGACTCTGCTAGGCAGATTGATTGCTATCAATTCAACAAAATATGCATAATTAAGCATGCTTTCTTACGTGTATAAATGCCGTTTTTCCTAATGCATGCGTATCGAAGTAAACAATCCACGTTTTGTTTTTTTCATTGCCTTCTCTCAATTATCCGTCTCGCGGTTAGTAGAATCAATACCTCTTACGTTAGCGGAAGCCTCACTTTCCCCACCTTCCCGTCTCCATCCCTTCTGCACCATAAAGACTCCTGTATGCCCAGTAAAGCTGTACATGGAACTTTGAACCCAAATGTTTACTTTGCTTTTCGCAGAATCATCATCAGCGGTTATCTTATTCTAGTTTCCCTAAAGGACATCTTTCCTCCTTCCTCCCTCCAGATTGCACATCCTTTTCCTCACAAGCCCAGAGTGCACTTGTCCTCCGGACTCTCCGGTTTTGCAACCGTTCCACCCGGAACACTCGAACCTTTTCCCGTTACAAAAGAGCGTGTAAATGCAGACTAGGCACTTGTTATCGACCCTCCCGGCCTGCAGCCACACGTGTTCACGCCTAAAGGCCGTGTCCACTCACGAGACCC
>KN167701.1:23003-76717 GCA_000757745.1 Steinernema scapterisci
AACGCCCGCGTTCCACTTCAACATCCTCAACAAGTTCGTCCCCGTCTTCAGCAAGGAATCAAGAGCAAGCGAGGAGTTTTAATAGCTTTCTAGAATATCGTTTTCAGGTCTTCGTGGACCAGATCGAGAAGTTCGCGAATACGGACGAAGAATTCGACCTCTTTCCCTTTGTGAAACGCTGTGCCTTGGATATTATTTGCGGTAAGAATTCAATCGTAGAAGTTGTATAATTCGGACTTTTTAGAAACGGCGATGGGCGCGGAAATCGGCGCGCAAACGGGCAAGAACATGGACTACGTCGATGCCGTGACGACCCTTAGCCGCCTCATCTGGCACCACGAACGCCTTCCCTGGATGTGGCTGAAACCCATCTGGTACTTGACGGGGAATGGATACACGTTCGACGCCGCCTTGGAGATGACGACGAATTTTACCAGAAAGGTTTGTTTTTTTGGTTGTGTCAGCTGAGAATTGCTTTTTCAGATCATCGCGGAACGTCAAGAGAACTTTGTCAAGATCGACACATCTGCGCCCGAAGCCGAAGAATTCACCGGCAAGCGGAAACTCGCCTTCTTGGATCTTCTGCTCAACATGCAGTCGGAGAACAAACTCACCGACGAAGATATTCGCGAAGAAGTCGACACCTTCATGTTCGAAGGCCATGACACCACCTCCAGCGGCATTGGATTCACCATTTGGCTTCTCGCCCAATATCCAGAATGCCAAGCGAAGGTCCACGCGGAAGTGGACGCAGTTTTCGGAGATTCGGACCGACTCCCAACTCCGGAGGATCTGAAGAAGCTGACTTACTTGGAGCAGTGCATTAAAGAAGCTCTCCGCCTGCTCCCGTCCGTCCCCTTCTTTGCCCGGATCCTCACTGAAGACTTCCACTACCGTGAGATAACAATTCCCAGCGGAGTCACAGTCATCGTAGCTCCCGTTGCTGTTCACCGCGATCCTACAGTAGGTCCCTTAAAGACACAAAGATTCTTATTGTACTCATTTAGTTCTGGGGCAACGACGCGGAAACCTTCAACCCTGAGCACTTCCTGCCCGAAAATATCTCCAGACGGCACCCGTACAGCTACGTTCCCTTCGCCGCTGGCCCCAGGAACTGCATCGGGCAGAAGTTCGCCATCATGGAAGAGAAATCCGTGTGTTCCGCGTTCTTCCGGCGTTATCGGGTGACCACCGAGCAGAACATCATCAACGACCGACCGGTGCCGGAGCTGATCCTTAAACCGAGCGACGGCTTCAAGGTCAAGATGTACAAACGCTCGGCCGTTTGTTGAGATTTCGCAAAATGTGTAAGTATGTATGTTCAATGTACAAAAAGATTCGTGGAAAGTGTAACCTGAAATACTCGAAATTAAATATTGGCTTTTCAATTATTACTTGAACAAACACCGCTGTCTTAATTAACCCTGATTGACTTGTTGTACATGTTGGGGCTTCTTTTCCAGTCACAGGACACCTCTCCTTATCGGTCTGCGCGCTGGCCTTGATCCATTGATAAGGGGTCTTCACATGGCGGAGGATGTTTACTGGCTAATGAAAACAGCTGTTCGATGGACCCCTCGGTCTCCAGAAACTGGTAAATTGCGTTTGCAGCTATATTTTGTTGGGTGTGGGCTTTAGAATTTTCCGGGTCCTAAGTTTATGGGTTTTTAAGGGTTTAGATCTTGCTACCAATTTCACGTTAGATGCGTTCCGTCGTTTTGGAATGGCCGTGGTTTCAAATGCTGTGTATTTCATATCTTTCCGCGCCACTAGCAGACTGATTTCTGGTAAACATTTAACATTTTTGGTCTTTCTTGTTTTCGGGCGAGCTTTTTTAGAACCGTTTTTCATTTTCCCAGCGTGATGCTCTCAATGACGAGTTTCTGCAGATCCGTGCGCAATCCACGGCACGAAATCTTTTCCCATCGCTCGCGGCGCGAAAATTTCGAAGTCGTGAGTCACATCCAGGATGTTTAGGCGAGATCTAAGCGCGCGATTGTGCTTCTGTCCAAACGTTGTGGTCACAAGATTACTGCTTTGATCGAACAGTCGTGATATCGGGTCGAAGCTTTCGTTGTTCACCACCGAACCCCCGAGATTCTCCTTGGGAACGTTCCCTCTTTTTCAAATTGGGCTTGAATTTTTGGCGTTAGTATCAATCACGGGATGTTTGTAGCTTGTACGGAGCACGTGGTGCTACCGTTAGCCACGTTGCCCCGAAGTAGCCAACGAGCTCGTTATCACCTCCGCCAGGCGTGAGTTCAACTCGTTAAAAGAGAACCAGTGCGCAATAGAAGTGCTGTAAAAAACGTCCGGTCCACGACGGCGACGTCGTTATTGAGTTCGCCGCTGTCACTCCGACTATTAGCGCTTATCTGCTGTCAACGTCTCCGCGATAACTTTTGCTCCTTTCGCTCCTCAAATTGTGCTATTCCCTTACCTTAATCAGTTGTGACCATTGCAGGATCGCACAAATGGCTCTTGGAGTCAGCACAATTGCCTTCGCGGCCCTCATCGTCTGGACCACGTGGAAGTTATACGGGTTCCTGCGGAAGCGCGACAAGATGATTCGACAAGTAGACCGGCTCCCAGGACCTCCGGCGATTCCTATCCTAGGATGCACATATCAATTCAAGCTGGACACAATCGGTAAGTGATAGGAGAGATTGCTGTTTTGAGTTTTGGCTTTTCCAGAATTCACCTACCAGTTGGAAGAGTGGGGAAGGAAATACGGATTTCCGTCGGACGACGAATCGAATGGATTGATGTATGGACTGATGAGGATTTGGATCGGACCTCTCCCGATTGTGATTTTGAGCCGCGATGAAGCTGTCAAGGTGAAGAGAACGTTATCTCATTCTATTGCTCAATTCTCAGTTTCAGATTCTCCTCGAGAGCACAACGCAGATCACGAAACCACCTCAATACGACATTGTGAAAAAGTGGCTGGGAACCGGACTTCTGACCAGGTAGATAACGTTTTTGCCTGATTTCGATAAACTGGCACTGTTCAGCACAAACGAGAAATGGCGCTCGAGGAGGAAGATGTTGACCCCCACGTTCCACTTCAACATTTTGACCAACTTTGTTCCTACATTCAGCAAACAAGGCGAGGTAATAAGAATCAGAGATCGAAAGATACCCTGAAATGTCGTCCCAGGTTCTCGTGAAGCAGATTGAACGCTACGCCGACAAGGATGAAGAATTCGACTTGTTTCCCTATATCAAAAGATGTGCCTTGGATATTATCTGCGGTAAGGTTTTGCTTCCTTGCCTGTATAAACATGAAAGTTACAGAAACGGCGATGGGAGTCGAGATCGGAGCACAAACGGGAAAGAACTCGGACTACGTCGACGCCGTTGCCACGCTGAATCACCTCATCTGGCATCATGAGCGCCTTCCCTGGTTGTGGCTGAAGCCGATTTGGTACCTGACGGGGAATGGATTCGACTTCGATGCTGCTCTTAAGATGACGACAGATTTCACAAGAAAGGTGAGAGGATATTCCAACGATTCTGGATTGGCTTCGTTTGTTAGCTCTAGCTAATCTCATTGTTCTACAATGTTCTAGATCATCTCTGAGCGGCAGAACAACTTTGTCAAGGTCGACACGTCGCAGTCCAGCTCCGAAGATTTTACTGGCAAACGGAAACTCGCCTTCTTGGACCTTCTCCTCAACATGCAGTCGGAGAACAAGCTCACCGACGAAGATATTCGCGAGGAAGTCGACACTTTCATGTTTGAAGGCCACGACACCACTTCCAGTGGAATGGGCTACGCGATCTGGTTCCTCGGCCAGTACCCCGAATACCAGGAGAAGGTGCACGCGGAGCTGGACGAAGTGTTCGGAGATTCCGACCGCCTGGCGACTCCGGAGGACTTGAAGAAACTGTCCTACCTCGAGCAATGTATCAAGGAATCTCTGCGGCTGGTCCCGTCGGTGCCTATCTTCGCACGCGTCCTGACCGAGGACTTCATTTATAAGGACATCACCATCCCGACTGGAGTTACTGTAATCGCTGCTCCGGTAACCGTCCATCGGGATCCTAAAGTAAGAGTTTATTTCATAACAATCCATATTCATGACGAAAATCCCGTTTAGAATTGGGGAGATGATCCTGAAAAGTTCAATCCGGACCACTTCACCCAAGAGAACGTGTCCAAGCGACACCCGTACAGCTACGTCCCCTTCGCCGCCGGTCCGAGGAATTGTATCGGGCAGAAATTCGCGCTTCTGGAGGAGAAAGCCGTGTTGTCGACGTTCTTCCGGCGGTATCGGGTGACCACTAAGCAGAACATGGAAACAAATCGGCCGATTCCGGAGGTGGTTTCGAAGCCGAGCAAGGGATTTATGATGAAACTGTACAAAAGGGCCGAAATCTGAACTACAATTAACATTGTTAACCGCATAAATATCAACAAAACCACGCAAAACATTGTGGAACCGTCGCCCTTTATATACTATAACGATATGCAGCCATCCCCTCTCAACGTCCCGGATTCGACGCAATCCTATGCCAAACGGTCTCCACAACACCTTCTCGCCACTTTCAACCCAAACAACACGTGATTATGCCTATGTTTCCCAATCCTTTCGCCCGGTCCTCTCGCACCCAGTGCCAGTTCTTCCTTGTTTTGACGCTTTCAGGATCTCGCCTAATCCGCGACCGGCGAGTCGTGGAATCGGCGTGGGAACACCCATCCACAGCAATATGAAAGTTCCGGAATCGCCTCAGCGCCACATTCCGCGGCTTCAGCGATGTTGCTGCCACTCGTGCTCGTCCTCAGCGCCACTTTCGAAGGTTCCTACGGCGCCCAAACCTTCCAGGTCGGGTCGACGTTTACTGTAGGCGAGGGAACGTTTCTCCTCAACGGGCAGCCGTTCCGCTATCTCTCCGGCAGCATCCACTACTTCCGCGTTCCTCGCGAACTCTGGAACGACCGGCTGCAGAGAATCAGAGCGCTTGGACTCAATGCGGTTCAGTTCTTCGTGCCTTGGAACTTCCACGAAATGCAACAGGGAGTGTAAGTCGCTTGGGTATTTTCAGTTGCTGATTTATGATGATTTCAGGCGAGATTTCAATGGAACCCGCGATATTGGGTATTTCCTGGATTTGGCGAAACAGAACGACCTTTACGCGCTTGTGAGGATTGGACCGTACGTATGCGGTGAATTCGAGAACGGAGGATTGCCTTGGTGGCTCCTGAAGGACAAGAGCATTATAATGCGGACGAGCGATCCGAAGTAAGAAATTCAAATTTTAGCGAATTCTAAAAGTGCTTCAGATTTACCACACCCGTCAAGAATTGGTTCAATGCTCTGCTCCCCGTGATTCAGCCGCATCTCCTCAAGAACGGCGGAAACGTCCTTATGATGCAGATTGAAAACGGATACGGCGAATATTGGGCATGCGATTACGCTTACAAGCTCTTCCTCCGCGATACCGTTTGGGGCCTCGTCGGCAACGACGTACAGCTCTACACCGGCAAGCCACTATTTTGCAGATCTTTCTAATTTGACGTCATTTTAGCCGACATTCCTTACGAAATATGCCTCCAATGTGGCAGCATTCCAGGGGTTTATCCGACGATCCTGCTCGTCCCTTTCAATACTACCGTCATCGATTGGCTCCTAGCGACGCAAAGAAGGCATATCGGAAAAGGTCGCTGGATCTACGAGTTGCCCTATTCTTGAAGATCCGTTACAGGTCCATACACCATTTCCGAATTCTATCCCGGTTGGTACCAATCGTGGGGCGAAACACAGAAAATCTCCGCGCCTTTGCAAACCGTGATGGACGACGCGAAATACGTTTTTGGCCTCGGCGCCAACTTGAATTACTACATGATCCATGGAGGAACAACTTTCGAGTTCTGGTCTGGATCTGTTAGCTCTGCTTCGGTACGCTTCCACGCTGTTGAGTGTTATGTTTGTCTTCGAGTTTTAGGCCACGACATCATACGACACCGGAGCTCCGATCAGCGAAAACGGCGATGTAAATCCAACTTATCTAGCCATTAGAGACTGGATCAGCACGATCCCCAACTGGCCGACTCCTCCTCAGGCGATTCCTCAGAATCGAACGTAAGCGCGAGCTTCAACCTCCAATATTAGCTTCTGTCTTTTAGAAAAGTGAACTACGGACAAGTCATGCTCAACAATATTGGGTCCGTCCACAACCTCCGGGACCGCATTACTGGTTCCTGCCAAACTTCGGTAGATCCTATGAGCTTCGAGGACTTGAACGTTCCATATGGATACGTTCTCTACGAAACGAATCTCACTTTTCCCGGGACCATTTTGAACATTCCTTTGTTGAAAGATTATGGTTTTGTTTATCTCGACGGAGTGCTCCAGGTGAACTTTGAACTTGATTTCGGATGATCCCCTAACTTCTGATATTTCAGGGCTCGATTGTGGCTAATTACTACGATCAGAACCGCAATTCTATTGTGCTTCAAAACGCCACTTCGGGCAAAACCTTGTCAATCATCGTCGAAAATCGCGGTCGACTGGATATCAACACAATCAACGATTACAAGGTTTCCAGGATCTTTTTCCAGCTTGTTTGTATGTGTGAATTTCAGGGAATTCTCTCCCAAGTCACTCTCAACTACAAGCCTCTTCAGCAATGGAAACAGTGCGAGCTGATGCCCAAATACTCGCCTCCATCTCTCTTCGACATCCTTAACGAACTTCTGGAGATTCTAATGTTCCAGTACACTCCTCCTCCGACCGCCGGCGCCAACGTATTCATCGGCACTTTCGAGTCCAAAGGCGACGGCGACGCTTGGTTCGACGCCACCGGCTGGGGAAAAGGCCAAGTTTACGTCAACGGCTTCAACATCGGCCGCTACTGGAGCACTGCGGGTCCTCAGGTACCGTAACCCAACCCGAATCTATCTCACCTCTCTCTATTTCAGCAAGCGCTCTACATCCCGAGCTCCCTCATCAAATCCCACAACGAGCTCGTGGTTATGGAACTGACCGGAATGAAAAACTGTCCTAATAGCATGTGCACGGCCAACATTGTCGACCATCCGGCGATCGTCTTCCAGCAGATTAACCAAAGTCCGTTCGATCCGCCTGTGTGATCCGTCCGGGATCGTGATTGGGAGCTGATTAAAAAAACAAGAGAAGCATGTGAAAACTAGTTTTTGTCGTGTGTTTAATGAGTTCGTCTGCGGGGTTGATCCATGTGCTTAGCGCCTAAAACATAAAAACTGAAAACAGCTCCAAAATTGGGGTTGGAGAACGGCGTAGATCGAACCTTGCCGAAACAATTTCGGAGCCGGAAAGGAGGAATCTGACCTTTTCCTTATTGGAAATCCTTTGCCCTTTGCTAATATGTAACATTCAGCTAACGAATCATCCATGATTCACAAGGGCACTTCCACGAAACCGTTTCTCTGGCCCCTCTCCCTTCTATCAATTTCAGGATCAGCGAAGCTCCACAAACCATCCTATTCTCCTCTCACTCAGTCAAGCGCAACTCGCACGTGTAAACAAGGAGCTCGCATCATCTGGAGCGCGTTATCTCCTCGCGCTGTCAGCTGCTGCCAGCGTCCGGCGGGAAAGGTGTCCGTCCTCCTCCCGACGGTTCGGGGCGCTGACTAACTGCGGACACCCGGTTCCATCGCAGGCCGCGAGCGAACGAGCGTTTGTGCGCGCTGGAAGAGCGTCGACGACGATTATTCAGCACAAAACGAGGAACCGCGGGAATCGATGTTCCTGAAATATGTGATTTCGTATCCGTTCTCCCCGATTTTTGTCACGAAAGTGCACCATTTTGTGAGTTTGCAAGTTTCCAATGTCGAGTAACAACTGGTTTCAGGTATCCTTCATCCTGGTGGCGGTCATCTGGCTGGAGAATCGGCCTGTACACTTCAATTCCAGAACTGCCTTTACCTTTCTGGCCGTCTTCGATCTCCTGAGCTTGCTGGGCACACTTCTTTCGGTGTGGCTGACGGTCCAGAAATGCTATATTGTCAAGCTGGTGAGAAATACTCGAAATCTTCTAACTCGAATTGTTCTGTTCCAGGAACTTGGCTTCACGATCTCCTCGATCGTCCTTCTCCTTCTCAGCTCCATCTGCACTCTTCCTCTCTACAACGACGACGTCAGATACATTCTCCACGCTATCAACGTGAGCGACTGCCAATCACGCGCATAAAAAGTCCAAATGGAATCGTTTCAGATCATGCACGGCTACTCCATCGGCCTGCTGGTGTTCGCAGCTGTGTGGGCGCACTTCAAAACGAAGAACACAATCAGCCGTTTGCTGATTCGGAATTGGGGAAACGCCGACGACGAAGACCAAATGGAGCAGCTGGATTTTGACGACGAAATTTGAATTTGCGAAATTCTGTAAATAGGGTATTTACGTTGCTCAAGATTCGGATTTATTCGAAATAATAAAGGCATTTTATTTCCCCTTCCGCTACTGAGCATCAGCTAGCAGCCATAAGAGATCCGGCGATGAGGAGAACCAGGCATCGGTCGACGTATGAAGTGGAGGACGCGGACAAGTAGGGCTCACTGATCATGGATGTCGGCAAATTCTGGTTGGTGTAGAGGAGGTGAAAATCGTGTTCACAAGTCGGTCCCTGAAACACCGGAAATCAGTGAAATTGAGTTACTGGTCATCTTCCAAATCCTGCTTACCTTGCAGCAACATCCTTGACGCGCCGAATCGCAAGCCAGCGCCCCTCCAGGGAATGTCTTCTTCGAAGCGCAGTTCTTCGTCTCCTGTCCGTGCTCAATGCACTGGAATTCGATCCCCGTCGAATCCTTCTGTGTGGAGCACAAGGCGCAGGATTTCCGAGTAAACTTGGTGTTGCTGTTGAAAGTCTCCGTGGATAGCGATCCGCTCGAGTCCAGAAGGAGGCGATAAACAGGACAAACGTGATTTTCTGGAAATAAAAACGTTGCACAGCGTCGCAACAACCAATTTATTCTTAAATACCGTGGGAGGATCCGCCCTTGCTGAATTGGTTTCTCAGATGGTCGTAGCAGAATTCGCCTTTGCAGCAGCACACGTTATCCTTGCACATCGTGTTGTAGCTTCCGTAGTTGCCGGGAGGACATTCGGGTCTGAAATTCAAGCAAATCGTTGCATCGCGACAACCTCGTGGAACTCACTTCCAGTCGACTCCCAGCAACTGCTTCGTGTAGTTCTTCTTCACGCAGCCAAACTTCACTTTGTCGCCGTGCTTCAAAGCGACGCACTGGTCGCAGTCGGTGGCCTAAAGAGGAGAGATTCATCAGAAAAAAAAGAAGAGCCAAAACTCACCAAAATCACGCTATTTGGGTACTTGTCGACGTTGATTCCATCGCCATCGAGAGCTTGCTCGTAAATGTGGCAGATCAGCGCTTCAGCGGAGACGAGAAGCGCCAGGAAGACCGCTAAATTGGTCATCTTGGGGGACGAATGAGCCCGGCGGCTTCAAAGGGTCCATTTGAGACAATGTCTGGAAAGTGCGGAAATTAGCGTCTCGGAAGAATCAAAGTACGCGACAGACGAGACACGCCGCACTTCTGTAGACAAAGGAACGTTTTAGACGTAGGCAAGAACAGTCTAGACCGTTTCTAAACACGAAAACGTCTAGCCACATTCGAATGTCTCAAACGAAAATTAGCACTGCTCGCCGCTGCCGTTCTGCGTCTTCGGCGTTCCAAAGCGAAAGTCGCACCTTCAACTGGACGCTTTGTGGAACTTCCACCATTTCCACCGTTTCCGATCAATTTCCACGAGTTCTCGGCTTTCTAAAATGTCGTTTCAACCCCGACAATCTGCAAAGAACCAAGCGTATTTCTTGCCCAACCCTCAAACATCCCCAATCTGTGTTTTCCTCCCTCTGCAGCCACCCGGCAACTATAAATCACTTAGCAAATGTCAACAAATCAGAAAAACTTGGTTAACTACTCATTGTTTGTACATTCTACGTCACAAGTTTCGTCAGACGCCGCGGTGCGGTAGTCCCCAAAATCTGGGAACGCGGTCAAAGAGAGTCGAGAGGTTACGCAACCCGGGCGGCAGGCCCTAGAGCCCTGCGTCGTCTTCCCCGACCCCCGAACAAACAAACCCGGCGTCTCCGGCCCGCGGCCACTCACTTACTTCTTCGAACTGTCAACACCGCGACTTTGTGTGTATATGTAAATGCGGTGTTGGTCAACCTCCTCGTCGCCGATGGACTGTCCAGCGGGGTCGACGTCACGTGTGACGTCACAAGGGAACGTCGTCGGGAACGGGAAGACGAGTGGGGAGGAGGGAGGAACGAGGAGCAGCTACAGAAAGAGATTCCGCAAACAGCATCGCCCCGGGTCACGACTCCGGTCAGTCGGGGCACTTCTCTACCTGTGCGCCGGGTCGTGAGCGAATGCAACATGAGCCTCACGCAGAATCCCCTTCATCCTCCTACGTCACAACAGCTTCCTGGAGGCGCTTCTTCGCAACAAAGGTGGGTATCAGGCTACCGGTCGGATTCGTTGGTCATGCCTTTTGGGGGTTCGTGGACTCATTAGTGTTTGGCCTTGCTGCTGGTCAAATTGCCTTAGATTCAACCTTAGATATATCAGGCCTTAATCCTTTAAATATTCTGGGTCTTTATTCTTGAGGATTCTTTCGTAAGCAATTCAGGATTGTGCTTGAGTCATGAGAGTAGAATTGGTCTATCACTGGTACTGTTCTCAGGCAAATCCTAGATGGGTGAATACACCGTCCTTGCCTGGAATCCCTAATTGTTTAGGGCGTATTTTTCAAATATACTCACAACAGGACGAAAAAGCTGGTTGTTTCATGCGTGCTTACGCTTTGATTTCCTGTAGAAGTAACGCGTCAAAAGACTCGTGGGCTTGATGAAACATTGAATTAACCGGGATGAATTTTGATTCAACTTTGAGTCTTTGAGATCAGAACAATTTAAGAGATTTGCCGCAGTACTGGTCTGTTGATTCCTCGTTATATTCTCTCCTGGTTCTTTGGTTCTGAGATTCTCCAATTACATTTCAGCGTTTCCAGCATTTTGATCATTTAATCCCTAGTAGCCATTTTCCATCTTCCCAACTCAGCCTCTCGCTCGCCACCCGGCGCGGCGGCCTTTCCATCGCCAGTATTTTCCTGCACAAACTTTTTCGCTCCGCGCGCTCCCAGGAAACTTTCAGCGCTCTTGCAGACTCGCCACCCGGCTGTACTCGTGTTTGCGCAACCCTCGCGCGCGGTCAGCGAAGTCCATCGGCGACTTAATCTCGGTTACGTCACATGTTTGCTTTTTAAGTGTAAGTGTCCGGTGTGACCCGAGCGCGTTGTGATTAAATATGCAAATAGGATATGTGAACAGACCGCGAGTGACCACCGCAAACTTTGTGTGACGCCACAGCGCTCGAGGGTTTCGCATGTGGAACTGTACGAATTGGGATTTCCGAGTGCTAACTTCGAGATTTCAGGTCAACTCGAGGCGCTTCCAAGCAACGCCGGGACCAGATCAATGTGGAGATCTACCAGCTTCGGGACCTGCTCCCGCTCTCCTCGTCCATCAAGGATCGTCTTTTCCAGCTCCAAGTCATGTCGCTGGCCTGTATCTTCATCCGCAAAGACCGCTACTTGCCGCATAGTAAGTCCATTTTTTGTTTTGTTTGCTCTGTGTACAGTAAGAAGTTGTTTGTGGACTCCGCGTGAGGCGGCTGTCTGCACGATCTCTGTGACGTCACGGACGTTGGGCTGAAGTTATTTGAACTCCGGTTCGTAATGCAAAATTGAAAATTCAAAACAAGAAAACTTCGAAATCGCTACAGGACGATTAGTAAATTTCGCTTTTTAGATTTTCATTTTTTATTGCGTTTTGTCAATCTGCGTTTTCGACTTTTTCAAATTATACATTTTGTTGCTTCCAGCCCTCTTATATCAATCCTCTCGTTTTCAGTCCTCCGCGGAAGCGAAGACTTCGCCTACAACTACCTGAACATGCGGTCCTACATCCCTAAGAACATCGACAGCTGTCGAGCCCTCAAAGGCTTCCTGATGATGGTCACGCAGTCCGGGAAACTGTTGTACATCTCCGAGAACGCCAGCGAGTACCTCGGCCACTCCGTCGAGGAGATCATGTGCCAAGGCGACCAACTCTACGACCTCATCGACGACCGTGACCACGTCGCCGTCCACCGCGAGCTGAATCCCAACCCGAAGCGGCTCCGCGCGGCACCGGAAGAGGGCGTCTTCATCTGCCGCATGAATCTCTCGAGGACCGCAAAGCGCCAAATCCACTACCACAAGTTCGTCCTCGTCCACGGGAGATACGTCCACTCGACGGAGTATTATCAGGCCGTGAATGCGGTCAACGGTCCCGCGAACGCCGTGGAACCCATTTTCGCCGCCTACTGCCAGCCTCTGATCAACCCGGAGAACGCGCACAATCAGCTCAAGGGAAACACGTCGGTGTTCCAATCGCGGCACCACATGGACATGCGCTTTATCGATATGGACCAAGTGTAAGTACCTGGTTTCTTTTCATTATTCTAACCCTTCATTTCAGCGGCCAGTTCCACCTAGGATACTCAGCCGAAGAACTCGAGAATCAATCTTGGTACTCGCTGATCCATCCTTCGGTTCTGTTCCAATTCGCCTACAAACACAGATTGAGTGAGTTTTTCTTGTTTTTGCCAATTCTTTTACTTTGATTTTTTAGTCCGCGACGGAAAAGACCACGCGACGATGTGCCTCTTGAAACTGCAAACGAAATCCGGAAACTGGGTCTGGACGCACGCGGTGGTTACTGTATCCCAGCCTCAGCAGATCGACGGACGCCGGCAGCACCAGGTCATCTCTGTCACCTACCAGATTCTAAGCGAGAGAGAAGCCGCGACGCTGCAAATGAACGATTGGATCTACAGCATGCGGCATGCGACGGTTCCGCAGGAGTGCTACGTGACCAAGGAATCCTTGGATTTCGCTCCTTCGGAGTGCGACTCGCTGGAATTCTCGCCACCCAACGTCGCCGTTCCACCAGTCTTCCTCAAAACCGAACCTCAGGTCTTCACGCCACAGAACAGTCATCGGAATCAAGTGAGTTCACTCGCCTATTTACAAATCTCTCTAATTGTGATTCTTTAGATCAGCGTCGAGATCCCCTCGAAGCCGCACATGTTCACCGGATCCCAATTCGACTCGTTCTTCCATCACCACATGACCCTAAACTCTCTTCTCACACCGGAGTATTCTTCTCCCGAGGGTTCTCTGGCCTCCGCTTCCACTCACATCTCGAATATTTCAAATCGTGAGTCCTTCAATTCTGAACCCATCGCTTAATCTTGTCCTTTTCAGCTGCTCCTTCGTCGTCTTCTTACATGGATCCTTCCATATCCCACTTCTGCCCCTCAGAATCCGGCGAAGCGCCACTTCCGGAACTCGACGACGTCGAGGAATACTTCCGACAGGTTGACCAGGAACAAGAAGCTTCTCATCCACAAGCGGACCTCATGAGCCTCTTCCAAGTGATCCTGGAACCCCAGAATCAAGTCCACCAGTCGTCCTCCTCTTCTTCCTTTGACGATTACCAAAGGCCGCCGGTGCGCGTCGGGTGCAAGAGGCATCACTCTGTGCAGATGGAGTCCATCGAGGGCTTCAACACGGAGTTCGGGATGTTTGCGCACCCGCGAGGACAAAAGCGATTGGCCAGCTGGGCGCCTGGGGTGTCCTAAGCTGCACAGCCACCTCATCCACACTTCTATTAACCATTAGACGGGTAGTGAAACCATGTATTTATGTACCTTACCAGTTGTATTTAAACCTCGATTTGTTATTTATTGAATAAACTTGAATTTATTATAGATTCATATCGGACATTTGTCCGTACGAGAGATCGGAGATTACATGATTCACATCCGTAGAATGACCTAATATCCGAAGCCTCTCTTGCTCTAGAGGAGGAGTCGCCTGCCAGCCCCTGACACACAACCTCTGTAAATATCTTTGAACTCTTGTTTTCGCCGGGCGTCGCGAATCCCTACACCTCCCTCCATTCCCCTTAATGAGCCACCACGAACGACATGTCGACTGACGACGCTTTACTCCTAGCCCTGTTTCTCCAAAACCTCGTTATCCCAGCGGGTTCTCAAACTCCACCTTTGCCTCAACCAAGCCCAGCTATTCCTTCTAATCTCCAAAGTCCTATTCCCACCCAATTCTCTCAATTTATGACGCCGGCAGTGGGTCCTTCTACGACCATGGGGCCGATCGAGAGCTTACGGTATTTCAATATTAGTCCGATCATGAAACCCGGCGAGTCGGGGCCGATTTTGCTTCCGACCAAGTTGAGCCGTTTTCCGGACGTCGTGCCGCTTAATCCGAATGTGACCACGAAGGTGATGAAGCTCCAAACGGCGATGCCGATAATTTCCCAACAGGTTTGTGAATAAGTGCTGTGGATTCGAGTAAATACTGGTTTCAGGTAGGAGTAGATGTGTTGGCAGTTGACAGGAATTGAAATTTTGGTTTTTCGAATAAAGTGCATCGTACTCTTGTTGCTTCGTAACGCATCTTTAGATATGAGATTCCATTTATGAACAAATATATACATTTGAACAGATCTAAAATCACGGCGACGCGAACGGATTCGCCGGCTTCCTGAAGTTCCACATCGGCTGGCTCACGAATCTGGCGACAAAATTGTTTCCTCGCTGCTGCCTTGTTCCCAGAAGTTCCAAGATAACGATCGTGTTCACGGGCCTCAGAATCCCGCTCGGCACGTATAATGTTATCTGTAACAATCTCTGTATTCAATGAATGATTGATGATTCTCACCTGAGGTCCTGCCATCGGCCAGAATCTTCCCAAGTTGACGCCATTGATGTACAGCTGGCCCTTTCCCCATCCGCTCGAGTCGAAAAATGTATCGCCAATTTGGTTTGCTCTGAAGGATCCCATGTAGATGTTGGGACCCCTCGACGGACTTGAGTGAGGCCCGTTCTGGATGGAATGCTGGCCAACTTTGGTGGGTTCGATTCCACATTGGCTCCAGTCGGTTACAGCACGACCGTCGAGAAGAACTTGTGACGTGATTCCCTGGAAAGAGAGCGATGTTAGATGCTTTGAAAGATGGAATACCTTGAAATCGTTGATGGTTTGATAGAAAAGTCGTCCCCGGTTTTCGACCAAAATCGCCACATGCGCTCCTGAATGCGCGCCGTTCAGCATGATCGATTTCTGGCTTAGATCCCCAAAGGAGTCGAACAGAGCGCCCTGGAACCAGAATAGTTAATTTAGGCAAAGAACTCGACGTACCTGGTACTGGCCGTTGACCATCACAAATCCGTGATCCTTGATTCCAGCGATTTGAAGCGTCGAGCCTCCGAATTTCAGCCATGTTTCATACAGGACGTATCCGTAAGGATGGTTCATGTCCTCAAAGGTGATCGGATAGGTGCTCTGCATGCAGTTCTGGCCGATCGTGCCTCGGAGTTCAGCTGGTGTTCCTACGCGTGTTAGGAGGATATCTCCATAAGCGATCTTCCTAAAAAAGGAAATTCAGGATTTTTAGAATAACTTCTCGACGCATTCCTAAAAGGTTTTGCCTTTGATTGCGTGATTTTTGCCTACTAGGATTCGAACCTGTAACCTTCAGATTGATAGGCAAAACTGTTACCAAAGGCGCCATTCACAAATCAAAACTGGCACACCCAAGCTAGAGCTGCGGAAGGATATGCGAATGACGCAACCGGTAACAGCTTTGCCTATCCATCTGAAGGTCACAGGTTCGAATCCTTGAAGGCAACAATCACGCAATCAGAAGCAAAACCTTTTAGGAAAGCTTTGAGAAGTCATTTAAAAGATGATCGAAGTGAAAAATCACTTGTTTAATTCTAATGATTGAGTTCTTCAGAAGGTAATGCCTCTTACCTGCTGTTGGGAGGCGGCCGCCTGGGAGGATGCGTCCAGTGGGGGATTGTCTTCGCCCATTCTTGAATCTGGATGTACTTGTTTGTGATGTCGCCGGCTTCGGAGATCGGCGCGTCGTAGTCGTATGAGGTCAGATCCTAAGAAAACAAAACGCTTATTGTGCAAAGTGTTGGAAACAATATATAAAATGAGAAGCCAGAAGATGCGAAAGAGCCGAGAAGAGGCCCAAGAACTTACAGGGATCTTTGCCTGCGACCCGGACCAAAATCCGAAATTCGTGCCTCCATGGAACACGTAATAATTGAACGAAGCGTTCAAGTGGAACATGTACATCGTTCCATCGATGACGCTGTTCAGCGTTGGCTCGTGGTGGACGTCTTGTCCCCAATGGACCTGCCACCCGGGATAGAATTCCGAGTTCACCAGCGGTCCTATAAACGATTTATTGACCATTTGTGAGATTTAAGGTTAATGATTTCTTACCTGCTGGGCTAAACTTCCTCTGTTGGGCGAAGTAGGAGTCCAGCTGAGGTCGATATCCAGGTCCAAAATCGATTGTGAGGTAAGCACCGTGGATGGGTCCGCACTGAAGATTCCAGTCGTTAATGTTGTCCGCTAAAAGCACCAAATAGAGCCAGAAAGATAGCATTCCACTCACTTGTGTACAGGACGACGTCGTTGCCGACTGCGTTCCACGCGGCGTCCCTCAGGAATGCCATGTAGTTGTGGTCGCAGGCGGAGAACGCGCCGTATTCGTTCTCCAGCTGCATCATGATGATGTTGCCGCCGTTCTTGAGGAGATGCGGGCGGATCACATTGAAGAGCGCGTTGTACCATCTTTGGACCGCTTGCAGGAACCTTAAATTGGCAAAGGAATACAGGGAAACTAGGCTGAAGCTCACCTCGGGTCGCTGGTCCGCTGCCGGATGTCCTTGGTGTGCAGAAGCCACCACGGGAGGCCGCCGTTCTCCCATTCTCCTCCTACGTAAGGTCCGAGGCGGATGAGAACGTAGAGTTCGTTCTGCTGCGCGAGGCGAAGGAATGTCGAGAGATCGCGGTCGCCTTGGAAATTGAACCTGGAAACGGCGGAGATCAGATTTTCCGCAATTTCGAAAAAGTCAAAATTACGAATTTCGCGCTTTTCGTTTCAAGACCGCTCTCAAACCCCATCTCCTCACAATTTCGAGGATCGGCTTCAACTCTGACATCTTTTGAGTGATTTCCGGAATTTCCTCCCTATCTTCCAGGACCTCTCTTCCCCTCTCCCAAGACCTACCTTCCAGGCGAGTGCTCGTGGAAGTTCCAAGGCACGAAGAAGGTGATCGCATTCAATCCGGCCGCTCTCAGCTTCGCCAGCCGATCGTTCCACACCGAAGGATGAATCCGGAAATAGTGGATGCTCCCAGAAACGTACCGGAACGGCCGCCCGTTCAGTGTGAACGTGTTCCTGGCTACATCGAAGTGATATCCTCTCCCGAACAACTGTCCGGAGACCGCGAAGACAAAGAGGACCGAAACAAGGAAAAACAGCAGCCGCATCGTTTTGAAGCAAGAAATTCTGAAAACGGCGTTCGGAAGCTTTATACCGCGGTCATGGAGCACCTGGCAGATCCGGTTCTTTTCCCAATCCTGCAGCCCCTCCCGTTCTGGCACAGCAGCCGCATCTGGCTTACGTCACCGAGCTCCTCAAGGATAACAACCATCGCGACACGTCTTCTGTAACATTGCGGTCGCGCGCGCCTGGATCGAAACTTGTTCCAGTTGTTTCTTTGGACGAGAACGACGATACAAATAACGTAATAAACAAGTGGGATGTAACAACTAATAAGGTTAGGAGTGGCTGCGAATGCGCGGCAAGAAGGGGCAGATTGGGATCGGGAATATTCCTTGAAGCTGAATCTGTGGTTCGCGAAAAATGAGTATTTAGAAGGCATTTACAGCACAAACTAGAGCTTGTTGTAACCGCCAAAAACGGAAAAGTGATTAAATAACCTCAGGAACAACATGGGTTCGTTTATAGGATGTAAACTACGTGAAAGTTCTAACCACGATTCCGAGATTGGGAGAAACTGCGTGAGTGTCAGCTTATTACAAAACACTTCCACGTTTCAAGCACGTTTTGAGGTCAATCCAACCACGCAGCTCGAACTCAGCATCCTCAACGCAAAGTCCAAAAATCGCTTTCACGTCAGAACGGAAAAATGTACTTTTGAAGACCACTTTGCACAAAAACTCGTCGTCGCTTGGATTAACCTATTTCAGGTGAACGGTAATTTAGATCCGAGAATCATTTACCCCAGCTTGATCCGCTAACTACGATTCGGCGTCCAGCTACAAGACCAAAACAAAAACACAGACTGGGGAACACGGAAAACAACAAATATCAGAATCTAAATTTAGAAACGACTTCGTAAGTTTGAGCAGCTGGCTGCAAAAGAGGGCGTCGAGATTGAAATTGGAATTAGAGGGGGTGAACATTGCATGATGACTCATGAGGGATACCATCGAACTCAAGGATTAGCAGTCATCCTCATTCAGTTGGTCAGATCAAGTTTTCAAACGAGAAGAAACTAAAGTTGAAAACAACTGGAATTCCATAAAGTCAGATCGCGAAACGTCGGACAAGCAGCTGTTTAGCCGCTTCTGTTCGCTCTTGTTTGTCCTTGTCTCTTTGGTTTGTTTGTTGGAAAAGAACATTTGGGGTGTTTTATGGCAGAAATAACAATTTGGTTGCATGACGGTGAATCTGCCTGGATCGTGGCTTTCTCGAGATTTTCGGGATTTTTCAGAAGATTTGTTTTATTTTGCGTTAACTGTTTACGAATTCTGATTTTGGAATTTGAATGCGGTGGCCGATTATGGGTTTAGAATAACAAACAAAAGCGGGGAGTTTAAAGAAGATCTGTGAACTTTGCATGGACAGGTTTCTGGCTCAAACTTAAGAATCGTTTACACCAGTTGAAACCATAACCAGTCTGGGCATACAAACTAAAAGCTAAAGATTCTCTTCTTTGCAATCGATAATTAATCTGTGTTGATCATTTTCTTGTCATTTTGACGCGTTTGATAAAAGCTCTATTTCTGAATTTTCAGGTGAGTCCTAAACAGTCGGAAGATCTTCGCTGAAATCCAGAAACTCAGTCCCCCTTGGTCGATCTGCGCATTGTGCATCGACCGTGTCCTCGCGTGTGGCTTCCGTAAATCCATGTTTTGCCCACTTTTCCGCATCTCTCGAAAGATTTAATTTAATCCTGAACGCGCGTCCCTGTATCCAACGTATCCGCCGAATCCCGCGACCCGCGCTGTAGTTTGGTTCGAGTTTGGTTCTTCATCTCCAACCCACGCGCGTTTGTTGTTTCGAGTTTCGTGAAGCGAGTGTTGACACGCGTGGACGACGCAACACGTCCGATTATAGTTAAAGGGGTCACTCGCCGCACCTTTCGGCGCATCCGCAATCTCGCCAGTTGGTTTTCAACTCTCGTCGAGAATCCTCGTCATGTGGGTAGGCTTTGCGCTCCTTCTGCCAGCCGTCTTCCTGTGTTGTTCCGCCCAAGATCAACTTTTCCAAGTCGGCTCCAACTTCTCCATCGGATCGACCGATTTTCTGCTCAATGGAAAACCGTTCCGATACCTCGGGGGAAGCATCCACTATTTCCGGATCCCGCGCGCCTTTTGGGGCGATCGTCTCCGGAAGGTCCGAGCACTGGGTCTTAACCTTGTGCAGTTCTTCATTCCGTGGAATTTCCACGAAGAGCGGCCCGGACAGTGAGGAAATGCACACATTTTAACGATTGTGGTTATGCTTCCAGATTCAACTTCTTGGACGACCGAGATGTGGGATACTTCCTGCAGGTGGCCCAGAACAACGGCCTCTACGCGCTCGTCAGATTAGGACCGTACACCGGAGGCGAATGGGAGAACGGCGGCCTTCCCTGGTGGCTGCTGAAGGACAAAAGCATCAAGATGCGAACGCACGATCCGAAGTTTGTTTCCTCATTTTCGAATTTCCTAAATGACTTTTTAGATTTTTGAAGTACGTCAGCAAATGGTACGACGCCCTCCTCGCGAAACTGAAGCCGCATCTGCTGAAGAACGGAGGCAACATTCTCATGTTGCAAGTGGAAAACGAGTACGGCGAATATTTCCGATGCGACCACGAATACACTTCTTGGGTCCGCGATAGGATTTGGGAAGGAGTCGGGAGAGATGTGGTGCTGTACACGAGTAAGTTAGGGAGTGATTTATCCGTGATTTGAGCGGGTTTCAGCCGACCAACCTTACGAAAAGTCGATGCAGTGCGGTTCCGTGCCTGGAGTGTTTCCCACAATCGACTTTGGACCGACGACGCGAAGCTACATCGACGTTTTGTTCGCCCTGCAGAGGAGATACACGCCAGTAGGTGAGTGATTTGTTTAGAGATGTGGCTTGTGACTAAGGGATTCTCGTTTAGGACCCTATGTGAACAGCGAGTGTTATCCAGGCTGGCTCGTCAAATGGGGACAACCCGCTGCTGCCTCTCCCTCCGCGGAGAGCCTCGTGGATACCTCCGAGTACATCTTCAAGAAGTACAACGCCTCGATCACCTACTACATGATCCATGGCGGCACGAATTTCGATTTCTGGGTTGGCTCCCAGACCGATTCTTCTGTAAAATTTGGCTTTCTATTGCAATCGATCCTTAAATTATTTCAGGAAATCACTTCCTACGACTACACGGCTCCGATCACCGAAGCCGGCGACATTGCGACGAAGTACTTGAAGATCAGGAATTGGATTAAAACGCTTCCGAATTGGACTCATCCGCCTTTGAACGTGCCAAACAATGTGACGTAAGTGGAATCGCTTCCATCTTTTAGTAAATTCCGATGTTCACAGGAAGAAAGCCTATGGAACCGTCCAACTGAAGCCACTCGGATCGATCTTCGCTTTGCTGAACAACATCACCAGCGGTTGCATGAGATCGGTGGACCCGATGAGCTTCGAAGAACTCAACGTTCCATTTGGGTACGTTCTATACGAAACGAAGCTTCGAGTGGGAGGCCAGAAACTTTCGATTCCGATTATCAAGGACTATGGATTTGTGTTCTTAGACGGATACTTTCAGGTGAGATTCGTTCAGGTGTATCTGGCTCACCATCTCATGGTTTCAGGGAGTCTTGGTGGATTCGTTCTTTGACTACAAGCAGCATTCCATTGCTTTGAATGCGCAGCCGGGCCAAACGCTGTCAATTATTGTGGAAAATCGAGGACGAATTTCGTACGACACGATCAACGATTTCAAGGTCAGTTCCGGAGTTTCTAGCAGCTGCTTTCAATCTTGATCTCATGACTTCCTCCCGGTTTTATCTCATATAACTGATTTTAGGGAATAATCTCGAAAGTATTCCTCAACGACCAAATCGTCGTCGGCTGGAAGCAATGCGCCTTGGATCCCCAAAAAGTGGACACCAGCGCTCCCACTGCGGGAAACCCGGATCCCTCGAAGGCAGCGAATATCTTCGTCGGCACCTTCGCCGCTCCCAAGAAGGCTGACACTTTCCTCGACACGCGAGGATGGGGAAAAGGCCAAGTGTACCTGAATGGCCGGAACATCGGCCGATACTGGGACCGTGCTGGACCTCAGGTATCACTTCCTTTCCTCATCTGAATCAACCTCATTTTTTTCAGAAGACGCTGTACATTCCGAGCTGTTTCCTCGAAGATAACAACACAATCGTCGTGATGGAACTTCTCGGCGCCAAGAAATGCTTCGCCAACCAATGCCTCGTTAGCCTCATCGATCGTCCTGTTTACGAATACCGTAAGCCCGATCGTCCATTTGATCCTCCGAAATCTCTCTACTGACCTCAACGATGCTCCTCCTTATCTCTGCTGGAGTTATCTCAAATTATTATCTGCCAATAAACGTTATTTTTGATGTTCAAAACAGGTTTGAAGCCAAAAAGGTGGAAACGCGAAGACCGACCGGACATCGCGGTCGTCGAAAGTGAAAATGAATTGAGTCAATGGCGCGTACGAGATGTCTAGACATTGGCGTCCCATTCTATGAAAAGAGACGTTTGAGAGACATTTGCGGTGGATTACGGTATCCAAGGGGTTCTGGAATTCACGTATTGGAGCCCGAGAGTCCATTCGCGGCTAATTGAGTATCCACCAGACTGTGACAGTTCCAATGAACAGCCACGCCAGTCTGGAGTCGACTTTCCCCAACACCAACCCACGAAATGAGCATCTCTGGTTCTCTTTTTGCCTCCAACTCGCAACGATTCTAGGCAACCCAACAATCTCCGCCGCTGAACCTGCTCCGCTTCCTTTTGCGGTCCTAAAAAAGGTCAATTTGTGAGCGGTTCAAGCAAACCCGTTTTCGGCAACGCCGACTACCGGCGGCTGTTCGCGCGATTCGCGGGGATTAGCGTGATTTCTACACCCGATCTGCACTTTCGGTTGCAAATCCGACCAGGCGCGGACAACGGACGTGCCGGGTCCTTCGCCTTCGCTTCGGCTTTTTCCCCTGTAATCGCGCGTTGTTGCGCGGGTGTGAGTGGCGGAAAGTCTTCGCGCAAATGGGATTTGAGAGATCTGCGGCTGAATGAAGTGAGGGGCTTACAGGGATGCGCGAAGAGGCTCGCGGCGGAGATAATCACGCCGCGATCGATCGAGGAAGCGAAGGAGGAGAACTGGTCGCTGCTGAGGGGCGCCGAAGAGCTACAGTGGCGCATTGTTTACCCGTCGCGCGTTAAGCTTGTTCGAACTTCGATAATTGCCTTTTAGCAGATTGACTCTTGTCGCTCTCTTTGATTCTATTACATTCCCACTGGAAAGATTCTAAGCTCTTCGAAATCTTCTTCGAACCCTTAAAGGTTCAAACTTCAGAACAGTTTTCTAGTTTCTGTTTTGTTTTCTTTTATTATCCCCTTATATAAACTCCCAACCAGTTTCTTATCTCCTCTTAGCCTACGTTCGCTTCTATACAGTTTATATAAGTGTATGTTTCTTGCGCAGCGTTTATGTCTGGGTCGGCAGATGTATTTCGAGTGAATTTTGGACTGCGTTGCCTCGTAACGCGAGTTGTTTTGGGATCCCAAATCGCTCATATTGACTTTTCGTCTTAATATGTTGTGAAGGGGTGCTGAAATTGGGGATGACTTGCTTTCAAAGTACGGTTCACTGGAGAGTTTGAAAATCGCACGTCAACGTTCATTCTTCCGGTTCCGATCAGCCGATCTCACGAAGAGCAATGAATTCCAACAAGGGATTCCACTTTCAGTGCCTTGATATATTGACTCTTGATTGAGCCGTGCAAGAAGAAATTCAGAGTGATCCGCATTATTCCTGCCGCTTCTTAATGCGAATCGAGAAAAGTCGCTCTTGATGGCTTCCACTCGATTCACTCTAGCCTCTCCATGACAACACCATCAACGTTCCGAGTTCTCCCAATGCGTTCTCCGCCCTTCTCTATGTTCGTTCTCTCTGTTCTCGATTGTTTCAGTGTTGGCACTCGCTTAAACAGCTGCCGTTCGGTGTGCTGACCACTTTTTACATCTCGTTTTATCACGTTACGTCCTTTTTTCGCTCGTTTCCGTCGGTTCGCTCTTAAACACTCATATTTGCTCATTCCAGATCACTGCGATGATCACCCGCAGGTCTCCGTTCGCGAACTGCTTTCTTGGATTCGTCTCTGGGATCGCGATTACTCTTCTCTTTCTGGACTACTATTTCTATAATACAGTACCGCTATCCACAAACCTGAGAATAGCTCGGGAGGATGTTCACGAATCACAGGTGGAGCACACGGAGCCAGAAGACGCGGAGCTCCGAATCGAGATGCAGAAGAACGTCCGAGTTCTCTGCTGGATCATGACGACACCCTATAACACCGACAAGAAGGCGATTCACGTGAACTCGACGTGGGCTTCAAGGTGTAACAAGCACATCTTCTTCTCCGCCGATCCAGTAAGTGTTCACGCTAGATTGGTTCTTTCAATATTCCTACTTGCAGAAAAGTGGTCTTCCGTCGGTGCAGCTAAATATCTCAGAGGGTCGGAAATACCTTTGGTGGAAGACGAAAGAGGCCTTCAAGTACCTCTACGAAAACGAACTCAACAACTTCGATTACTTCATGAAGGCGGACGACGACACTTACGTGATCGTGGAGAACCTGCGACTTATGCTGATGCCGTATTCTCCTGAAGATCCGTTGTACTTCGGATGCCGATTCAAGCGCTTCACGAAGCAAGGATACATGAGCGGAGGAGCTGGATACGTCCTCACTAGGTAAGGAATTACAGCTTTGGCATCCCTATTCGGAGTTCCTGTTTAGAGAAGCCCTGAGGCGGTTTGTGGAAGACGGCTTGTCCAATCCGAAGATATGCCGTGCACAGAGAACAGGACCGGAAGACGTTGAACTGGGAAAGTGCATGGACAAGATCGGAATCGAAACTGCCGACACGAGGGATTCTCTGGTAAGTTGAATTTACCTGAAAATCGTTTCAAAAAATTTCTTGCAGGGCCGCCATCGGATGCTCCCGTTCTCTCCAGATACCCATCTCTCTTCAACGACCCTGCCAAATTGGTTTTATAACTACATGCACTACCCATACGACAGGGTTTGTTCAAAGCAATTTCTATTCCTCGTAACATCACTAGATTTCAGGGAAACGCATGCTGCAGCGACTATATGGTATCGTTCCATTACGTGGATCCAAAGTTGATGCATTCTCTCGACTACTTCATCTACCGCCTGCGGCTCTTTGGCTCTCATTATGAACAATTCGAGAAGTACGGAAACAAGAATGCTTCGACAGCCGAGAAAGCGAAGAATTTCGCCATTTCTTATTCACATCCCAAGGAAACTCACAACTCTAAGATCGTCTCAGCAGATGCCAATTGATTATCATCGGTGTAATATTTTAAAGCGTATTTTAATATTGATGATTGATGTCACTGAAGCAAAAAACGTGAAAAGTGCGACTCCCAAGGTGGGTTTTCAAACGGGTTCCTTCCGTTCGCTCGTTCGGCTGAAATTGCACCTGGTCGCGGTAGTTTTGATCCGAAAACAAAGAACGGCGTCGCCCTAATTAGCAGCTTCCCTGCGTTCGTCGGTAAGTGCGGTTTAGGAGGTTAGTGGGATGGAGTAAGGAGAACTGTTTGTTTGTGTTATCCAAGTACTGCGTGCTATGAAGCTTTTATTTTGTGAATCTTCGTTCAGTCGCTTTAGTATTCACAACTTCTTTTGTGTGCAGTTGCACCGATCTCTCGGCGTTTTATTAAACACCTTGCAATTCCCAAACTGGAAATCGCCTTTATAAGTCGCAACTTTACACCTACAGAGGACAATTTGGATTGTTTACGCTGCAAGTGCAGACGATTTCAACGGAAGATTGCAGTTTAAAAAGGGCGATTCCGTTGGCCGGTTTTGATTTCGTTTCGTGGGTTACACGTTATTGGATCATCGCATTTTATGATTTGTGGTTTCGCGATTCTCTCCTAAACTTCTCCTTTTCAGAAATGCACATTCTCGTGTACATCGTTGTATTCCTGCTCGGTCTCGCTCTCTACGGTCGTTCTCTCCTCGAACGCATTCGGCGTCGTCTTCGGCTTGTGAAGCTCATCGACCAGATTCCAGGTAATTCATTTCTTACCTGAACGGCGCTCTATCAACTCGTTTCCAGGTCCCAAGGCATATCCTCTCGTCGGCGCCGCCTTAAACTTTTCCCCGAACAGCGAAAGTGAGCTCGCCATTTAGAACCGGTTCTATAACGTCATTTTCGGATTGCAGAGTTCACCTACCAGATGGAATACTATTTCCGGACGTTCGCCGACGACCCCAAGAACGGAGGTCTCCTGAAGCTTTGGATCGGCCCTGTGCCGATTGTGATCGCGACGAAGCCAGAAACGATAAAGACGATCTTGGAAAGTCCAACGCTGATCTCGAAACCGCCGGAATACGGGATCATTGAAAAGTGGTTGGGCCAAGGATTGCTGACAAGGTGAAATCAATTCGGGTTAAAGGTGAACGCTAAAGTTGAGTTTCAGCACTGGACAGAAGTGGTTCCAGCGCAGGAAGCTTTTGACGCCCACGTTCCACTTTGCCGTTCTGGCTAATTTCATACCAATTTTCAATCGGCAAGCTGAAGTAGGTTTAGGCTTCTTAAAGACGTGTGTGCAGCGTTCATTTAGGTGTTTATCGAGAAGTTGCAAGATCACGACGATGGGCGCGAATTTGACATTTTTCCATACATCAAGCTGTGTGCTTTGGATGTAATCTCAGGTAACTCTTTTCCCTTGAACGCAATTCTAATGTTGGCGATTTCTAGAAACTGCGATGGGCGTCTCGATGAACACCCAAGGTGGTGAGAACGTCCACTACGTCAGCGCCGTACGCCGTCTCACGGAGCTCATCTGGCACCAGATGCGGTTCCCCTGGTTGTGGCTGAAACCTATCTGGTATGGAACCGGAATGGGATACGAATTCGACAAGTGCGTGGATGTCGTCGAAGGGATGACGAAGCGGGTGAGTTGATTCCTCCCATATGTCGGGATAAGCTGCGGCCCACTACGGAAGGTTGAAAACAGAACGCTCTTTATAATAAGCTTTCCTAAAAGGAATTACGTGATTTTTCACACTCCAGGATTCGAACCTGTGACCTTCAGATCGACAGGCAAAACTGTTACCAGTTGCGCCATTCACACACCTTCAACACGAAGTTTTGCTGGAAGTGGTATGTATTTTGATTTGTGAATGGCGCACCTGGTAACAGTTTTGCCTGTCGATCTGAAGGTCACAGGTTCGAATCCTAAAGTGCAAAAATTACACATTCAAAGGCAATATCGTTTTAAGGTTATTGCGGAGAGGAAAAGGCAGCGAGAAGAAGAGAAGGAACTTCGAAGTTACGACTTTGAAACCGTCGATAAGAAGAAACTGGCGTTTTTGGACCTTCTTTTGGAGAAGCAGGAAGAAAGCCAGCTGACCGACCAGGATATCAGAGAAGAGGTCGATACGTTCATGTTCGAAGGCCACGAAACGGTATCCAGCTCAATGGGATTCATGGTGGCCTCGATGGGCCAAATGCTCCATTTCCAGGACAAGATTTATGAAGAACTCGACGAGATTTTCCGTATGAATCCACTTCTTTCGCATGATCTGAATTTTGCGTGTTGTAGAAGGAGAAGAACGCGACGTAACACCAGAAGATCTCCGCAGAATGCACTATTTGGAACAGTGCATGAAGGAGACCATCCGAATCTACCCTACCGTACCCATCATTGGACGCCAGATTACCGAAGAAACCAAGATCGGAGAATACACTATCCCCGAAGGTATGACGGTCATGGTGGCACCTTTCGCCGCTCAGAGAGATGCTAGGGTTTGTGCTTCCCACACTCGATTCTCAATCTAACCTGTCCACTTTGCAGTATTTCCCGAACCCAGATATCTTCGACCCAGATAATTTCACGCTGGACAAAGTGGGAAAACGCAGTCCCTACAGCTTCCTCCCGTTCTCCGCTGGGCCCAGGAATTGTATCGGGCAGAAGTTTGCCATGACGGAGCAGAAGATTATCTTGGCAAAGCTCTTCCGGAAGTATCGCGTGATTTCGACGCTGAGCGAGCTGGAGAATCGAGGGCTGCCGGAGTTGGTGTTGAAGCCGAGTAAGGGATTTCCTGTGCGCATCGAACCGCGGTATTAGCGAACGGAGAATAAAAAGAAACCGGTATCACGGGGAAACACAAACTGGCATAAAGCTTTCTGGTCTGTGCAACGAAACCTGTGCACCGGGCTTGCTAAGTGAACGCATGACTCATCAACGGCCAAGTACATAATTTCATATCCGCAAGCCGCGATCTGCGTGTTTTGACCCATTCCCTCATCTGCCAAACCGGTTCAGTTTTTCATCACCGCTTCGCGACCGCAACGCAGATCAGCTGAGAAGCCGTCGCCGCCGGAGAATCGAAGGCGAAAGTCTTCTTCGCCGAATTGCCGAATTCGTTTCCCAAAGTCGCCTCCCATTTGAGAACCACAATCTGTGATCGAAGGTGGTCCAGAAAGTTGTTGTTTTGTGATACTGCTTTGGCGAAACGCGACTCCAGCGTGATTGGTGTTGTTTGTTGGGTCGAATGTTGAAATTCGCAAGATGTTTTTGGCGCTTTTGGGATGAAAGTGGAGTGCTTTTGTTTGGATTAAAATGGAAGATCTTGTTTTTGCGGAAGGAGAATATGAACAGATGTTGAAATGCGGGTTTTTCTGATACATCGGATTGATTAGCAGACTTTGAATCTCTTTTTGTGTTCTGCCGCGCGCTTCTCTGCCAGCCCCCGAGAACATTCCGCGCTAACTTCGGTTTCATTTTGACCAGAAGAAAGCGACAGTCGATCTCACTTTATCACCGGTTTCGTGCAATGAAACACTTCGGCGGTCAACTCCGCTCCCCAGGACCAGTTCGCCGGGGTTTCACTTACGTGCTTGTTAGGAATCTTTGAAACGTACTTTGTAGGAAGCGAAAATATGTGACAGTTTTGGCTGAGGCATCAACGGTCAGGTCGGGAATGTTGATGAACTGCGCGTGGAGTGGCCTTGAGTTTTGAGGGTTTGGGGAACTTGTGTTCTCAGAAACAAAGGTCGTTTGTGTTTTGTTGAAATAGGCTTGTTTTGGGTTGTACGAATCTTCGGCGATTCTGACTTGTGCTCGTTTTGGTTAGCTGCGTCAATTTACCCACCTTGATCACCGCGTTACACTCGCTCCGACGTCCGTTCGGCGAGTTCCTCTCGTCACTTCGCGTTTCTGGCTTTATTCAAACTTCCCGATTCTTCAATTTCAACATTTTTCTTTAGAATGCACCCGCTGCTTTACGCGTTCCTCTTCACCGCTGCCGTCCTCTACTTCTACGGCCGTGATATCCTGGATGCGATTAAACGACGACGGCGCTTGGTGCGCCTGATCAACAAGATTCCCGGACCTCCTTCGTATCCGATCGTTGGATCCGTTTTGAACTTCTCCCCCAACAGCGAGAGTAAGCGTATTTCTCAATTTCTGGGCGCTGATTTATGTATTTCAGAGTTCACCTACCAAATGGAGTACTTTTTCCGTGTTTTCGCCGATGCTGGCCAGAGCGAAGGACTAATGAAGATGTGGATAGGCCCGGTTCCGATCGTTATCCTTACGAAGGCCGAAGCCATCAAGGTTTCATTTGGCTTGTTTGTATAATTTTAGTGAACTTAAGAATTTCAGACCATTCTGGAAAGCCAAACGTTGATCTCCAAACCTCCGGAATACGGCGTCATCAAGAAGTGGCTCGGAGAAGGTCTGCTCACAAGGTCGGTCGTGGTTTTTGAAAATGGTTAATTTGCTTCGTGGTGTTTGAGTTGTGGGTTACACTGAAACTTCTTTGCGCGACTTCGCAGACGCGAATATTCGCAAGAACCTGATTTTGTGTGTACTTTTGATTAGGAGATAATTGGGAGAACCTTGAGGAAACGCGGTGGATGTGAATGTATTAGATCGCCCAATGCAATCTTTGGACCAACATTTTTACACTCCTCGAGGCCATCGATCTACGATGGATCCTTGTTTTCCCAACTCTGTTTTGATTTGATCTCTCGATTCAGCACCGGCGACAAATGGTACCAAAGAAGAAAGATCTTGACTCCGACTTTCCACTTTTCAATCCTTCAGAACTTCGTCCCGATCTTCAACCGGCAAACTGATGTAAGGAGACAAACCATGGAATTTATGATCTCATCTCCTGTTTAGGTGATGCTCCAATGCCTTGAGAAGCACGAAGATGGACGGAAGTTCGACTTCTACTCATACATCAAGCTCGTCGCTCTGGATATTATCTCAGGTTTGCTCGAATCTCATAGAGTCTATGGTTTATAGCCTTGTTTAGAAACTGCGATGGGTGTGAACATCAATTCACAGCTTGGGGAAAACGGCGATTACGTGGAAGCCGTTCGTACCCTTAGCGAACTCATCTGGCACCAGATGCGGTTCCCTTGGCTCTGGCTGAAGCCGATCTGGTATGGAACCGGAATGGGATACGAATTCGATCGATGCCTGGAAGTGGTCGAAGGAATGAGCAACAAGGTGGGATTAGTCATGCTCATCTCAAAGTTCAAGGATTCTCTTCTAGGTGATCAAGGAACGAAAACGCCATTTGCAAGAGGACAAAGAGAACTACAATTACGAAGGGAGCAGAACCAAGAAATTGGCATTTTTGGACCTTCTGCTGGAAATGCAGGACGAGAACAAGCTGAGCGACAAGGATATCCGCGAAGAGGTGGATACTTTCATGTTCGAAGGACATGATACCGTATCCAGCACGATGGGATTCTTCGTCCAGGCGATGGGGCAGATGCCTCATATCCAGGACAAGCTTTACGAAGAATTGGATGAGATTTTCCGTGAGTGATTAGAGTAGTTGAAAGTGATATATCCATGTGCTCCAGAGGGTGAAGAACGCGACATCACAATGGAAGACCTGAATAGGATGAAGTACCTCGAACAGTGCATGAAGGAAACGATTAGGATTCTCCCCACAGTCCCAATGATCGGTCGGAGGATCACCGAGGAAACGGTGGTTTCTGGGTACACAATCCCGGCCGGAGTCACCGTTATGGTCGCTCCGTTCGCGACCCAGAGAGATCCAAGAGTAAGCCTTCGTTCATCAAAGCTATCCTAATACTCAAATTCCAGTTCTATCCGAACCCGGACATCTTCAATCCGGACAACTTCACCCTGGAGAACATCGGGAAACGAAGCGCCTACAGTTTCCTCCCGTTCTCCGCGGGGCCCAGGAACTGTATCGGGCAGAAGTTCGCGATGATGGAACAGAAGATCCTCCTGTCGAAGCTATTCAGGAAGTACCGCGTGATTTCCACGCTGACGGAGTTGGAAAATCGAGGGCTACCGGAGCTGATCCTGAAGCCCAGCAAAGGGTTCCCGATTCGCATCGAACCGCGCGTTTGAAAATGATGTAAATAAGTGTTTGTTTGTATATAGTTGAACGGGGTAATAATGAACTTATCGCTAGAATCTCTTTAAGATATTCGTGATTGGCATGAAGGTGTCGGTCATGTTTTGGCGGAGGGATTTATAACAATTTTTAGAATCTATTTACAATGTAGGAATTATATCATTTACTCGACTTCTTGCCTTGCCATCACAGTCGCTGAATACGACGTGGAAGCGACCTAAGATCGAATTTCACTTTCCTGATTTAGCCCTAAATCTATATACCTGAAAAGCGGATCCCGATTTGCAGGGCTCTCCATCCACGGCAAAGTACCCAGTCGGGTTATCTCCTAAGGGTTCAACCCTACATGCGCGAACGGGAATCACCTGAAACGAGGCTTAGGAGCCAGCTACGAGATATCCACTACCTGGAAAAACGGATAATCAAGATGGGCACAGCGATCTATGGTCATCATCATCATAGCCACATGAAACCGCGTGGGAATCGTGTTCCAGTCGATCAAAGTGAGGTAGAACACCTCATCGTTCAGGCGTTGCGAGGGCATGTAAGGGAGATCGCTGCCTGTAAGGACGGTTTGAAGGTTTGGCTTTCAGCCGGCAAATACCGAGATGGGAGCTAGCGCTGAGGCAAACGTACGCGAACTCTCCCTCGATCACCTCCCAATCGTCGGGCACACGTTCATTCAGCGTTGGGAGTTGGCCTCCTTCGAGGCAGTGAGATCCATTGAAGACCTCCTCAAAGGAATCCGCGATTCCTGGCTTCGTTTCTCCTCCACTGAACGGCTCCACGACTTTGTAGTCAAAATGGCCTTCTCCGAAAGCTTCTCTGGGAGCGGTCGCCTTGATCTTCGTGCTTCTTAACAGCGTCTTGTCCTTTACGGGTCTGTAGGAAACCCTCGCCTTGTACTTCGCCACACTTGGGAGTCCTTAACAGATATATTAGTTCATCCTTAATTGAATGATTCTTACTCGATATTCTGATGAACGCTTCCATGTGAAGCCGGATCATTCCCATCCATCTGAAGCGTTCACTTCCAATGTCTAAAGGCTAAGTTAAGAAACGTTAAGAAGAGGGAGCAAACCGATGTCAGCGATGAGCCCCCAAACGGCACTCAGGAACATGGGTTTGTGGCCATCGTGCTCGGTTTCCACGTGGAGGATTCTCATCGGAAGGTAGCGAGGCCGGGCGGCCATCAAGGCGACTTCGAAGCAGAAAACGTTCCGAGCGGAAAAGGGTTCGCTGAAATTGAAGAAATTAGAATTAACAAGAATCTTTGGATCGATTGCAAACATCCTCCTTATCTGAGATCAACGCTACCGATTCCACAAACACAGAACCACCTAACCTACTTGCTATGATAACAGATCGAGGCGGCCAGCGCGTTTGAAGTTCCTCCCGGAATGTGCAAAATCGGCACTTTGAGCGCCCTTTCTCGGTCGTTTCGCCTCAGGAAACCGGCGATAACCTCCGAAACGAGTCCGTCGCCGCTGACCACTCCAACGCCGTCGTATTCTTCCAAATCCAGCTGTTCCGCGATCTGGGTTCCATGTCCAACGCTCTCTGAAATCAAAATCTGTTACCTCGTTCCCAAACGTCAAAGCCAAACCTGTAAAAACAACATCGAAATCCAGTTCCGCTTTTTCAAAAATCGGGATAACGTGGGTATTCCAGAGCTGGAGCGCCTTCTTCTGGCCGCTGTAAGGGTTGATGAGGATGAGGAGTTTGTTGCCAGAGGTGTTCTTCGGTCGATGAGCTGAAAGCGACCATTAAAAGAGGAATCCAGAGAACACTTACGCGATCGTTTCCGGGCGCTGCGTCGTTCGAGTTCTTGGCGGAAGATGCGGCATCGGTCAGGATCCTCCAACTCGAGTTTCATGTTCCGTTCCACGCGTTTTCCCTTATCCAGGATGTACGCTTTGATGGTCAAGGCGTTGGCTGAAAGGGTTAATTGAGGGAGGAAGTCAACCAAAGTGTCAAATGCGAAATTAAAAATAGATCGTTTTAGGACCAGTTCTAAAAGGAGAACTATGTCAGTAGAATAACACAACCTTCCAGCATTGTTGCTGCCCTTCCAAATGAGCATAAAGTTAAAAGTTAAGTTATCTCTCAGGTAGGTTTTAAACGAAACACCGCAAAATGGATGTGATCTTTCCGAAGTACGTAGAATAGAATCGGACAAGCAATTCAGGTGAATGCGAGATAACCATATCTAATCTAATAAAAGACAAAGTCAACTTGTGCAAAACAGCTCAGAAAAACAACTCACGATTGGTATAAACGGTGGCCACATTGACGATATCCTTGTAGGCGAAGCTGTCCATAGATCCGAACTGAATCTCGTTGACATGGAGGTTGCAGATGAGCTTCTGGCGGATCTTCGAGTCGGTTTCAATGACCAAACTCTCCGCTAGGACGCGTTTGGCCGAAGAGTCGACGTTGGCGTTCATGTCGGGGGCGACCTCTCCGGCGTCCAGCTTGGCGGCGGCGCTCATGCCGGCAGCTGCAAATGCGTTCGCCTATTAGGACAATCCGAGGAACTCAATTAGTTACGCGCGGTCGAGTATCACGCAACGGAAAATCAATTTCCCCAAGGTGGGAATCGCCTGCGCGTGGACAGCAGCTAAGGTTATGAATACGGGCGGATGGATCCCAGGTTTCTCCCGCACTTTCGTCAGTAGCGGTTGCAAAATCTATTAAAACGATAAATGCTTGCGACGTTTCCGATAAGCAGCAGCCACTGCCTGACCATAAACCTGCGGCGGAAGAGTGGAACCCACCGTTGATCCAAAAACTAGCCAAAATATTGATAAGGTGGACGTCAGCGCAACCAAAGAGAGCGCGCAGAGGGATTCTCTTCTCCAAAAGGGTCGGTTTGATCATCTGCGGTTATCTGCTGCCGTCGGACGGCGGCGGCGATCGACAGCGAAACAAACAAAAATTGATTTGGAAAAGACCCAATCGGACAAGTTGTGATGAGCTGAAGCTGGCAAGAAAGGTCGCGGAACCGGTTATTGTTCCCAGCGGGCAGAGAAATACGCTTTTTCGCATGGTTGGCAAACGTAGAACATGCGAGTTTGGATCGATTTGAGCATGTGAAATTCCGAAACAAAAGCGGTGACATTTGAGGTCGAAATCAATGATTCCGAATCCATTCTTGGACGGAGCGTGAATCAGAAGACGAAACAGAAAGTCGGGATGCATTCGAGAAGAGCGGACGACGCTCGTGGTGTTGACGTTCCCACGATCTCTTTGTCATCGCCTGCTTTAAGCGGTGGACTGATATGAACTCGCCTTCTCAGCATTAACGCCTAATCGAACGTGGTCAGGTGATCAGTGTTGAGAACAAGAGGTCTTAGGGGAAAGGAGGGGAAGAACTGTTCCGGAAAACCCGACCGATCAAGGCCAAACCAGTAAAACTGGGAAAACACATGAGAACTCGGCGAATTCCCAAACGAAAGTCACTCAAACCATCGCGTACAAACAACAAACAAGAATCGCCGGCACGCTGCAGCGCGCCACGCAAAAAGATAAACAAAAATTCGATTTCGGCGGTCGACGGGAATTTTTCGACCGCAACTCTCCAGCGGATCGCGGCGGCGCACTGCATAACATGTTGCTGCACTAGGCGCGATGGCTGCAGGGAGCAAAAGACCTCCGATCGACCCAGCGGAAACGCCGCCGCGGCCGCCTGCAAGTCCAAAGGGCGCCGAGGAGTTCTCCTTTGACCTTTCGTTGGGTGGTAAACCCTGAAGAGAAGACGAAGATCTGATCTAGAATTTATTAACTTTCCAACTTAAATACAACATAATGAACACAATAAGATAAATCTACAATCCTTCAAATCGTGGAGGAAATACAGTATGAATAGTTCTATCGAAAGCTGTCGGCGGTGCAATGAAAGCGATAGAGAAGACTGAGTTTGTGAAGATGGTGGCGATCGGTTGGACGGAGGAGGAGGCTATACAATGCGCAGCGAAGGTTCTTCCTCCCTCGCAAAAACGGGAAATAAAAGTTTTTTACTCGTATATTCACAGAAGTTGTTGAGGACGACGATGCGGACGGTTAGAATAGGGTGAAGTGGGACGCGACGTTCTCTAGGCCGAGTTCCTTCTTCGCGATCTCCCGCATGATGAACTTCTGGTGTTTGCCCGTCACCGTGCGAGGGAAATCCCGGTCCTTCTTGAAACACACGTATTTCGGAATTTTGAAGTGGGCGATCTGGAAAGAGGACACACGAATCGAATGCTAAGGACTTGGCTACAGTATACCTTTCCCTTGCAGTGGTCTTTGACGTCCTGTTCGGTGATCTGGGCGCCTTCGCGAAGTCGGATCCATGCGCACACGGCTTCTCCGAAGCGCTCGTCGGGAACTCCGAAAATCTGGACGTCTTCGATCTTGGGGTGTTTGAAGAAGAACTGCTCGATTTCGGTCGGGTACACGTTTTCGCCTCCTCTGACAATCATGTCTTTGGATCGTCCGACGATGGCCAAGGTGCCGTCTTCGTTCATGACGCCGATATCTCTGAAATCGACGAAATTAGGGACTTTGCTTAGAATGTAATAGATCGATGAATTTCACAAGCCAGGATATCTACGCATCAGAGGTTTGGAATTATTGGAAAACTGCTTACCCGGTGTGGTACCATCTATCCGGGGTAATTTCGTTCTTCGTCTGCTCCTCGCTGTCCCAGTAGCATCGCATGACGGAGTATCCTCTGACGAGGACTTCTCCGCGTTCTCCCCTCGGCAGAATCTTGCTGTCCCGATCCACGACGCACGATTCCAGATGGTCCATGATGTGTCCGACGCTCTTGATGCGTTCTAAAGGTTCGTCCTTCTTGTGGGACATGTAGGACACAGGACTCGTTTCTGTGGTTCCGTAGCACACTTGCAGGTCGTGCATTCCGAGTTCGGTGACGAGGCGATGGCAGAGGGCGATGGGGCAAGGAGCTCCGGCCACGAATCCTGGAAATGGAGCATACAATGAGGAAAACTGTCTGGCTTATGTACCTGAGTAGATCGAACTGTAATCGTAATCGCCGTAGTTGGGATGGTTGAGCATGTCAATGTACATCGTCGGAGTTCCGTAAAGCGCCGTGCAGCGTTCTTCGTGAATCGCTTGTAAGGCGGCGAGAGCTTCGAAAGAGGGAGCTGGAAAGACGCAGGTTTGGTGGTGGATGACGGCGCAGAGAGATCCCATGACGCATCCGAAACAGTGGTAGAGAGGGTTCGGGATGCAGATGATCGTTCTCTGAAACAAGCCCCTTAGCAAAAACTCTGTTTTGAGACTCCAACCTTCTCGTGGTATCCAGCCCGCATTCCAACGAAATACGCGTTGTTGATGATGTTGTGGTGCGTCAGCGTGGCTCCCTTCGGCTGTCCAGTGGTTCCCTAAATAGCCTTATTAGTGCAAATACCGTCTGAAGAAGGATCTTACACTTGTGTATTGGATGTTAACCGGATCGTCGGGTTGGACTTCTCGCTCAAGAGCGGCGAGTTTGTTGACGTCGTCTTCGGTTCCCATTTTGACGACATCGGTGTATCGCCATGCGCCTCTAAATGTGAAAATTTCAAACATGAACGATTACAACTGTTGGCTAGCGTTTCTTAGGAATTTCGCATGGTTTGCTTGCTGTTTCAGACACTCGTCGTAGACGGTCTGAGTGTAAAAATTTCGGCGTTGAACGGCGTCTCAATCGCTTTGACAAAGATCAACTTGTCACTACGTGCGGGAGACGCATAGACAGAATTCAGACGCCGTCTACGTGCCGAACCCAGACCGACTGTCGCAAGAAACGGGACGACCAAAAGTCATTTCCAGGCGGCTCACCTCCAGCGACCGGCCGCATTTGCACCATAAGTGGTCTTCAGCTCGACCGAACGACTGGAAATGCGCCGATTTCGTGAAACGAATCGACTGTCTAGACATCTGAGATACTGTCTAAATTTTGTCCGTCTAATCCCAAACTCCCGCTAAGCCATAATCCTAACTACCCACCTGTAAGTCTTATTGTCGGGATCGAACATAATCAGGTGCTTGAAGATGGGGAATTCTTCGTTGTGGACTCCGCTCACGCCTTCTGGGAGCGCCGTCAGCTCTGGGATCACGTCGGCGATGCTTCCGTAGTAGTTGGATCGCTTGAAACTTGGCGGGCAGACGAGGGCCTTGATTCCGACTTTTCCAAGGGCGAACTTGAGTTCTTCTGTTTGGTATGAAGGGTTGACGTTGACGATGATCATCCCGGCGAGGCCTGTGGCGAACTGGCACACGACCCATTCGTAGGTGTTCGGGCCCCACATGCCGACGCGGTCGCCTTTGGTGAGGCCGAGGTGGATGAGGCCGGTCGCCAATTTCTCTGCCTGAAAATCGTGAGCTGAAGCTTGAATTCACAAAATTAAAATACAGGAAATACAGACATTTAATACACATTAATTAGCCGAAGCGAAATGAATAGAGATATTCATATAAAGCGAATATTCGAAATGCTCGAAAATCCAGATTTGAATTTCGGCATTTTCCCGCATGTCCATATCAAACGACTTACGTCATGGAGAAGTTGAGAGTAGGTCTTCCGGATTCCTTCGCGCTTGAAGATGACCACTTCGCGGTCGGGAACCTAAAACAAAGCGGGTGAGATAAGCGTTTTTTCGTGATTTATGGTGCCCGGCGGATTTCCGTCGCCGGAGAACCCACGTGCACCCCTGAAGGACGCCAAAAGGAGGACGCGAACTGACCTGTTCGGCGGCGAGGCGCAGTCTTTCTCCGACGGTGTCGTAGAGGAGCGGAACGTTCGAGGCGCCGTTTACGTAACTCTTCAGCACCGATTGCACCGAAGTCGTTTCGCTGAGCACCGAAACCGACTTTTCCTCCATCGCGAGCGAAGCCGTGCAGTCTGCAACATCAATCCCGTACGTCATCATCATCTCCAACGTTTCGACGTTAACTTCGCCGCCCTCCGCAGCGCAGTTTGTCGGCGATTCTGCAGCGAAGAGGTTCAGAGAGAATTCGAGGGGACAGCAGGGCACAAAGCGAGGGAGACAAAAGCGGTGGTCAGTCAAAAGCAGCGATCGAAGGGGAGACTTTTAAAGGGGGACTCAAAGCGCAAAACGTTGAGGGTCGGAAATTGTGAATTTGGAAAGAATTCCAGGCTCACTTGGGAGAATGAAAATCGCCAAAATAGTGAAGCCAAACGGTGAAATAAATCAGCACCTGATCCAACCAAACGGAAGCCACGGGAAATTGAAAACTGGCCACTTACCCAACGCAAGCATAATTTTACGACGTTGCTTCCTCGGCCCGGCGACTCTCGTAAAGCAAAAAAGGGCGCGCGCTCCCCGTTTTAGGCGTCGCCTCGCCTGATAACCCAGCAAAACTGTTGTAGCAATAAACCAAAGGCGCTCGCGGCGTCAAAAGTCCAAAAATAATTCAGAATCGGATCAGTTGCAGAAAGTGGAGGGAGGGAGCAAAGAACGCCGGAGGAGAAGCGGAGGACTTACATACTTACCGATAAGCATTTTGGCGTCTTTGTCGATCTTCGAGGTCGAAGAAGAAGAGACCGGAGCAGCTGCGAGTCGAGTGTCCTGAAACATGGCGGAGATTGAATGGAGCTCAGGGCGGCGGCGCTTAAATAGGCGCGGATTCACGAAACTCGCGCGTAAAGTTGGAGCTGAGCCCCATCTGTGGAATTAAATCGTAAAGAAAGTCGCGAAAAATACGGCGATAAAGCGCGGAGGGAAATCAGCGGAAATATGAAGCGGTGGGCGCGCAGCCTCCTGGGGAGGCGCCGAGATCCAAATTGGCATCAATTCGATCGTTCACGGCCGAACGGGCGAATCGCGACCAATCAGAGGAGGAGCTGAAGCCTTGTGGAATTCGCTTAGCGTGAATTAAAAGCGGCGTGGAGGAAGGAAGAACATGTGTTCTTTTGAACCTTGAACGAGGAGGATAAGGAGGAGGCAAGGAGTGGATGAGGGGCGAGAGGGGTACTGTGCGGGAAATCGATGTCGAAGAGGGAGGGAGTGGAAGGTGGTAAATGGGAATGAGAGTTCTTGAAATGAGAATGACCGGAATATCAGAAAGAAGAATACAGAAGCAAGGTTTATGAGCAGAAGCACGAGTAACCCAAAGCAGAAATTCAAAAAAACGTTATTCTTAAAGTTATCGAGAATAGACCATTCGCGAATGTTTTTGTAGCCCGGAATAGTACCTGTGGCTACGCGCCCAGGGTCTTCTTCCTCGGCTCCAGAAAGCCAGCGATTCTTCGCCAAACGTGATAACCATCTGCGGCCGAATACCTTTGGCGACTTTTTCCGCATTTCCCTCGCTCCTCCTCCACTTCCCCGAGAATCCGGCGTCCGCCCGCGCAACCTAAACTCGTTTTAGGGGTGCACACGTGCGCGTGGAGTTTGCTTCGCGCACTGCAGCGCAGATTTGTCCCACTCGTCCCCCACTCTCACTTTCCGAGGCGGTGGCGTTGTGATCACCCTGGGTAAATTAATTTAGAAGAAGCGACGAGTGGCGCTCTCGCGGGAGCAAGTTGCAAGTTTGGCCCGAGTGACGTCACTCTGGGAGCACTTTATGGCGCTGTGGCGGAGGCGAATTTCCTGATTAACTCTGATTAGCCAAGCAGGGATTGTTTGTTTTTGTTGAAAAGGGCATCCGGAGTGTCCGGAAGTGGAGCTGGGGAACGAGGGGTACGGTAGGAAGGAAACTTCCAGGGAGCTATTAAGGAAACGAGGCCGGAAATAGAACATTAGAACATATTTGACCTTTTGAAGGAGAATAAAAAGCAGAAAAATGAAACGGGTCTGGATTCTGGAACGGGGAAAATATGTGAAAGCAAAGAAACTGAGAGATGAACAAACTTTGACCGCTTCGGCAGTCGGCAGGCGCTAAGAGTGACGTCGGTCAATTTCGATGACAGGGTTTAACATCGAAAATAGGTGTAGAAGAATCTGGAAGATCTTGAAACAGCCGGGAAAGTTGCTGATTCGAAATTGCGAAATCTGATTTTGTAAGAATTGAAGGGACTAAGAACTTTGACCGCTAGGCTGCCTTAGGCACGCGGGTCAATTCCAAGATCTGCAATTGCAGGAGATCTAAGCCCAGCAAACCCACAGAAGCTACAAAACAGCGAAATTCGAGTTCGCAGCCACTAAAACACATTCTCTAGCTTCTAAATTACGGAGGAACCGGTACGATCAAAATGTGGTCGCCGACGTTCTGCGGCGTCTTTCGGCTTTTTTGACCTCCTCCCGGCTCCAGTCTGCTTCCAGGTGCGATAAGCGAGGTCTCGCTGGCTGAAGTCGGCTGTGGAGACTCGAGAGTCGGACAAAAATTAAAGTACGCGTGGAGATAAGCGAAAAGAGGGGCCGCGGGGAAAGTGGTTCGACCATCTGATGCCGGGCGGCGTTGGGCGAGGATGCAGGCGACTTGGTCCGTAGACGGCGTCGGCGGTGACCTTAATCGGCCGGTGGCAGATATGATCACGATTGTATCGCGAGGGAAGGGGAGAGGAGAGGTCGAAGCGCCGAACCGGCGACGTTTACAGACAGCGAGAGAAGAGGAGGGCGAAGACGAAGACGTTAGGCGGGCGCGAGACGAACTGTTTCAACGAATACCGAATCGATAGAAGGCGAAGGAAGCGCGCGAGACGGTCAAAAAGAGGCCGCGAAAAGGGTTCGAGGCGTGTGAACATCCACCCTAAAGGGGCGAAACGTAAAGTGGCGCGGGGAATCAAAAAATCACCTTGAAAGTTAATTTGTGCGAAGGTTGCAGCCGGGGTCGAATAGGAGAGCGGGTGGTGATGAGTGCGCGGTTAGGACCTTACTTCATTAGGGTTTCGGGTCTTTTTGGAAGGGTTAAGGATTCTGTGACAGATCCTGTGGCTTCGGTCTTTGCTATTTAACCCAAGACTACAGACCTAACCCGACCTTAATTAGACACACCTTCTGTAGCTTCGCACCTAATCGCCGTCTCGCGAAATTCTATTTTTTCAACCAGTTGTGAACCAGAGTTACTGATAACCTCAGTTTTCAGTCTTATCATCGGATTCGATGTTTTCGCGTGACAAATCCGTGATTAATTCTTTAAAGATGGCGGAAGTGGACCGGGTTTTGGGGTTTAGAAGTGCTAAGATGGTGTTGGGAATCGGTGTTGCGATATTGCCATTTGCAGAGTAGCGGTTCGGAACTTCTTAATCAGTAGTCTTGAACACAAACAGGACATGGAAAGTAACCGGAGAGACCTTGACATGTCAATTCCTTTTAAGGTGTGTTCGGTACCGAAACGTTTACATATTTCCAGCGATAGACAGAATCGATGCAAACATCTCGAGAAGTGGTTTACGCCTGGGTCCAATAAATCTGTTTTTGTGGGATTCTTTCGTTTTCGCGTGGTGGCTAAACACAGACTCTAAGGGTCTAAAGATCTGCAAGGGGTGATTTGGAAGTCTGTGCAATTTTTTGGACTACGCGGAACTTTGCCAAACCGCCTGACAATTGTGGCTGTATTTAATGAGTTTCCCGACTGGGAGAAACTCGGAAAACTATTTAGCGGTTAACGGCGAAGAGATAAACACAGCAACCACAAATCATAAGAGGAATAAAACCTGGAATTATCAAAAAGCCACTCAAGAACTCACTCGGGATCTTCGAAGTTCACAGATCGGTCGGCGGTTCTTCTCCAAGCTCCGTCGGAAACGTTTCAAGTCGTCGGCGGCGAACTGCAAGCGGATTCCACTCTGGGTTCGAGAAGATCTCCTAGCGACGCTGGATCGCGCAAGTTCGTTCGTCTTGGCGACTGGTGGGAGCAACTTCTTTCGTTCTTCGTCGACTTCGCCGGAGTCGAGCAGCAGCAGATCGAATGCGGACGATAACCGATCAGCACTTCGTCGCGGAATGTTAGCCGCGCGAGAAGAGATTCCGAAACGGAGATAAGCGAACGCTGAATGTTATTTATTGTTGGAAAGGGGGAACAGTGCGGGAAACCAGCCGAAGCATCGAGAAGTGGCCAGCAGCAGCCGCCCCAACCGCTTCGAGGAGAAGGAGGAGGAGGGAAGGAGCAGAAGCCCAGTGGCGTGATGGAGGGCGAAGCCGGGGAGACCTGTGAGGGTCACAGCGGAGATGAGTTGACCCCTTATCGGATGACTTTTTGACGACTGTCGAGAAGCAGAAGAAGGAGAGGAGGAGGAGGAGATGCCAAGGGAGAAGACGTGACGCATCGCAACTCTTTGCTTTATTACTCTCGGCGGAGATTAAGAAGTTATACTTTGGAGCCGAATCAGTTTGGGAGCTAAAGAGCAAAAAGTTGTGAGAGCTTTTTTTGGGAAACTGGCGGAATCTGTTTTTGCGGTGTGCTGGGAACAGCTAAGAGGATGTAACTCCCGGGATCATTTTGGGTATCCCTCAAAACGTTCGAAACGTTAAAAATCTAAGATTTTGACAAGCGTTTTCGAACAACTTTAGAAGAGTTCCGGAAGTTCCAAAACAGATTCCTGCAAAACCGGCTTCTACTGATCTTAGCGAACTCAAAAGTTCATATTTGCTACACCACAACTGTTTACAATTCTTATCAATTCTCGGTTTTTACTTAGTTCAGGACTGCTAGATTATCGCTCTTCCTATCAATCCCAGATTCGGTTTTCGATGTTTCTTGTTTTCCTATTTTTCCACATTCCCTGCATTTCCCGCACAATCCCTGACTCACCCGATCCGAACTCGTCACCCCACCATCTCTGATCCCTTTCCGCGTTGTCGCAAAGACGTCGAAGATCTTCTCCTTGGCGTGACATCACGCGCGCCCATCGGGACTTGTGATCTGTGTTCAAACCCTGCAACCAGTCATTCTTGTTTACTGTGTTCTTCGCCAACTTTTCGAATCTTCAAAACTTTCCAAATCACAAACTTCGTTTCAACCGAGATGACGTCGCCGTTCCGCCGGATGCGCCTAAGCTCGCCGGCTCCGACTCACTTTCTCTGTGGCTGTTTTTTAAAATTTGTTTTACATTTAAGATCATCGGATTTCGTTTCGACGCCGTAGGAAATGTAAATAGTCTGGTGCAAAATGATTTTGGTTGCGACTGCAGCAAGCTTGCCCAACATAAATCTAAAGTTTTTAGGTCGAACGACGTGGGCGATCAGCGGAAGCCGAATAAGGTAAGACCCACGAAGGATTGCCAGGCTGAAGTAGTTTCCTCTTGGAATCGCTCCGAAACACTACAAAGTCTTCCCGAACTCTCCACTCCCGAATCTCTGTCGCCAAATCTCGGTCATTCCCACGAAGATCACAATTCGAACCCTGGCGGAGTACTTTGTTCCTCCCTCTCCAAATCACATGCAACCGGCGTGATTGATCTGAGGTCCGCGCTGTAAGATAAGATCTTCCAACGACTGTTTGCTTTCGAGGTTCTTTTAAAACTACTCTCGGTTGACCTTGGCGCCTGGACCTCCGTGACAAGCGCTACAAGAGGGACTCTTGGAGCCCGAGCGACGGAAAACGACGGTTTGAGTGATTTGTTTGCCCTTTGCTGGAGTAATTCTTATCAGCGAAATTTAGAGTTGTTGTGAGCAGTTATGACGAGGGAAAACCACGATGGCGTGGACGAGATGGGGTGATGTTTCCAGAGTGGACGGTTGCCTAAGAGTAAATGTTGGTGCGCGGAGGTGGAAAGCGATTCTGAGATAAGCGTGGAGTGTAGCGAGGTTGGAGTTGTTTTGCAGTAAACAGCTTGTGATAAGCCAGCTTATCGAGATCGGGCGATTTGCATGACTACGGGCAAACTCAAGTTCTGCAGCCAACTTAGTGATTCTTGTTCTCTCTTCCTCATCCAAGTTCTCCCCACTACGTCACTCGTGTTCCAAAACGATAACAACATTCAAAGAATTTCATTCATCATGGAGAAGCGGAAGCGCCGGGCCGAAAAGGGCGCATCCCCGTTTTTGCAGGCATCATTTATCTGGAGCCGAGGTAAATAAATGCCGCTTTCCGCTCTTTAGCCTTTTCGCTTTCGAACGCCTGACCGGGTGCTCTATTTGCATTTTAATGAATTCGACGGATTTCGCGGAGATCAAAGCGTGAAGCGGCTAAACACAGCCGGACACAGCTCTCGGACTAAAGACTTTTCGGATTTTTGTGTTTGGCGCAATCAACGCAGTCCCTGGATGCGCAACCTCAGCATCCGACCGGAACGGCCAGTGCGACCTCTTAGCTGCAAGAGTTCCAGGAAGCGAACTGATTCCAAGAAGTTCTAATAAGCGATTAGAGATGAAAAAGTTATTCAGGGCTACACCTTCATTGGGCTCTGAGAGAAGGTGGACACAGTGTGACATCATCAGAAGGAGGGAGTCACGTGCAAATCTGTTTCCTCGAAGATTTCGGGATCGAAAGATCAATTCATGAAAAGTTTATGGTCACGTTATTTACCCCGAAATGGCTTTCCAAGCCCACAAAACCACATAGCTACAAAATAAATTGACGAATCATTCTCCTTTCGGCGGCGTATCTTCTTCAGCCTCTTCTGGAATCCGATGAGTCGATAAAGCCTTGGGATCCTGCGAAAAACGTGGTTTCAATGGTTAAAACATGTGATTCTTACCTTCCGCTCGGTGATCAAGGCAAATTTCGCTGGGCGCTTTAAAGCTCTTGTCGGGTCCGAAAAGAAGTCGAAAATGGGCGATTCAAGATGCATAAAGCGGTCGACCAAATTGCACTTGAACACACGCGACGACGGCGATCGCGCGCGAGTCGCCAAACGCCGAAACGACCCAAGGAAGCAGCGATGAACGATGCCTTCGGAGCATGATTGCTCGGCGATTCTGGCACCGATTCCGCTGTTGTTCTCCCTGAAACATTAATAAAGGGCGATAAACAAGCTCACAATCGCGTAGAAAATGCCCACCGCTAATTGAGGCATGTTGTACTCGCCTTCTCCCTCCTGCTGCCCTCAGTTTGCTCCAACTCCTCTATTTCCCTCCTCCAACCAACCTAGATTCATTTACTGCACACAACTGGATCAAAGGAACACTCGCAACGGCAACAGATTTATCACTTTCTCTTTCTAAGCAACACTCGGGACGTGGGAAGGACGTAACACAAACAGAATTCAGCGAAGGAGATCTCGGGACGCGGAGGATCGTCTTGGGTGGTGGTGGTAGTGGATGTAGTAGTGAATTCAGCGGCTAAATGCGTCGTCGCGTATTTACAGAAGAAGTTCTTTGACCCTCGCTGCGATCTTCGAACGCCCTAGAAGAAGCCGGTCTCCTGGAGTTTCTGCACGAAGAAGCGGAAATCGGCCGCTTCGTTGGCGGTCAGTTCGGTCGAGGAGCCAGAAACGATGGAGTCCAGGATCTCCGCCAGCCGCGCCATCTCTTCCTCGGTCAGTTTCATCTCGACGGCGAAGGTTTCGATCGTGGGGGATTCTGAAAAAGTGTCATTAGTCCTAAACGGACGCAACGAAAGGACACGGAGCCTCGGGCACTCGTGGTTAATTATGCAAATCGGTCGCTTTTTCCGCCTCGTCCGCATGATTTATGCAAATGAGAGGATTCCGCCGCGGAGGTAATCTATGTGTTTGTGCTGCGGGAAGAAGAAGAACTTACGTGAGAGGGCCACGGCCACCTGGTCCACTCCGCCCATGCCGGAGAGTTCGTTTTTCGCCTTCGGACCGAAGAGCTTGACAAGGAAGTCCTTGCCGTGCGCGTTGAGCAAAGCTTTTAGGAACGAGGCCGTTTCCTCCACCGGCGGACGTGTTGCTGAAAGCGAAGACTTGAGATGAGGAGGACGAGGATCTGATTAGGGAGATCCGGGGGTGTGACGAGCACGTGGCAGTTCCTGCTAAGAGTGGCAGGCAGGGATGGTGCAGGAAAAGGCGACCTTTCGTGACTACAGGAAATGCGTCAGGACTCATTTACGTGTGGAACCAGAATCCCGAAAAGGCTGAACTTCTAGCCGAGCCCCTGGGTTCACTCACGGGGGCAGAAAAGTCCAAAACGGAGTCCAATTAAAAGTATATGACTTATCTTGAACTTTCCGCTTCAAACAAAACAGTCGTCACCCGAGATGACCAATTCTCCTTGCACTCTCCCTTCCTCTACAATATAAACAAAGTTCAGAACGCCGACGAGATTCACGGATAAACATGGAAAACGTGACGCAGGAGAACAACTGTCCAAGTATAAACATTCACCCGAACCCCCTTTCAGCCCAAAATCCCCGTGAACCAAACAAACCCTCCGGATCAAACGCCACAACAGCAGCTACACGTGCCCTTCTCACCGGATTCGTCACTTTAATCTCTCAAACTTCCCTCAAAATATTCCAAAACAAGACGTGCGAATTGCCTTTTCAGCCCAGATCCAATTTCCCAGAACTTCTTCTTCTGCCTTCTGCCAATTCCGCATATCTTATGCCCCAAGGCGACCCCGCGGAGGCGAGCACTTCCTCACTTGTTATGCATAACACATGCGAGAAATCGACTCTTCGGCCGCCGATGTCATCGAGTAAAACCGAATGAATTATTTAACGCTCCTGTGCAAGATGGGTTTAAGTGTGACGTTACGGTTTAGCGCTGGATCCCTTTGCCGGGGTTGCAGGCTAATCGCTTTCGACATCACTTCCTAACAATGTCAGGAAATGTATTATTCAGAGGAGAAGGAGGAGGAGGAAGTGGGAAACGCGGATTCGGAGCGAAAAACACCAATTGCAGCCGGTGTTCACTGCTGACGCCGGCGATTTAAGCACCCATTGACGTCGGAATTGTTTCCGAATTTGGGTTTCTGCAGAACCAACAGATGTGCATGAAAGAGGAAAGGTGGGCTGCGAATCCTGGCCATGACGGACTTCCTTCTTTGACTCACGAGCAATCTTGCCTTTTTAAATATTTATGGGAATAATCTAGCTGAATCATAACCGCAAATTTATGCCCCAGGCGCTGTTATTACCGGTAAGTGGATAATTTGTGTAGGTAATGAAATCTTATGCGTCAGCCTCACAAGAATTCCTGGACCTCAATTTCAGGATTCGCAAAGAATCCCGACTCCATTTTCTTATTTTAGCCAAAATGTACATAAATTGTTTTTCCAAAATCTCCGCTTGTTGACGCGCGGTGCCAATCGTACCTGTTATTTAGTGCGGGAGCAAGATCTACTCGCAGGTTTCGAAATTATATGGTTGACACGTCCTTTCAAAGTACAGAGCGAGCTGAAGACTTAAAATTGAGAGTTCGGTCTTGTTTTTCGCCTCACGGAGTATGAACATTCTAACATGTGTAACCGTGAAACACCTGGATGATCCGTACTTAGTCGTCACAAAAGAGCTTAAGAAGAGATCTGAGGGATGAAAAGGTCAACAGAGATTATCTGCGTCAAGATGATCCAAAGCGGTTCTATGATTCTACGTCAAGAAGAGTTTCAACGCGAGATTTCTATTTTTGTTTAGGAGATCTTAATCCTCGGTTATGCAAGTTACGTGCTGACGGCAACAGAATCGGGATCACCCACCCCAGGATCAACCTCCCTCAGAAGCTAAAGCCACTCACCGGCGGTGCACATGCTCTTGTTCTCGTCGTACTCGTCGCTGCAGTCGGGGGATCCATCGCAGAGATACTTGATCGGGATACAGTCGCCGTTAGGACACTGGAACGGGTGCCACGTGGGACAAGGGCCGGGCGCGGTTTCGTCGGTGTTCCGCTTGCCGCCTTTGATCACGTCCCGGATGCTAAAGGCGGAACTCGAGGAGAAGACAAGGGAGCAGAGCAGGAACACGGCGACCAGGATCTCCTTGTGGATCATCTGCTGACTGCAGCTGGACGTCGTCATCGTGGGAAGAAGCAAAGAAATCAGGTGGCCCTGGAACGAAAACCTGGATCAGGTAAAGGTTAAGGGAGCCCGAAATCACGGTGGTCGTACACGGAGGTAGGGAACGGCACGCGCTGGAGTCAACTCGCGCGCGGCGTCCAAACATTCGTCGATAAATAATTGCTGAAATGAATATGTAAAACGGGGAGGAGCCTAAGGGTTTCCGAGAGAAGGCCGAACAGTCAATCGAATTAGAGTCGGACGAGAAGGAGCGATAATACATAATAAGAAGTGCAAACCGGCGGCGGAGGCGAAAACAAACGTGGACGCCGGTGACGCCGAGAGTGCCTGAGATTACGATGGACAATGGAGGACCCGAGCGGGAGGTTTCGGGCGGCGAGGAGGGCCGAGAAGTCGAGGAGGCCGGTGACAGTAAGCACAAAGCACCACCCAGAACTGGGATGGAGACACTTGGCTTCGGAGCGCCCGGTCACGCCCCCCGAGGGACGCCTGGGGAGGATGTACTTGAGCCAGCGTGCAGTCCTGAACCGGGCGTTAATCGGAATTAGCAGAAGTGACGCCAGCTGCATGTTTTTATTGTTTCGGTGACAAATTAATCCCACAAAGAGACGTGGGAAAGTCGGAACGGAAAAAGTGGAAAGGGGAGGTCGAAAGAGAAAATGGAGATTACGTAGAATACGCGGTTTACGAGGTTCTGGGGAGGATTATGGCCCGGATTAGGGGAAAAGTCTCAGGAGACTACAGATCGTGACCTCTAGGGCAACGTCTGTCAGGAGTCATCTTAAGTGATTCTGAGATTCAGAGCTCAATTATGGCGCATAAGCGAAAATTCAGTCTGGAATGATTAGTGAATCATGGACACCTGCGAGAGGACGGAGTGTAGAAAGAACGAAAGTCGAGGAATCAGCCGTTGGGAGAAACCGGGAGTATGTGGGAATGGATCCAAATGCTCGAGAACTATGCGCGAAAGTTGTGGAAATTGGTTCCAAGGAGTGGCCAGGTGCAAACGTGGAGTTGGGCCTAAACTTGAACTTACGGGAACGACGCAATACTGCAAATTGCAGGGAAAGACTAATTTCAGAGTTTCGGGAACCAACTTTAGATCCGTTTTGAGTGGTTCAGCTAAAAACAGGGAGAACGTGGACGTATCTACGTGGGTGTATTGAGCCGGCGTCACAATGGAAAGGTTTTCGTGAAAATCGAGAAGGTCGGCGGAAACAGGAAAGAAATGTGTCCCCAAACTACAATTTCAAAATCGGGATGCGCGTGATGTCACTGCGTCGTAGGACAAACAGGAAAGTATTCGAGGACGACGATTAAGGGCAATTTGGAATCTTGAGCGGAATATTTTATGGATGGAGTTTGTTCGGAACAGAGAACTTTCCAGAGCCTTCGAGACCTGGATTGGTTCCGCTTGACCCGAGTTCAGGAATTAACATGTGCCGGAGAGTCTGCAGAGATTCTTCTGCCACACCGCTCTCTTAACCCGCGAAGCGTCTCCTGATCATGCACCAAGCACAAATTACCCACCTGACCAAATCCCTCATTTCCAGCTCGCCTCACCTTGATTACTTATGCTCCGAATCGTCAGATTCTCCCGAAAAATACCTAATTAACCTGACTCACCTAAACCGAATCCCTAGCGATTCGGAAACTCTCCAGGCAATCACGAATTCATGGCTGCGCGAGACCTCCGCGTGTTTTTCATGAATTTGTGAGTTTTGAAAGTTATGAAAAGTCCGCAGATCGGATTGACGGTTTCTGCTCTACGTCTGGAGACGTCCAGACGGGACTTTCAGGTTCAAGGATTGCCAGGAATACGGCTGACGCACACTTGAAACCGGGCCTGAACAGGAATTCCCAGCAGTTCTCCTCATCGTCGCCAAGGAAATCTACATCACAGAATCTGCGCCAGCCAGACCCAGAATACTAAAACAACCCGAAACGCCAAAAACAATTTCTAAACCCTCATGGCACAACTGATGTTTGGCGCAGTATCCAAGCAAAGGAGAAGCGCGGCGAAAACGCACGGAGAAGCCGCGGAGAACGAGAATCCTGTACAGGGACACGAGATGAGCGGCTGGGATTGCTTGTTTTTTCCGGCATGAGGCGGTCGAAAGAAGACGTGCGGGAATTTGGAATGCGCTGTTTCTGAACGAGCGAGAGGACTTTCGTTGGCTCTCGTAAATAAAGAAACTACAGATGAAGCTAAAAGTAAAAACAGAAAACATGAAACGAGGAGAGGCGACGAGGAGAGGAGCTGGGAAAGGTTGACTTGTTTAGGTGGATTGACAGAACCGGAGAGCAGCTGAAATGGAGCGAGTGAGAGAGTTCGAGCACGCTCGTCGCGATGGCCATCGGTGGCAAGAGTCGAAAACGGTTCCTGCTGCTGCCGTCGTTGAATCCCGGCGACGAGAAGCGGCGAAATTGGGATCTGCGTTAATGCTAGAAGCGCCAGAATCTTCAGGAACTGATGTTCGACTTGAAGCTGGAAGACGGCGAGTGATAGGACGGCGGGCTGCTTGCTGCGGCGGGAACGGTTAGCGCGGTCAAAGAAGAAACAATGCGAAATCGCAATGTGTTTGTTGGCGAGCGGAAGATGGTTTCCGCAGCTGGGATTCCGGCGGCGGCGATCCCCGCAATTGGTCGTCGCGCCTTGGATGCGTTCGGAGTTCCTCGATCCTCGTTGTTTGGAGCGGTCTCGGCGGCGACGGTGCCCTTCTAAACTCGCAACGATTGAATTCCCGGACGCGGTTTATCGCTGCGGCAAGCAAAAACCCGTTTTTGCCACCATAACCGACTTCTTCCACGCTTGTGACAATCTCTGCTCTCTCCCCAAATTCCAAGAATTCGTCCACAACCGACAGAATCTTTGATCACGTCCATTCCACGGAAATCACCAAATCGCTTCCCCAAACACTCCAACCACGCCAACAATAACACTTGAGCGTAAAATGATAATCACGGTCCAAATTTGTCTTTGTGCCACTAATTCGTCTTTTATGTAGGCGTAAATAGCGACAAAGAGGGGGAAACATGGAGGGACTGTTTGCCAAAAGTGCGATTCTTGGAAGAGGCGTGAATGGGGAGAGCGAGATTTTGCAGAGAGCTGATTTATATGCAGGACGTTTTAGATTCCGGAGAGGAGCGCGTGGCACAGAGAGACCAAAAAAGCGGTCGTTGTAAACTTGGACACGGAACAGGAAAATGAGGTATTGAGACCTGGAACTTAACCTTAAATACCTTTTCCTTTCAACCTTTGGCCTAGTGTGCTTCCACCTTGCCTCAGTTTCAGCCAATTTCCCGCTTCACCGCTCAATCCCATAAAATATTAACCTGAAACACGCGCCGTCTCGCAACCTGGTCAGCCTCGTTAGCCATAAAACCGGCAATTAATCCTCTAAAAAGTGCATATCTCCTCCGTTTCTGGACCTCTCCATTCCGCTCGATTTACCGCTTCCCATTTAAAATCCGCAAGCGGCAGACGAACTCCGAGTTTCCGCGTTTAGGAATGCATGACTCTTCCCAGGAATTCGACGCAACGCAGGCAAAAGTGGCGTGAAGTTTCAATGACGGACATAAGGAAGCGCTTAGGGGATCGTAAACCGATGATTAAAACGGGACAGAAACATTGGTTGGCGAGGGAATCGAGGGAGAGGAATGTGGAGAAGGGGCAGGTGGGGAGAGCTGGACGCGAAGGTGGCAAATAGGAATTAGAGCGGAATGGGAATCTCGGACGTCGGTGAACTTGTATGCTGGAAAAGGACGGGCGTCGTCCAAAGGTCGAAGCCGGGATTTATAGGAAAGGTTGTACGAGAAGTGCAGGATGACGCCGTTTAGGCATTGTAAATCACGTTCTTTTGCCGTTTGGGTTAGAGTTTAGTGCAGGCTATAGAACTTTAGGTGCAGGCAGGACTAAACTCCAAAAAACAATTATTTTGACTCCAGGATGAGGAACAAATACCCGAGCGTCGTTAATCCTCGCTTTGTTCTTCGCAAATTCCAATTTCCCGCTTTCCTTCAACATCCTCTCGGTGCCCTTTTGGGTTTATGTACGTTTGCACCCGCTGGCTACAGATGTTCACGTTAATTGCGGGCCAGATCAGGGCTCCCCAGGGACACTCTCATCTATCAGACCCAGAAACACACAAATCAAGATAAACGCGTTAAGCGGCGGAATACGGTATCCATAGAAAACAGAAAAACAGAAAAACGATAAGTGACGCGGAACACAATTAGTGACCGAGAGTTGAGGGAAACCGTTGATTAGGGAGCGGAGTGAGGGCGTGATTTATGACACCTGGGGGCTTTTAAGGAGTGCGCCAGAGTCTAATGAGGTGCTTTTGGCGAAAACGGCGAGAGGCTAAATTGGGGTTGCAAAGTGGATCGAGAGATTTGTGGTTATGGGGGTTGAGAGGTAGAGGAGAAAGGAGAAAACAGGGCGAGAGGGGAACCGAGAGTAAGGTGGATTGGGAGGAAACATACAACACCTGCGCGATCTGTGACCTGAGGGAAGAAGCGTGTTCTGAAGACAGCTAATAAATTTCGAATTCGGCAAAATCCAGCTGTTCTCCTTCCGTTCTGATTCAAATGACGTGCTGCGTTATTTTTGACCCAAAATCTCATTTCCCTGCAAGGAGTTCAGAGAGTAACCACCTCCAGCAGCTGTCCTCAGAGTGTAAACAATGCCGTAAAACCACGCGTCACGTCACTTGGAATTTTGGCGAAAATTGGATGATTTTTGGTGGCGTATTCGAGTAATGTGATTGACGATTCGGTCGCCCTGAGGTATAAATCTAGCCATAAATTTCGAATTAAGGGCTCGACGCCCATTTAGTTCTGACTGCACCTGAAACTCCGCCGTATTTGGTTGTTTATGACGCGTGTAGGTTCGTTCAATCATCAAGAAAAGTTCGTCTTTGTTGCTTAACAGTCATGAAATCTGGCATTCAACGGAAAGAAGTCAAAGGGCCCAGTTCGAACTTGCGTTGTTAAGGCCTGAATGCAGAAATAAGAGGATCTGCAGAATCGAAGCTCGCCTACACCGCTAAACGCTCCAAAAGACCATTTGTATATTAAACCGCTCCAGCTCCGCTCAAAAGCCATAATCCCAAATGAGGTCGCCGTTTAACGACTCCTGCAGGGAAACTCAATCTCTCAGAGGATTATGGCTGGATAGGTAGCAACAGGGCCCCTCTCCCGAATCTCCGCCACTTCCTCTCCTCACGTCATCTAAAATTCAATTTCCTTTTTCATCTTCAAAAGGTTAAAATCGCGGAATATTTGATTAGCGGCAATTATCAGGATTCATTCAGAAGTGAAATTGGCCCAGATCGATCGAATCTGAAAGTGCAAACGGGTGGTGAAAGAGAGACCGCGGAAGACTAACGGAATTAGCCGAACGCCGCCTGGACGTGGATCGAGGCGTTTTGGATTAGAGTCCCGGGTGAAGGTCCAAAACAAAGTGTCAAGTCGAGTTAGGAATCGAGGGTCAAGAGACTCGAGAGACCGTGGAAGGAGATGCAGAAACAATTTAATCAAGAGAAGAAAATAGCGACGATGTTTTTAGTGTAGTTATGGAGATCTTCGTTTCCGATATTCGAGAATTCCGCGGTTTGCTCGATCGGTTGTGAGTGCAACTCGGAATGAAAACAAGAGGAGCGGCCGAGGGAAAACAAGCGAAAGGAGGGCATTTACGTTTCGGACTGCGTGACTCCGTTTTGGGGTTCTTGGAATCGGGGAATATTGAAGACAATGATCTGAGTTTGACGAGTGGCTATGAGTCCAACTCTAAGAAGAGCTGCGAAAGAACGCAGATTTTGTACCAAGAAGATCCTCGGGATCTTCGAAATGTCCACTCATGACCTTCTTCGCTTTTTTATGTTATCCGGTCGCTCCTTAATTGTTGTCGCCCATTCCCCTTCACGAGTTATCACACGAAAAACATATTTTTCCAGACAAACTTTCCCGTAGCAAAAATTAGTTTTTGATTTGACGCGATCTCGGCTACCGCGATAGAGGAGAACTGGATGCCG
>KN167702.1:21653-36283 GCA_000757745.1 Steinernema scapterisci
GGATACGGTGGATATGGATACGGACTCCCCGCCTACGGATACGGCCATGGCTACGGCAACGGATACGGTCATGAACACGGATATTGAGAGTCTTGAGTTTACGGAATAAATCCTGTTTGTGTTGCGAGTTTTGTGCTTTTCGCGATCTTCCCGACCTCTGTTCGCTCTCCTCAGGCTGCAACCCTGCCAATTCTGGGCCGTTCCCATCTGTAAACAGGTGATTGTGATTCCATTCACATCGGTTCTCCTCTTTTCCTACCACAATTCCTGCCAATCACTCTCTAATCAGCATTCAATCCAGCTTCTTTCCCACAATTGTTCTCCTTGATGCTGCATCTCCTTTTCTTTGGCGTCGTCCTCAGCCGGCGTTCCCATCGAACTTGGGTCAGCGACGTTCCCACAAGTCGCGATTGTCACCAGCAGCGGCGATTATGCAAATGAAGCCAAGGAATGCGGAGAGAAAAAGTTGCGAGTTTCCGGCGATCGTCACGGGGGCCAGGAAAGGAATGTGGGATGTGGGTTTGCAGAGGACGGCGGCGGCGACTGGGTTGAGATGGTGGTTGATCGTTTGCAGGATTTGAAATCGATTTGAGTGCACGGAAGTAGAAGCATAGAGGACAGCAACATCCTAAACTCAGGAAACCCTTCTCCGTATTCAACGTCCCTCTCCTGAATCTCGGCGTCTTGATTACTTCCTACCTTCCCCTTCCCCCTACCTTTGCTTCAAACTCCCCGAAACTCTCAATCACGCATACATTAGAATAACAATCCTCAAAGGCGATCCTCGTTTTCTCCAAACATCGCATAAACGCTCGGCGCCAAGTTTTATTACGGCGGCTTGATTTGAACACCGTCGGCGGCGGAGAAGACGTGAATTATTACCGTAATCATTAACATACGGACGCCCGTTTTGGAGGAGAATAACAAATTCGGATATCGACGGCGAAAGTCGAATATTGCGCCTGACGCCGACCGTAAATCAGCAATAAAAGCGTCCGAACGTTTACGATGAGTTTGCGCGTTTTAGGATTTCGACGTTTGACCACGTGCAACATGTCTTTCTTGGCAAATCTACGAGTCTTCGAACTTCTCGACTGTCCCCTTCCGGGATCGCCGCGTACAGTCCCCGATCCCTGACCACTCCTCTTCCCACTACTCGAGCTGATTCACTGTCGCCTCTGTTTTCCCCAGGACCACATCCGCTGACTCACCTCGCCTCCTGCCAACACGAAAACTGAAATTTCTGTAATTTCTGTCCGCCGCCACTTTCTAGCGTAAAAACAGCCCCAATGACTCATCGCTTTCTGGGTGCAGCCGCTCTTCTCAGATCGACCTCTGTTCCCTGACTCACTCCGTCTTCGTCCCCTCTTCGAATCTCCGATTTTCCAAATTTGCCCAAACAAGCAAACAAAACGCGGATCTGAAGAGGAGGATGAGGTAAACAAGCGCCGAGGAAGACTTTGTTTTTGATGCGCAAACGATAATTTATGCGGTGCTAAAGTTGTTGACGGCGGTGGCGAGCGAGCAAGCGAGTGTTCCTCCTCTCGCGCGCGCCTTTGGTTTCTCTGATCCTGGTCTCCTTGGTCCCAAAGTCGGCCTCTCAACCTGCGAAGAGGCGACGAAGAACGGGCAAACAGGAGTTGTTTGCGCGGCTTCTTTTCTGATCAACACAAAATCGCTCCTGATTGTGATAAACATGAAAGATGCGCCCGCCGTGGCGCTATCGGTGCAGGCGACCGGGGTTGGAGAACGTTTGTGAAAGGAAAAGTGTGATTAGGACTGTAGAACAAGACGGTTTTGAACTTTGTGCTAATCTGGGAGGGGATTTCTGTCTGTCAAATTCAAATTCCAATTCCAAAGCCAGGCTTCTAGTCTCCCTGAAAGCCCACCAGAACCCGGAACCACCTTCACCCCCTGAAACCCCAAATTCCTCTAAACAAACTTTACATCGAATCTCTCCCCAGAAACCGAAATTCCTCTCCACGCCAATCGAAACCCGTTCTTCGCCCCCAAGACGCCGTCAATGAGAAAACGTTTTTCGTGCGTCTGCAGCGTCGTCGACGGCGGCGGCAGGAATTTCATAAATCGCCCTCGGACACGCTCGATTCAAGAACGTCAAACACTCCATAAATCATCCTCTTCTTCGACGCTCGTTTATTCTCGTTTTTCCGCTGACTCACCGCCACTTTTGACTCCTCCGGCGGTGACAACTGCTCTGACCTTCTCCGAATGTGCTCTTGGAGGTCGGAAGTCGGAGGACGAGATCAAGAGTGCTCGGAGGAGATTAATTCGGGTGTGGAATGTAAACAATTGTGGACGAATTGACGAGTTTTACAACTGGAAAGATAAACGCCGATAAGGAAATTGTGGTGGAGGTGTAAACATGTCGATCGGGCTTAGTTGCCAGATCTAGCAGTCCATGTTTGAAGGCTGTCCTAGTCACCCATGGCCAAGGGCCAACAAGCCCGAAGATCCTTCCTGTCATCCAATATCACCCTCTGTTGGCTGATATCGAGGTCATCCCGGTTTCCCTCCAAAAGTTGACCGCCATTTCCACGGTTTTACGACCCTGATAAGCTACTGCCGGACCCCCTCAACAAACAACCGTGCTTCTCAGCTCCCCGTGCTTCTCACGTCCCAATCACCTCGGCTTTTCTTATCACAAAACTCCACAAATCCAATTTATGCATGCGAATAATGACCCTGTGAGTTATTGTGACTCATTTCCGGAGATCCTCTCCTGTTAGCACGATTTGTGCGGGGGCATGTCACGACAAGAGGAGCGAGATGATAAGAAACAGGCGAGAAGGATTAGCGCGATTGATGGGCGACGTTATTCATGCGGCGCTGACGAATTGGTTTTGAGCTTGAAGTGACTGACTAAACGGGTGATTTATGGGATTGGAGAAGGTTGGAGAAGGGCAGTTGGAGTAGTCTTTAAACTGAAGGTTGGGAAGCTGACGCCAAATCAGGAGCTCCGTTTGGGTCCCGACCGACTCCAGCGCGGCATCGGAGAACAGAATCATCCGCCGGGTTTCGAAAGAGACTTGGACCCGTCTGTAGACTTTAGGTAGATGACAGCGTCTGTAGACATAAACACGTCGCAGAACGCCGTGCTCGCTCATTTCTGCCAGCCGCGGGTCACCAGGATAGTCGGGTCGCTCCTCCGATTTCTGCGCTTCCTGACTTTCGGCCGGCTGACCCCGACACACCCGACCGACTCCTGCTTGGCATTACTAATCACAATGAGCGGCCGGGTTTTTCAAACCAAAACTAGACATGGACATGTCTGTAGACAACCGTTTCATTGCTGCCACTTCCCGGGTCACCTAGATGGTCCGGTCCTTCTAGCGCTCCCTGGTCTTTGTCGGCTTCTTTCATAATCCAACTTTCCCAAAATCGTCATTAGTGCCTGTTTACGCATCACACCCAAAACAATGCCCACACATTCTTCCGCCCTCAGTCAACAAATGTGTCATCCCACAACTCACCTTCGGGTGATTCAGTTCCGCTTTCGTTCTTGTTTTGGAGCGGAAGAATGAGGAACGAAATTTGTCAATCGGGAGTGCTTAAGCACCCGATAGGGAAGAGCTGATAAGGAAAGCTCTGCTTGGAGAGTTTTGAGTAGTCCAGAACCATTTTCAGATCCACTAGCAATAAGACACACCTCGTTGAAGTCTTGCACGCGACACATCCTCTCTCTCCGGTAGTCTATCCACTCCAAACTCACGTCCCCCTCTTCTGCAACTTTCCATTCTCCGCAGCAGATCGAATCCACCACAAATCCACAAAAACTCTCTTCTTTTGAACACCTGTCGACATGTTCCGCCGCGGACCATCACCCACGTGAAATCGTGGTCAAGTGGACCCTGACGCGTTATAATGATCCTGCAACTTTTTAAACTTTGCTTCGGTTTTTCGCTTATGTTCCGTGCTCTATTAAACTCGTAAAATTGGTCGTCAGGCGGTTGGATAGGTTTATGGATCCCGGTTCTAATTTTGAGTGTTTGGGGCGACTGGAAGCTGAGGCCAGAGATTACGAAACCCTACGAATGGCAAAGGAGCTTGTTCTTCCCAGTTGCCCTTTCTGGTGCCTTTGAATTATTAAGAAACACTTGGCCCTTTCCCAAAAATCGTGAGTCAGCTGCTTAAGGGCTTATCTTCTTGCGGGGGCCATAATCTCCTCGAAACCATTTTTTGTCACGGGATTGGAGAGCTGACGTTTCCAGCTGCTGAAGCTTGATTTCTCAGGCATTCTTAGGATGCGGTTAAAGATAGCCTTTCCCTGCCGCTCGCCTCGAATTCCTCCTCATCTCAATTCATCAAAGTCCCAAAGTGCGAATTCTTGCAACTCTCTCGTTTCCGGTCTTTTTGCAGCGGCGACCAACCAGGCGGCAAATCTGCGGTCGCCGTCGCTTCGCTTTCGCAACGCTGAATTTCGCAACTTTTTGACGCCGAAAATAGCGCCGAATTGGATCACGAAATTAAGCGAGGGTGACGTCATTGAAGCGTGACGGTCTTGGGGACATGGAAAAGACCTTAGATCGTTGACCCTAGAAGTCACCTGGCTGCTCTATCGCATGTCCCAAGTCGCCTGCACCAGCGCAAACCTCAAAAGTTCCGCGATGTCTCACCCCCCTTAATCCCTCGACCCTCCCTGACCTTTCGGGACACGCTGACTCATCCCAGCGCATGACTCGTCCCCAGCATATCCCCAAAACTTCGCCCTCCAAGAACCTCCAAAACACTTTTATGACGATCCTCTGCAATCAAAGCTGACGACCGAGTGTTATCTGACGCTCGGAGAGAAGGACAGTAAAGGTGTCACGGGCTTCGCTGAAATCACGAGGAAGCGATGTTTTGGGAAAGTTCTTGGCGTTAAAAATGACGACGTCGGCGATTGTTTACGGGTGTTTGTAGGTGTTTCCGATTGTTTACGTTGTCGGAGGAGGAGGCCACGGGTTGTTACGTGCCAGATGTGGAGGTGCCCTGGGCATAAAGGCTTTGTTTACGGGGCAGAGGAGCAGAAGGCCAAGGGGAACAAGAAGGCTGGGCCTTTGTGGGCTTTCACAATATGCGGTTTGGGCTCAAGGAGAGGGATAGCTAGGCTTGTAGAGGCTGATGAGGGAGTTCTAGGAAGAGATTCACCTTAGGTAGTTTTGAAGCATAGCCAGACTTGTTTTCCATCCCTAATACGTGTCGATTATCCTTAATTGAGATTTAGAATTTCTTAGAATCGGCTCCTCCTAATTCTCATTTGCCCGAATCTCGGGTTCTCCTGCACCTCAACCTCCTTAAACACGCTTATCCGCAACCACGACCAAAGTCCACCCAAACCCCAAAGTCCAAACTGCCAATTATCCTTTCCAACTCCTTCTAAAGCAGCTAATTAGTCACTGCAAATGCCTCCGAAATGCCATCTTAATTCCCCGAAACCCTCATCGCTTAAGTTCTTCTCCTACTCCTCCTCTCCTGGGATTCCCGCTTTCAGGATTACCTTCGCCCACTTTCCGAACTCGCACGTATCCTCGCAAACAAAGTCACACGACGACAAAGGAAGCGTGTCAATAGCTTTTCGCGCTTTTGATCGCCGTTCTTTGGACTTTCCTAAGAGGTACTCCGCTTTTCCCGATTGCATAAGCTTCACACCTTTTCGCCTTCTTAGGAAATGTTTGGGAAGCGGAGGAAAGTGTGATTTTATTGATTTAGATCCAATCATTAGCTTTTCGGGTCTCGAAATTAAGAATTTAAACAGACTTTTGTTTCCGACAATCGAATTTTATGCTCAAAACCACGTTTTCAAAACAGCCTCCACTTGAAAATTCATGAAACATGGCTATTCGAGATTGATTGGACCCAGTCGGGGGCTCTCCTGCAGACCCTACCGCGCGTAAAAACCTGCTTTCTCCTCTTCTTCCGAAATCCCGGAATATCTTTGGCTCCGATCCAAACCGTCTCCTAATTCTTTCCGTTTTCACACATCTCGACGACCGAAATCGCCCCAATCGAATTCCAACAACTAATCCGCGGTTAACCTTTCTTCTTCGTCTTCTCCGGAGAACTTTGTCGCGCGCGGAACACAAGAGAACCTAATCGAATTGGGTATTTGGGACGCCGCCGCCGGACGTCGCTGCGTAATTATTCGATCAAAATATGAGTCTTTTGGATTTCTTGGGAGTGAGAGGAGGAGGTTAGGAACCTCGGCCTCGATTTGGTGGAGTCGCTGGAACCTATACGGAACTTTGTAAGACGCTTGGGAGTTGATTCTGGGGTTTGGAGAATGTAGGGATCCCTATTAGCAAGCCTCTGTTTTCCTATGTGCTCCCGTAGGACCGGATTCCCCTGGCTCCCTTCCCTCAACCCATCTCCCTACCTCCATCTTCCCACGTCCATTCCAGGAGACGGCCGCGTTGACCTAAAAACTCGTAATTTTTGTGGGATTTCCTTGTCCTCTCCTCTCCATTTTTCACACTTCCGCACTTACCTCCGCCATCCAGTTCCTTAATTCCTAGATTCCCACCACGACGCGTCGCTTTTCGTCACCCGGAACCACGCATCGAGTCAGTTTTAGCCTTGCTTTCTCACTTTTTGGGGTCTATATAACGTTAGTGCCTTCCCCAACCTCATTATCCAGTTCTTCTTCCTTTCAAGGTAAGTCTTCCAGTTCCCTTAGAATCTCCGCCGCTTCCGATTGCTCTGAATTCGCTGGAACTGCTGCTACAGTACCCCTGGAATCTCTTCAACTAAACCTGGCCTCCTTGGGCTCTGTCCTCAACGTTGCTGCCGCCAGCGGATGCGGCGGCGGTTCCGCGGCCTCCGCCGCACCCTTCGGAGGCGTGTCCTCAGCGCCGCGCCCTTCGGAGGGGCGCGCACGCGTTCTCGGCGCTCATTTGGCTTTGCGGTGGGAGTGGCGTGCGGCGGCTGCGTCGTCGTTGCCGCCGGTTCTCGCCCGACAGTGCAGGAGGCGCGAGGGAGGTTCTTGCTCTCCGTTGTTCGAGCGCCTTGTCCTCCCGCGCCACGCCGGTTATGTTCTCGTTCGCGCGCCCTCGGATCGCATGTGTTCCTCTTCTTTTCTGCCTTTCGACCACGACGACGGTCCAGTTCCTCCCGCGCACGCCGCGTCCTCGCGCCGGAGTCACTCTTAGCCAAGCGATGCCGGCCGCCGCCGAGGTCACAACAATACCCAACCCGCATCGCTTAGGTTCGGGTGTGATCGGGTTTGCGATGCGGCCGCGGCTATTTTACGAGTTCTCCACGCGCTTCCCAAATTCATTATTTCTGCCCCTCTCGCTCGCCTCCTCCTCTCGCTCGCTTCTCGACTCACATCGAATATTTATGTTAATTAAGCGTGCGCGAAATGGTCGCGTTTTTGGACAAGAACCCGTCTTTTCCCTCCCTCTGGGCTGTTGTTGCTCCCAATATAGCCGCTGCCGCCCCAGTCGTCCTCCTCGTTTCCTCCCTAAGGGTCTCCAGCCTCTTTGGATTCCCCTTAAATCCGGTTGCCCCTCCGGATCTTGCATCTGGAGTTCGAATGCTTTCCTGCAGATCCTGCTTGTGTTTTTCCTTCCCTCCGAGTGACCATCGCGTGCGTTGAGACTAAGGATCATTTTCCCGATTCGATTTCTCCCCTCCGCGATGAATAAGCGCTTGCGAAACTCGGATTCTAAGCTCCGCCCTCTTTCAGGTAGCCGTTGTGTCACTCGTTGCTCTCTCGCAACCGTAAAATCCAGAACGAACATCATGTCCACCGAAGCCGCCGCCGTCGAAACCCCCGTCGCCCCCGTTGAGGCTCCCAAGGAAGAGGTCGCTCCGGCCGTTCCCGAAACCGCTCCTCCTGCCGAGATCGAAGCCCCCAAGGAGGCTGAAGCTCCCGTCGCCGAAGGCGAGGCTGCCGCTGAGGCCGCTGCCGAGGAGCCCGCCAAGGCCGAGGAAGGAGAGAAGAAGGAGGAAGAGAAGCAGCCCGAGCCTCCCAAGGACCCGAAGGAGGACCCCGTCGGATGGGTTAACTCTCTGATCGCCCCGGCTGTCCACAAGGTCAACCACGAGGTTCTCTCGTGGGCGCAGCAGCTGGCCGTCGAAGACGAGGAGAAGCGCGCGCCTCTGCCCGGCAAGAACGGCTTCGTCACGAAGAACCAATTCCTCGGATTCCTCCGCGACGGATCTATCCTCGCCCAGCTCGCGAACAAGCTCCAGGCCGGCTCCGTGGAGACCGTGCACGAGGGAGAGGCCGCCCAGGCTAAGGAGAACCAGACCTCCAACATCGAGGGCTTCGTGAACTTCGCCAAGGAGAAGGCCGGACTCGCCGACGACCAGGTGCGTCCGTTCCCAGCCCGTTTCCCGCATCTGACTCATCCCCTTTCAGGTATTCTCCGCTGAGGACCTCTTGGAGAAGGGCAAAGCCGCCTACCCGGCCGTCTTCGGAGCGCTGATGCGCCTTGGCATGGCCTCGCAGGAGAAGTTCGAGCAGAAGGGACTTGACGTGGACGCGATCGCCGAGATGGCGTCGCAGGTGGTCAAGACCTCGATCATCCAGACCATCCTGAACTTCTTCCGCCGCGCCTCCGCTCGCGCCACCTCGCGCGCCAACGCCGCCAAGAGCGAGAAGGCTGCCGCCGCCAGCGAGGAGAAGGCCAGCGATATCGAGAAGAAGCCCCTTGAGGAGGTCGCCGAAGAAGAGTGCAAAAAGGTCCGTCCTCCCTGATTCTCGCCTTCACTCTAACCCTTTCGATTGCAGGTAGAAGCCGCGCCAGAAGCCGCCGCGCCGGTCGCCGTCAACTAAATCTCCCCCTTTCCTGATATATTCTATCATTGTAAGTGCGGGTTTCGGCATTCTATTCTCTTTTCCACTCTCTCTCTCCTTCTTCGTCTTCTCTGCAAATGAATCCAGCTATGTTGTATCAAAGAAATCGTCGTTTGTTTTTGCTTCCTGGCTAATATACTGTATCCCAACTGTGCAATCCTGTTTCCCGTGTACACATATACACATCACACACACGACACACACATGAACTATTTCTATGTTTTCTCGTCAAGATTTCCGTCCAGATTTTTCTTCCTTTTCCTCTCCTTCGCAGTTGTTGTTTCACACTCGCCGGTTCTTCCTTGTATTTCCATGTACCCATCGCCTCCTCCTCCCCCATCTCCCTCCCCCCACTACCACCGTAGGCCTTGAGCTCGCTGCGCGACTAATTGTGCTCTTCTACCGCTGCTGCGGGGACGCGCGGCGGGCCCCTTTGAGCTTATCGGCACCGTCATCTGTTTTTTCCTTCCCGGACTGTACGACTTTGCGTCATATGCAAATGAGCGCCGACGACTGCGACGTCGGGTTGGGTTGGGACAGATGACGGATGACCATCTGTCATCTCTTAATTCGAGCGTCGAAAGTGAAAAGATTAGGCGATTAGATAACGCGCCTTGGTGGCCTTGACGCAACCGTCTCCTCGCCTTCTTTTCCTTCCCATGTCTCCCCAACTCTACCGTAATCTCCCTTGTCCTCCTCCTCATGACATGTCCAATGTCGACCAGAGTCCCCCAGCTTCTTTCTCCTCCGCTTCTCAATTTGTTGCGTCGTTATTGAAGATTTCCTTTATAATAAAACACATCCATAAACTGTTTCCGAGTCTGCGGGTTACGGTAGGATGGAAGTTGGAACATTTGGTGACCCAGGTCGTTAAGCGCTGATGGGTTGAAAGGGCTCCTAAGGGTTCTTCCTCCAGAGGTCCTAGGGGTCCTGCAAACCACAAAGAAAGACGTGCAGAAGAAGAGGTCCGTTCCAGTTTTTGTGCGCCTGGGAGAAGAGTCGTTAGGCGGCGGCGAGGACCGGAGGGCAGCAGCAGCCGCCGCCGTCGCCTGCACGCATAATGGGTTTGGGAGCGAGGGAATGGACGTCGTCGACGTCGCCGCCGGCGAGGACCAGCGAGGGACACTCGCGCGCTCGTCGTTTTAATTAGTTTTCATTTCGGCCCGGCGGCAATTGGTTCCCATTTTCCAGCTTTGGATCTCTTCTTGGGTCCTCTTGGCAGCCGTCGTCCTCGTTTTGCCGCCCCTGGAGAAGAAGCTGCGGGAGAGGATGATTGGACCCGGAGAGGAGAACCTTCGAGGGGAGAAGCGGCTAATGGGGAGAAGCGGACGGAGGGAGAATGAGGTTCGGTTGTTTTGGAGGGCGATCCGTGGAAATGAGGTTGACTGAAGTCTGCTAGAATCAAGGGTTACGGTATGTTTGGATCAAGGATTTGATATGCAAAACAGCTCGGGTTTCCAAAAACAACTTTTGGCGCCTTGGAGATGTTTTTGGATATTCGATAGGCCAGATCTGAGAAGAATCTTTAGCTTGATCTCTGGGTTCAAAGGTCATTCTCGGCCTCCCCGCATGTGTAACCTTATCCTCACACCTCGAGTGCCAAAACAGCCTCAGATTCTGATCCTTAACACCTATTTTCAGGATATCGTATCGCCCGTTCCTAGCACCTTCTCTCTAGCCTGCAACGCCTCCCCCTCTCCACCTCCCAAAAACTTCTGTCCGGCGACACGTTTTTCACCTCTCCGAACCTCAAACCACAATGGCGTTTTCGGAACGGCGGCGAAGGCCGTCGCCGACTTCGTTGAGGTCACCACGGGGGATATCAGAGATTAATGGAGACATCCTTGAAACGTGGACGTCGCCAGAAGGCGCCCACGAAGGTTGGAGGACCGGTTCGGGCCGAGCGAGGAGGTGCCGAGGAGGGAGCGGCGGCGGAGGCGCGGGAAAACCGGTTAAGTGGCGGAGTTTATAAATCGCGCCAAGGGTTAATTGATGTTTATGGGATCCGATAGCGGAGATCTGTTGCGTAAGAGGAGCGGAGGCCGAGCAGGGACGCGGGGATTGTAAAGTGGGCACAGTCCGGCCGGCCGGCCTCCGACGGCCTCAAAAGAGGGTCTGTTCGCGGATTAGCAAAAAGTGAGCAGAAGATTTATTGGATTGAGTGACGGAATGTCACAAAAACGACGCCCCTAAAGTTGTGGTTTCGGGTTGGCTCCACTCCGGGCTCTCTGGGATCTGGGAGGGAGTGGACAAGAGATTGAGGGTCCGGCGGCGGCCGCTGCAAAGGCCGCAAAATTGGCTTCAAAGTCTTAATTATTCTCTCGGTGATTGACAGTCGTTTTGCGGGTTTCCGTCAAGAAAAAGTGTTTCAGATCGATATCGGAGAGCCATTCGACATCAATGATTTATGTGTGCACCCGGACAAGAGTCGTTGGCCGAGCCTTAAATCTCAATCTGGAACCTTCTGCTCCGAGACAGAGCCAAAAATCGATCTTATGCAAAAAACCCTGGCTCCTTTCGGCTTCTTTCAGCCTTGTATGATGATCCTTCTACCAATTTTAAGATCCTAAGCCCGGTTAGCTCAGTCGGTAGAGCACCAGACTCTTAATCTGGCTGTCGCGGGTTTGAGCCCCGCATCGGGCTAAATTTTTCCCTCTTCTGTTTATGCCTTTTTCGGCCTTTTTATCGACCTTTGAAACACTTTTTCGACCCCAGAACGATCTCAACGACCTTGCTTCTGATCTTATCTCCTCAAAGGCGAAGAACAAATTGCACCTTTCGTCGAGAGGAGTCCGCAACAAAGCGACTCTTCTTCCGCGTGTGTTTACTCGCACTTTGCATAGTTTCTTGTTACACTTTCGACGCAATTTTAGGCATTTCGTGCAGGCGAAGTCGTCGCTGTCGATGTCTCGTCTGCTAGCCCAGTTACCCAAATCATCACCCGGGGATAATCGACATTGGAAGTGCGGATAAACGCGTCGCCGCGCGCGCCAATTGTTTCGCATAATTCACACCCGAGTGCGAATGCTGTCCGCGGTGGAAACGTTAATGCAACCCATCCGACGCCTGCACGCCGATCCCAAATATCACTACGGGTGCGGAATGTGCCGCAGGAGCATCGGAACCCGTTGGGTTGGGTCAGAGATCGCGCAGAGAGCGCAGGATCCCGAGAGAGTAGTGGAGGCTGGGTCAGGCTGGCTTGGAGCCCGGGTTCAGATTGGTTTCCACGCGTCAGGCGGAGAAGAAGATCGGTTTGGAGCCATCAATCACACGCGCGGGCGCGTGAATTTGTTCCAAATGAATTGCCGATGCCCGGCGATCTTCTCTTGCCGGTTATAATCTCCGCCGCCGTCGCCGATTGAGGGCTTTGTCACCCACCACCACCGCCACCGCATGCGGTTCTTCGTCGGATTCGTGCTCCGTTTCTGTCAATAACACCCAGCCGCAAACCGATACGTGACAACACGCGTTGCGCACACGCCGCCGGAGTCCGGCGACGGTCTATTATCCTAAGCGAGAGGACTGCCAAATGTACAAATTTAGAGTCGCCTGCACGAGGCGGCGGAGGGACAAATAAAACGGTCGTGATGGAAGTCCTTAAGGGGACAAAGGGGGACTTTGCAAGGAGACAAGAAGTGTTGGGGACAGGGGTGAACAGGACTGAACAGAGGCTCGAATTAACTCAATTTAGTCCCTCTTCCTGACCCTCAATTATCTCACCCTCCCCAACGATATCCCAAAACAATCCAACTTGAGTGATTTGCCCATATGTTCACCGAATGCCAAATGCTCGTCTGCCCAGATTACTGTAGCTCTTCTTCTGTTTACAGCTGAGCAGACCCGACAGCAGCCTTTCTCCTTATAAGCCTGCAGCACAGTTTCCTCCCGCAGCTTCCAAGGTCACTCCGACGCCAAACACCCCTTTTTTCCTCGTTACGACTATTTGCGGTTCGCCGTTTTTTTTCGATTTTACGATCCCATTCTCCATTTTTGTGCTCTCAAAAGATAACAGATGAGTCAGCTCGGAGATCGCTTTCGTTCTGGGGGGTCCAGTCAACACCTAAAGGCGGAAGAGATTCTCTTTCGATCACTCAAGGCCATCAGCGCCATCGCCAAGAGGACCCAAGAGGGGTTGCGGCGATGTTACAGCGATCGTGCTATTTGTTTATGCGATGTCATTGTTGACCACTTGTCCTTATAGACCTCCTCGTCCCCACATTAGACCCGCTGGAGACCAGCGAGGGACTGATGGGAGGGACAAGGGACGGTGCAGGCTTAGCGCAAGCTGACGTGGAGAGTTACGTATTCTCTGGGGTCAAGGGGCGATGAGGACAGGGAATGGCAAGATCCAGATTTGGGGAATCTGGCCCAGGGTTTCCGGCGTGGTCCGATATGTAGAACGGCCTTTCGAACGGTCATCGAAAAGAGCGAAAGGAGTATTATAAGCTCAGCGGCGGCGGCGGCGGAAGAGAGCGAGTCTTGTATAATCTCGCCAGCAAATCGGCTTTGACCTTCACGGCCGCCAACAAACCGCGCGACAGCGCCATCATCATCATCCTCTTCGTCCTTTCCCGATCGTAGCCCCTAACCACCCTCCTCGGCCACCAACACCGCCACATATGGCCCGTAACTCGACGCCAATCTCCGCCACACTTCCGCCTTCTGCCGCCACCGCCGCCGGTCAGCCGTTGGACGCTTGCCAACGCGGTTGTTTTCGGAAATTGATTTGATTTGGGGACACAAGAGAAAAGATAATTGGGTATTTTGGGTATTAGGGAAGGGAGAAGGTGGGTGGCAATTGGAGACGAGGAGAGGTCGAAATGGTCAGGAGGACGAAGGTGTAAGAGGCTGAAATTTGAGACTCTGGGAGTGGATGGACACGTTAGTGACAGGAACGGCCGGGAGCGGAAGGTTGAGGGGTCAGGTGGCCATAGGAATCAAGGGCCGGTGGAACCAGAAAATTGGAATTAAATCCAAGGATCAATCTCGCAGAGCCAGGAACCCCCGAAGACCCTCGGAAAGTGCCCATTTCTGCACTTTAAATTACATTAATCGTGCCACAAAGCTCCGCTCGTCTCGCCAGCCAGCCTCCAAGCCAATCATCCCTCTCGCGCGCTTGTCCCCGCAACGCTTAGCGTTCTATTATTATCTCCTATGGTGCCACTTTAATTACGATGTTGCGTTCTTCTTCTTCGCGCGCGCGTCGTCGTTTGCATGGAAATTGCTTCGTCCGAGCGAGCCGGAGATGACAATATTCCCCGCGGTCGTCGTCCTCAGCCCCGTCCAAGAGGGGCCGCCGAGGAGTCCTCATCGCTCTGTGGGACATGACAATCAATCCTAATTCGGTTATAAAACGACGACGACGCCGCCGAAGCAATTGCAACATTTTCTTCGGCTTCGCCTGCACCAATTTAAGAAGGCAGAAGAGGGAAACGCACCCTCTTCCGGCGGAGGTCCATTTGTCCTTTAAGGCGTATCGATTCGACGCCGCTTTTTGTTTCTGGTGTTTCTGAGGGTTGCAGGAGGAGGAAAAGCTGCAGAAGGATTGAGAGGGACAGGCCGGGGAGCCCAAGAAATGCAGTTAAGGAGTTTGGGAATGGATCAGGGGGATGTTGGACATGTGAAGTTGGGATTCCAGGTCTCTTACCGTATCCTTAAGGCCGATCTCCTGCTTCTCTTAGGTTCTAAAAACTGCTGTTTTTTCCACTTCTCTGTTTGCGCTACAAACAGATCCGCACCACCCTCGTTTGCACCTCCGACGCCCTCCTCCTCTCGCTCGCCCTTTCCAATCCACTCCACTTCACACGTTCATTAGTAATGGATTCGCAGA
>KN167704.1:5582-18975 GCA_000757745.1 Steinernema scapterisci
GCATCGCTTAGAATTCACACATGAACCCAAATCCGCGCACTTTCACACTCTCCGTGCCTATATATACCCTAATCCCAGGCCACATATTCCCAATCTTCGCCATGGATTTCTGTCCTCTCCTCTTCTACGACTCCGTCGCCCATGTACTCCCCGGAGAAGACTACTGTGTTCTGGGCCTCCTAGACGGCAATTTAGGATTCTGCGCGGTGCAACATCACACCAAGGCTTTCGCCATGGAAATCGAGGAAGATGTGGAGGAACACGAAAAACTGTACATAGATCTCTATTCTTGCTGTTCTCTTGGACCCTCCAAAGACAGTTGCCAGTTGCCAAGACTTAGGAAGAGTGGCAAGAAAGCCATCAAATTCGCGCTGACGAATCCTCAGAATTGCAAGGATCTGGAAATCTGGTCCACGGACGTTAGGATCCATGTGGAAGTCTCACTTCTGAAGTACCTAAAACCGATTAAGAAGGGGAAGATCGACCAGATGGGAATCGAGGACTTGGAGACCTACAAGGGACTCGTAGCTGAATTTTTTAGTGAATACGAAAGCAAGGCCATTTCGAACATGTTTGCCGTCGCTTTCGCTCTAAATCTCGTCCGGAAAATCAATGTTGCCGATCTTACTGATCTCAGATTGTCCGATTTCCTGAAATCCCATTTCCTGAATCCTGAATTTGACGTCGAAGTTGAGGCAGATCGTTACTTCGCGACCCAAGTCAGCAGCAAAGGATTGAGAAACTTGGAAAAAGTGGTGACAGCGGTTTGGGAGCGTTGGGAAAGCCAAGAAAACGTGGGACAAAAGCGGTTCACCATTTGCAGGAATCCAACCAAATGGGTTGATGCCGAGTGGGAACGAGAGTGGAATCCTCCCGCTCGGATGCGAAAGCAATTGCAGGAATTTTCGAGACACTGCGTGAAGAAAGTGTTCCGTCATCAGCATACTGAAAATCCTAAAAATGCGGTCTATTTGGTGGCAGCCTGTAGCCCCGAAAAGCTGTGCACTCGCGGCAGAAGGTTGCGTAGCGACGTTCCCGACGAAGAGTTTCTGAAGCTGAGCAATGATTTCAAATTGTGTTTTCTGTAATTTGTGGGTTTAAGCTTAGTTGTGAATTGTTAATAAACTTGGTCTTTCGACAAAACCGGATCTACTTGGCTGCATAATAGGGCTTCGGAGGGCTTGTCCCACATCCTAACATTCTAGTCTTCTATTCTCCAGGACGTTTCCCCGGCTTAATTCCAGGGTACCAGCTGCAAACGTCATGCTGGACTGACCAATACAGTGATAGGCAGTGGATGTGATAACTTAAATTTCTGTTGATCTTGCCTTGGTATTGAGGATGAAGGATTTGGCTTTCCAAAAGCTGCTGAGTCGAATCTTTCTTAGTGCGACCTTTCTTAGCCGCCAAACGTTTCAAAAACCTCCAGTTTCCTGTGGTTGTTTTGCGCATTTTGCTATCGATTAGCTGCCGTATTTGATCTGCATTTCCTGAAATGGCCTTCTCGAAGTCTTTCCTGATCAAGTTTCCGTGCGTGAAAACCAGACAGAAAACAGAAAAGCACTGTCACTAGCCTCGTTTCTTACTTTCCTGAAACAGCGTCCATTATTAAGATTCTAAGACTCCATCCCTACCAACACAAGACATAGATCCATCATTGTTCTTGGTTCACCTCGGGGTGTTGATCTGCTTCCCATCCTTGCCGACAACGCACTGGGCGTCGACGAAAGCTGAGCCGACGAGGTGGAAGAACACCGACGGGAATGCGACGTTTCCCTATGTTTGCGAGATTCCTCGTTGACTTCGATGAATAAACTTTTCTTTTCTTTTTAAACGAGATTCTTGGCTTGAAAATGACTAATTATAAACGCGCTATATACACCGTTTAGTGGTGTCCTGGAAGAACACGCTCGGCCACCGCTTCTGAGGCTCGACCACCAATTCTGAGCCACGGCCACCGTTCAGTGGTGTCCGTTCTTCTAGCCGAAGGTCGGCTCCATCTGAAATTTTGATTCTTCGAAATTCGAAAACGAAATCAAAATTCTGAAATTCTTCTGATTACACGGAAAGAACTATTGGCGGAGGCCCTTCGAAAAGGCCGCGTTCTTAGCTACACACACAGCGCGTTTATAATCAGTCATTTTCAAGCCAAGAATCCCATCTTTATTCATCGAAGTCAACGAGGAATCTCGCAAACATAGGGAAACGTCGCATTCCCGTCGGTGTTCTTCCAGCCGAAGGTCGGTTCCACCTGAAATCCGAACTCTTCAAATCCTCCAAGTTCCCTTCGTTCCACTCACATAAACATTAGAACGTCCGAAGGTTTCATAGTCGGGGAATCCCTCTTCCCAGTGCGTGTAGAAGGTGTTGCTGTTGTCGGACCACTTGAAGATCCATGAGAAAATCTCCCCTCCGATCCACGCGGAAGACTGCTTGAAGTGGAGCATCCAGTGGTTGATGAAGTCTTCGACTTCCTGGCGATGGATCGAGGCAAGATCGCCTCCCATCTGCTGACAGTTCCATCTCCCGTCGCTCCAAGACGTCGCCTGCCTCACGTACTTGTAGATGTACGAGCTGGTGCAATAAGATTCGGTGGGACAAGTTGGCGCCGGTTTCGAAGTGGTGCACGCGAGCTGAGATGGGCACGTGGGACGCGGACAAGCTAGAAGAATGGTAAAGGTTAAACTATGGTGGAGATAAATATACTCGAGCAGTCGGTAGGCTTTGGAGGTGGACAGGAAGACGAAGGAGGAGTGGTCAGGGTTTCACACACGAAGAACGCTTGCGTGGAACAAGGCTTGGCGACCCATAAACCCGTTTGCTTGTCGACCAGAAGACAGTCGTCCGCGGAATTGTGCGAAGGCTGGCCGGAAGCCCAGTGAACGTAGTTGAGGCGAGATCCATCCTGCCAGAGCCATCTGTCGTTGTCGTTGAGGTCCGTTCCCCCGAGCCAAAAGTCGCCTTGCACGTTTTCTGAAAGATCTCTTCGATCAATCCACACATCGTCGGACTCGCCTTCCACGAACGCGTTGTCGTATTTGTTGTGGACTGAAGCCAGATTCGCTCCGAATTTGGCGCAAATGGATTGCGCCTTCTGGAAGTTCGCAGAGAAATCCACCGTTTGGAAGCACTTCAAACCGTCCATACTCGCAAACGATCCGGGAGGACAAGTGTCGCTCAGGGCCAGAGAGGACAAAGTCGCCAGGAAGAAGATCCGGGAGAGCATTTCGGGAGGCTGAAAGCAGTTAATGTTCAGAAATGGGAAGATAGTCAGCACGATCGCGAGCGGAAACAAGTCGAAACTGACTGCAGCGCTTGCTGTGCATTTCCCACGGCGCGAGAGATTCGACGTCTCAGGTGATTCGGGAGTTGTGGGCGATGCCCAGCGAATGCGATGATGAATTTTGCTGTGAGTGACGTGTCGACTCACAGATAAGAAAAGCGAAGGGGCAGAAGCGTGATTCGTGCCTTGGAATGACCCAAGATTCCATTGCTCCATGCGCCATCGAAAGCAGGCCATGCACACCACAACTGGCCCAAACTTCGAATTCCTAGTTCGCAAGTGATTTGCTTTCAGTTTGCCTCCATATGGCCACGTCTGTCCAACCCATGCCATGTCCCCAGAGCCACACGTACATAAATTGGTTACATTGGAAAGGTTACACAATACACACAGGAAAGGAAGAGTACACTTATTCATTCATGCAACAACAATCTCTCTCACAATTCACACGAAATACATCCTGACAAAAGTAACAATATTTAGGAGGGCCAGGTTCTTATTTCATATCTTCATCGTCGATCTCGTTCGGGTTCTTGATGCCAGGCACGGCCATCTTCATGTTCAGCGCATTCTGGATCTCTGCTTCCTTTTCTTCGATGTAAAGGTCCGACGTGTCCTCTCCGGCTTCCTCCTAAAAGTGAAAAGATCAGGTAAGGTGAACGGAGCATGGAACATACCCGGAGCTGGATGAGGAAGTCCCTCAGGTGATCTCTCATCTTGGATACGTTCGTGTTGAAGCTGAAGAATCCTTTTGCGGTTACTCGGATCTGGTCGCTGAAATAAGACGCAATCAGAAAAGAATAATAAGGAAAGAAACTTACGAATTCAGGTTCTGGGAAAAGTGCTGCACGAAGAGTGCAGAGAGGTACTGGAAGACGTAGTCGGCGTTTGACTGTCCAGCCTCCTGCTTCTCGTCCAGAGGGCCGCTCATGTGCCTTTCGACAGCTGTGAACAACGTGCACAGCACGTCGGCCAGATTCGTTAATCCTAAAAAAAGGCATAGTTAGTTGAATGTTCATAAGAGCAGTAACGTACCGACGATCTGCACTTGGTTGCGGTCTGTGGCTATCGCCAGGACCTGCTCCAACAGATACATGAAGTATGTGGAATAGAATCCTTGCTTGACCTGGGTGTCCAAGGTGGAGACCTTGGTAAGGATCTCTTTCAAGATCTCGATGCCGATCTCGGCCACGTCGCGCATTTGGTGCTGAAGACCCCAAACGTCGGCTTCAAGCACGAGCCGGAACTCTTCGGGAGGAATAGCGATGAAGACCGGGAAGCAGTTTTGGGCGATGTCCCGGATCAGGACGAAGAGGTTCAGCCTGTGCTCCGGGAAGGCGGTCAGCTCCTTGTCGATCATCTCAAGCGTCGCCTTGAAGACCGCATCGAGAATGCGGGGAATCTGTGGGTTGATGCGGTCCTTCAGTACGGTGACCATCGTCGATAGCAACGAGAGCACGTTGGGCTCTCGTGCCATCGCCGTGTTGCGCGCGTAGTCGAATAGGACCGCATCGAACAGCGGCTCCATGATCTCCATCATCATGTTCGGGTCGTTGCACCGCGATATCCAAACGGTGAGGAGGACGAGCATCTCCTTCTTGGCCGCTCGCATCTGCTTGATGATGCTCTGCTTAAGCACGCCTTCGCCGTGCTCTGTAACGGCTGTGCTCATGTTCTCGGATATGACCTTATACATGTTCAACATGTCGATCAATATCTTCGAGAGCTGAAAAGAAGATTTCATAAGTAAAGTCGACGATGATTCAAGAACATACCTGGCTAATGAAGGCGTGCCCGATCGATCTGCATGCGGCCACGTTGGTCTTCAGGAGGTTGACGATGTTCTTGACGACCTCTTCGTCCTTCAGGACGTCCGTACTCTGAAATCATCGAACTATTAATATTTCTAAAGAATTAAAAGACTTACGGTGGAAACGTGGTTTATTATTTCCTCCCAGATCGAGTTGGGGAGCGTCATCAAACGCTCGATCAGCATCTCTTGCGCTTGGCTGTCGTTTTGGGCCGAAATTATGTGGCCGACCGCCTCGTAGAAGACATGGACCTGGGGCGGCGACAAGTCGCAGATGATGCCCGACAGGTTCTGCAGCATGTCATCTACGAAAGGCTGCGTCTCACCGACCTGGGTCTGAAGAATAATTGGATTAGATCTGATTGGATTTTAGATGAAACTTACAATGACGAAGTGCCGCTTGCACTTTGTGGCGATCTTAATGAAGGTGTCGCAGGCCATGTCCTGGACACCTTCATGCGACTCGTGCATAAACTCGAAGAGTTTGTTGATCACGGTCTTCAGGAACTTCCAGTGTTCCCTCAGGAACCTGGGGTACTGCCCCACAACATACATGATGTTTGAGGCGATCACCGCCTTGTTGTCCTTGCCTCGCTTCTGCTCGCAGAGGCCAAGGAGGTCCCTGATGACCGTGACGAGGAACCGCTTTTCGTCCTCGGTATGCATCGAGCCGGAGATGGAGCCGACAGCCCAACACAGCGTGTTGAGGTTCTTCCAGCTCCATTCTGAACCATTGACCTGGTTCTGGAGCTTGTCGGTCATCTTGGCCTCAGTGTCCTTCGTGTCCAAGTGTGTTAGGTACACTGAAAATTTAAGTTTAGATTGATCTAAGGAATTTAATGACTTACCGAGTGTTTCTCTCATTGTCTTGTACAAGTTTATGGAGTCGGTGTCCTTTATCAGCTCTCGGACGACCTCGCCGCTGTCGTTCTCAACGACCAGCACCTCTTCTGGTTTCGCCATGCGGCTGATCATGATTGATCGAAGCCGAGACATGGTGTCGTTGTACAGCGTCCTCCTTGGCACGTCGTGCATGCCAGAGTGCATGAACGACGCCGAGATGAGGAGCGGCGCGGAGGACGGGAATGGGTTTTCCCTGTACAACTCCGTTGTCAGCCAGTTCCAGTACTCGAGGCAGATCTGTGAAATAGTCGACATGAAAAGAGGAAAGAAAAGAGATTGACTTACCTTGAACACCTCCACGTCTTCCACTTCGCTGATCTTCAGGAGGTATTCGAGGCTGATTTGATGCGCCCTCTTAATGTCCGGGGCGCGAGGGTCGCTTCCATTATCCTGTAAGACACATAGCATTTCAGCCCAATGCGCGCACTCAGCATTACAATGTCCTCATTCTCAATCATCATCAGATCCATCATTCATCAGTCACACACTCCCCTCTCGCGAAGTCTCTCTGGAACCTAAACTTCAAGTTGCACGCACCTTTCGCATCATCAGACTCACACAGATCGAACAACCAAAATGAAAATTCGCCTACCTTGAGTATTTCCACGTACTTGTGGTGTACCTTAAGGTACGAGGCCAGAAATTGGGCCAAATTGGCCACGAACTTCTGGTCCTCGTCCGTACCATTGTGGTACGACAAGTTCATGTCGATCTCCGGAGAGATCTGCTCACTGAGGACCTGGATGGTCTTCAGGAGCATGTCGACCACCACCTGGCGGTACTCCACATTCTTGTCCGCGATGTCGATGGACGCCGTCTCCGTCAGGCACTGGATAGTGATGGAGCGGAATACGGGGAACGGGAGGAACTGAATTGAGAGTTAGAGAAGGATATTTTAAGAGAGAGAGCTTACCTTTGTTGTGAGCAGTGTGATGAGGTTGGTTTCGAAGATGTAGCCGACCGGAATCCAGCTAAGGAACCGGTGGAGTGTTCGCAGCGTGTTGTCGATAAGTCCTGCGTTTTCGCTCGACTCCATCACGGCGTGGCAAAGGCGGAAAACCGCCTCGAATTCCCCACAGAACTTTTGCTTAAGTCTGTGGGATTTTGCCTGCGTGAGGTCCTGCTCGAACTCGAACACCTCCTCGCTCAAGAGGCGCAGGATCGTCAAGTTGTTCATGCAGAGACTTTCGTTGCTCCGCGAGGAGCCAACGATGTCCTGCATGAACGTGGTCCAATGATTTGGCCACTCCTGCTTGACTATCTGTATTTAGGACGATCAGATTTGTTTGAAAGAAAAAAAACATACCTGGACTAGGACCAGATTCAGCTTCTGGATGTAGAGCTTCATCTGCTCGTACTTGTCGCGGTCCGAGCTGATCTCCAATATGTTGGAGATGATGAAGCCTTTTATGCCCTCGCATTGGACGCGGGGCAGGCTCTTCCACTTGGAGCGGACCGTGGACTCCAGGATCTGCAGCGCGAAGTATTTCGTCTGCATCGAGGAGCTGCCACGAAATAGAAGTAAGTTAAGGTTTTTAGGAATGAAAGACTTACCTGTTTTCCAGGATGTAGTCGACGTTGGTCCAGGCGTCCGGGCTCTCCTTGAGCTGCGTAAGCGTCTCGAGCGCTTTCTTCTGCGCCTCGCCGGGCGCGCCGTTCATGACGGCCACCACCTGTAAGCAGAACTGTTAATTTCGTCGTAGGGAAAGAGATGCTTACCTGATCTAACCCTTTGACGTCCAGAGCGCCGTTAAATAAAGACATTGCTCGCTGAAACATAACAATTAACTCGGGTTCTTGGATTCATTCGCGACGAACGATATCACGCGCACGTATAGCGTATTCAAACGATCATATGACCCTCCGGCGAGGGTCCAATCCACAAATCACGCGCTTAGGATGTCTTGCGCTGCTCTGAATTTCGGCGTGCAGCAGCGGAGGCAAATTGCAAATAGTGGTGGATTTGCGGCGCGCGGCGACGATCACGTGACCTCCTCGGCACATATAACTCACTCGGCGACCGCAAAACATCGTATTTTCGAAACAAACACCCTATACAGAGTGTCGTCAACGCCATTCCTGACACCAAAGATATACACAAATATGATATTTCCGCGACGCGCTTCACAGCAGATTCCCAGGAAACGGCGTTGTTGAGTGTCCAGTACACGGAATCCGGGAGCTTGAAAACGGCGTGGGAGCGATGTGCTTGCGTTTTTGGTGCTTCGAAACGTGGAAATCCGGCGTCGTGCGCGCGCACCTCGGGGTCGGCGGCAACGAGTGGCATCTGCGCTTCGAAAATCGACCGCTGCTGACGAAGCGCGAGAGAGAGAGGTGGTCAAAAACGAAATCAGAAGAGCGGCGCGCTCGCACGCCGATTACGGTGGACAGAGAGATCGCGGCGGGAGAGGAACCAAACGGCCGCGCTTAAACTGCAGCCCTGGGCGTCCGCAATCTGTCGGCACCTGCAGAGCGGAGAAGGTCACGGTTTGGAACGCGGAGTCCCGTCAGTTGCCAAGGTAACAAAGTGCGTTTACGAGTGGTTTTGGGTTCATAACGTTTGTTTTAGGGAACGACGGGCTCGGCGCGAGGCGACTCGTATTGATCCGCGAGGCGATGAGCGCGCCGAGGCGTTACGAGTGACATCAAGGCACCGGAATCGGGATCCCAGAGGTGTGCGGAAGCCAGCAGCTCGTGACGGGGTCGTCATCGGTGCCCGTGTGCACATGGAGTGGACCGCGAAGAACCGGGGATATGCAAGCGCCTGAAGAATCGGAGCGAGAACGAGCGAAGCAAGAATGGCGAAAGAGGAGAGGAGTTGTTGTGGGGCAGCAGCAGTCCGGTTGATTTACAAAAAGCGACTGGGAAGACGCGACGTTTGTTTGGGTTTCCGAATGTCGTTGCTCACTGTTGTGTCGCGTTATGGGGGCATTTCGACAACAGAGGAAGTGGTGATGTAACACCTCCGGGAGGACGCGCCAGTTCACAGGTATTGTGAAATACGGTGTGACTCTCTGGCTTGACTGAGAGGAAAATGTGATCAAAGGTGGACGTTTGGATCGCGATGCGCCTATTTGAGAACTGAATTTAAGCCAGGAAAGTTGTTCGATTTGAAATGCTCAGAGGGAGACAAACTCGAAGAACAAGCGTCTTAAGATGCAAAGACGTCGATGGATTGCTGGAACAGATGTAGAGCATATGGTATACGGTAGATCCTTTAGGCACGGCTAATAAGGTAGGATTGGATATCTTCTTGCACTTATAAATCCTGGCAAAAGGTCGTTATTTGCTGAGATGGACGGCATAGGGCAGCGATATTGGAACACGACTTATGGCTCGCCGGATGTGAAATGGTGAGGAAAAGGTGAGGAAAAGCGAAAACACGGCATGTGCGCAGCTGTGAAACGCTGAAGAGAACGTGGATAGCGATGCAAAGAAGGCATTGAACTCTGTTAGTTGAACTGTTTCTACGATGTTGTCCTCTCCGCTTTATGTTTCCCTGTACTTCCAGAAAAGAGCGGTCATTGCGGATTCGCAGTTTTATTGTCCTAGCGACGGTGGGCAGCCGCCGAAGGATTTTCTGATATCATTTGACACTGTTGGGCACACACATTAGACGGAAGGAGAAGAGATACTGATCACAGAATACGATTTACAGATAGCTGAGAACCCCCGGGGACTCCTTACTCGGCCTGGGAGGCGAGTTCCTCGTTCTTCTCGACCTGCTTCTTGACCTCAGCGAGGGAGAGCTTGCCGTCCTTGTTGGCGTCGGAGGCCTTGAAGTTGTCCTCGATGATCTTGGCGACATCGGCAGGGATCTTTCCTCCTCCCAGCTTGGCGACGGACTCCTTCAGCTCGGCAATGGTCACAAATCCATCCTTGTTCAGGTCTTCGCTCTGAATTTAGGACCTAAGCTACCGTAATCAGAACTTCGAGCAAACCTTGAACTGCTGCTCGATCAGGGCGTCGGTGATTTCAGGTCCGTCCTGGGCGAGGGCGATGGCGACGAAAGCGGCGACGAAGGCGACAGCGACGAACTTCATTTTCCTAACGCAAAAGTGTGGTCGAAGATGCGCAGTTCAGAGCGCCTTAAGTACGCCTGCGCCCAGGGAAACGAGTTCGCAGGGCGTCAAGGTCGCTTCGATTGCGTAGGGGATTTCCGAAGTCGAATCTGCGATGCCCAAAAGGGGCCACGCAGCGGAGGAGAACGCACTTCTGCGCACTTTACAACGAAAAACTCGAGCGGAAAACGAAATCGGCGATCAAGCGATACGCGTGAACGTCCGAACTGGTTTCGATTCGCCTTTGATTACTCATTTTCTGAGTTCTTCGACGCCGATCTTCGCCGATCTGCGGAGCGACGTGTTTTGCACGAGAGATCAGCGCCAAATGCGGAAGTTTCTTTGAAAGTCTTCGCTGAAAGAGGTGCCCCGGATGAAGATTAGTGCACCTGACCCCTGGTCGGAGGAGTGGAACGTGGACTCGGATTTGAAATGTTGGATTCCGATCTTTAGTGTGTTCTTTAGTCACGGAAATTGTACTTTTATGCAAATGGATGATGAATAAGCGCGAGAGAACTGCGACCAAATTTATGAAAAATGCTAAATTGCACGAGCACAACGGACACATCTGCGACAAAGGAAATCAAGGGTTCAAACCACATCCTCTTCTTGTTCCAGTCGCCGAACAGCTGAAAAACAATCTTTGTCATCGACATTGGCCTGATATGTACTTTGAAGTGTGCAGAATAAGGCTGAAATTAAGGAAAGTTAGATTTTAGGCTGGATTGCGGAAGTAAAACTGGGCAGTCCCGGCGGTAACTAAAGACGAATCCTAAGATTCAAATCTTCGAAGTTCAACATTCGGTAACACTTAAAATGCAATTTTAACCTTCAGTAAACAATCCCACCTCGACTAGAACTCGTGCCTACAATATGTGTTTTCGCTCCCGATCACTTGTGCATTCCTACAACTAACTCTTAGTTGTGTACACGGCTAATTACCGCTTCCGACGCTTCGTTTCCGGCAATAAATTTATTTAATTCTCAGAACTTTTTATCAGCTCTGTAATTCTTTAAATTATTTTTTGTCGCTTGAATGTCGAAGCAAAAATGTCGCCATGTAACAAACGGAAACGTGTGCTGGCGAAGCAAAACTGCCGAACTCTGCACAAAGCGGATGTCGTTTACCTACGCGCTCCTGTTTTGAGCGTGTCTGCACTAAGATGTTCTTAAAATAGCTCCCTAAAACGTTGTTATTTGCGATTACGTTAGGGTTACTAGATTAGAGTTCACTACAACGTTTGGAAGACGCTTGATTACGGATAACAGTTCTACGCTCAGGATTACTCCAATCTGGAATCGTTGAGCCATGAGCTTCGTTTTTGTTGATTCAGATTCATGCACGAGAAAAAATTTGTGCTCTCGAATGATTCGTGATTGAGCGTCAAGTGAAGGACAATGGGCTGCACAAACCCTTCAAAGTCAGATTCAAATGTTCAGATTACGTTCCTTGTGTACAGGTGCTTTAAGAACCCAATTTGATGTATGAGTCGACCTGCTTTGTGACCTGGAATACTTAGAATCATGTTTCTTTTTTGGCAGAACAATCTTTAGTTTCGACTTTTTTCTTAGCTGAACAGCCCCAAATCCGCACCTCGCAGCCTCCTTCCGCACTCCCTGGCTTCCTCCAACACTTTCTGGCTTTTTTTCGCTTCCGCTTGCGTCAAACCCGAAATCCTCCCAATTAAAAGTCCCCGTTTCTCATCCAAAGTTCCCATGTTCGCAGTATGCAATTCCAAGTGCATCTGCGCATTCGTCTCAGGCTAATTACCGAAATGAGAGAAAGTTCTGCAAACGCGGAAAACGTTCCCAGGACGAGCGACCCGGTTCCCTGGGTCGTTGACGCATATAGGATATACTACAATTGCGTCGAAAATTTGAGAATTCGGAATTCGCAGGACAAACGAAAATTGGCGAGAGGCGTTTTGTTCCATCAGAGGATGTTGTGGAGCGGCAGATTTTGGATGACGCAGATGCAGAATTCTTGTTTTGGGTTTAGGTAATAAGGGGGTGGAGGAGGACAAAAGGATGTTGCTGTTGACGTTGGCGGCCTTGATCATCACAACCTAGGATTCTGGATCGGCCGGAAAGTTAAAAATAATCCAAAGTTTCAAGTTGAAACGTTCCTCAGACGTTTTTTACGTTTCTCCTGTTTCCACCTTTTTGAGCATCTTTCTGCAAGTCGATTTCGGATTCTTACGCAATCCGGCGCTTGAAATGAGTGTTTGAACTCCGTTTCCAAGAACTTTGAACCAGTTGCGACGTCCGGATAGAATCCGCGTTAATTATTCCTCGCGCGACTACATCAAACCGAATCTCTTAGGGTCTAATTTTCTATTTCTGTCCGGAGCGTAAACACGCGTTTGCGATTCTCCAAGTTTAGCGCTTCAAATCTCAAAACACGCAAACGGCGATTTTGTTTTGATTGATGATATTTTCGGTTTAATGTGCGCGATTTCGCCATTCTGGACGCAATTTCGGGAGTTATAAAGGAGACCTCTGATTGCCTTGTTTGGGCTAGTTGTACCTGCGTTTAGGCCATGTTGTAGGCGGTTTTTTGACTTACGAGAACAGCGTTTCCATATTTCGCTAATTAGAGAGCACGCGACAAAGCAGAATCGAGATGCGAGGTTCTTGTGTGCTCACCTAGGAAATTCTGCTTGGTCTGCTAAACTTAAGATGGAAAGTAGCCTGAATACTTCGTAATCTGTTTCTCTTGCACGAGTGCGCAAGATTCCTTCCAATCCGCTGACTTCTCCTCTCGCGAATCGGCCTGTGGATCTCTTCCTCCAACCCGAATTTTTTCGTTCCTACATGTGTCCATCAACGTCATATTGTCCAAACTGACTTAACCGCCTCCTCACAATTGCAGAAGTCGTCTTTTCGGCTCTTCAAATCCATCAAACAAGACGTCCTGACCTTTCCGGACCCAATTCCAGCCACCCTCTCTAACCCAGCCAATCCTCTGTCCAACACCTCCTCTTCTCCGGATTCTCCTCAATTCTGTGGATGACGAGTCCTTGCGCGCTGTTCCGACCCGAAGAGCTCCTTGACGCCGCCCCTTCCGCGCCTTAAGCAGCCGTTGGCACCCCAGCGCCACAGTCGAAACTGGCGAAACGCGCGTCATCGTCTTCGCCTTCTGGAAATGCCATGAAGTTGCACCGTCGATCGCCCGACAAGTGCTCCGGAAGTGTTTGGCCCTTCACCGTCGCCCTCCTTTTGTCCCTCTTCTTCCCCGCCGCCGTCGACGGATTCGATCGCAGTCGGAGATTCATTTTCCCTGGTGAGTTATTCTATTCGGGAGACTTTCTCGAGTGGCCCTTAATTAGAGATTTG